>CM019150.1:111866308-111947279 GCA_009733165.1 Naja naja | reverse complement strand
GAAAGACAGAAATGGGATTTGAAGTGAAAGCTGAGGGTGAAAGAAGATTGTATAAAGGCAATATTTAAGGGGTGTCTATAATAATTTGTTTTAAAATACCAAAGATGTAACAATCAAACAGCACTACAATTATATCATATTGCAATATATAATATTGTCTTACATTAAAATTCCATTATGCAAACTTTTGCCAGCAGAAAGCTTATTGCAACAGTTATTGGAATCTCAATGTAATTTGATGCTTTAAATTGTACCTATGGTGTGTATTATTAATTTCTTTTAATATTTCCATGTATCTTTCTGAGAATTATGTTTATGTTGAGACAAAGATTGACTATAGTAGATAAAACTGTGTACAAAAGACAGTCCTCATCTTATGATCTTTTGTTTAATAGTTTGAAGCTATGGCCTCAGAAAAGCAACTTACAAGTTGTCCTCAACTGTCACATTAGCCATCAGTCATGTGATCACAATTTGGCAATTGGCTTCCATTTATGATGGTTGCAATGTCTTGCAGTCGCCATGATTTCTGACCTTCTCAGTCAGCTTCCAACAAAGTTACTTGCAGAAACCAGATTCACTTAACCACTGTGTGATTCAATTAATGGCCATGTGATTTGCTTAATGACCACAGTAAAAAATTGTAAAACTGCGTCTGGTCACAATTATGACTTGCTTAACAATTGCATTGTTTAGAGACCAAACTTCCTGTCTCAGTTATGACTGTAAGTCACAGACATCTTATAATAAGATGATATTTTAGTTGGTTGTTAGTTCAAGTTCTGGATTCGTGCAAAGTTTGAAACAATGCTCAAGAAGCAAGTGACACATGTCTGAATGTATGATCAGAGAGAAAAGTAGAGTTCCCATTTATGGGGCTATGTGAAAACATCTTATTCATGAAATTGAACATATGGAACAGGAGGTTGTCATACTTTATAGTGTGGATTTTTCCCCTCAGTCAATTGGATGCTTTCACCACACCTGATGACTGTGGCGCATTTAGAAATTTTATATTTTGGTACTTAAGATCTTATGCCAGTTGATCTTGTGCAGCCATAACTCACAAACTGCTGTGCTTGTGAATTAACTCTTTTATTTTCCTCCCAAAGATAAATTGCTATAGGCTATCCTCGCTCTCCATGTCCTATTTATTCAAGCAAAAAATAAGAAATTGGCTTGCTACCTAAGATGAAGGGCTATTTAATCCAAGGTGCTGTTTTGCTGCAGCTACATAAGCTTATACAAGGAGGCTCTGAAGGAGATAATGTTATTCTTCTTCCTTATACATCCCTAGCACCCAGGAAGAGCAAGTACCATTTTATATTATAATTAGCTATATGGAATTGCCCTAAAAGTTACCTTGAGTGAAGGCAGTGTGTGTGTGGAGGGGCTAACTTTTCCTCTGCCATAACTTTTAAAATCTTCCCAACAGCTCACCAGCCATATGGTTTCAAATGGGCATTTAGAAAATCAATGGGAGATCAAGAATTTACTCCACTGATGAAGATACTCAGTAAGAGTTTAGAGCTCAGAAGTAAAACAGGAATGAGATACTATTGCTGCAACCCAAAATACATTCTTGTAAGGGAACAATGACAACAACAACAATATAGTTCAAGATATTTCACCAAAGCAGCATATTTGTGTAAATAATCATTTTGAAGCAGAATTCCACATTATGTGATAAGCAGGATGTTTTAATGCTAATATGAAGGCCGTTCCAAACGCAACGAAGAACTACGATCCTCGAAGCTTTCAAAGATCTGTTTATTTCTCTACTACAGGGGAGGGGTAACGACCATATACATACACTCAAAGTCAGCTCTGGCTGGCTCTGCAGCTCAGAGCTGTATTTATACAATCATCGAGGTACTCGGTTAGGTTAATTAAGCGCTCATTACATAACTGACTTCCGGACATTCTCACTGGCCACCATCCAGATGAGTTATGGCTAACAGACTTTTGCATCCCCTCTATGTTGCTACTATATGTACTGTTTGGGGATTATATATGAGTGGATTACGTGTTCATCCTTGACCCGGCTTCCAGGTGTCATGGCTCCATGTCTGTCAGCCCTGGAGTCATGACAGGCTTTCCCTCCTACCAGGCGTCCGCCTGTCAAAATATAAAATGATATAATAACATATAGAGTGCTCGGAAGGGATTCAGGCATTGGTTTTCAATTTATTGGGGTGCTTTTATGGAAGTGCCTGATGAGTCTATTCGCACAGACGTCAGATGCATTCACCCATGAGGCTTGTGTTGGGATATCCTTTCCAACGTACCAGGTATTGCATGCCCCATCTTCTTATTCGAGTATCTAATACTCTATATTTCCATGTGGTTTGAGGTTATTTGGGTTGGTTCTACATGTGAGTTAGTCTCCCTAGTCTTACGGTTTTTAGTAGACTTACATGAAACACTGGGTGAACACGTCCTAGCCATGGTGGTAATTTAAGTTTCACGGTTACAGGGTTAATTACTTTAAGTATAGGGAAGGTCCAATATATTTGGGTCCTAACTACGGCTATGTAATTTCAGTTTAAGGTATTTAGTAGACACATAAACCTTATCCCCAACAGCAAAAGGTTTATGATCCTGTCATTTTTATTTGCTTGGGTTTCATGGGCTAGTCATTTTCCTCAATGATTTTTGTACCTGTCCCCAAGACTCCTGAATCTTTTCTGCCCATCCCTTAACACTGAGTGGATCCTCTGGTTGACATGTAAAAGTTGGAATAGGGCCAAATTCAATGCCATGCACTATATAAAACGGACTGTATCCTGTACTACTATGGACAGCATTATTATATGCGATTTCTGCGAATGGTAACAGATCCACCCAGTTTTGTTGTTGGTAGGCGATATATGTTCTCAAATACCGTTCAACCATAGCATTAGCTCTTTCAGCCACCCCATTGGTACTCGGGTGATTGGCTGAACTTAATCCCTGAGATGATCCTAACAACTTGACAAAAGCCTTCCAGAACTGAGCAGTAAACTGGACTCCTCTGTCAGATATTATTCTCCTAGGGGATCCATGTAACCTATATACATGTTGGATGAACAGTTCAGCTAACTTGCCTGCCGATGGAAGTCCTTTACAGGGAACAAAATGGGCCTGTTTTGAGAACAAATCTACTATAGTCCATATGACATTGTACCCCTTACTGCTTGGTAATTCCACAATGAAATCCATCGCAATGTCTTGCCATGGTCTTGAAGGTTCTGATACCTGTTGTAATAATCCTAACGGCTTGCCTGTTCGGGTTTAGACATTGCACAGACATGACAGGTTTTACATAGTGTTCTATCTCAGGTCTCATGTTGGGCCACCAAATTGCCTACGTGTTAAATGTAAGGTTTTGAGGAACCCGAAATGTCCAGCTGGTTTTTCATCGTGGCACTTGTTCAGTATATCTTCCCTCATTGTACGCGGTACATAAATTTTATCTCTTTTCCAAGCTATTCCATTTTTATAAGAACACACTTGTGGATGTTCTCTCAACCACTCATCAATTGATGTTTCTTTCTGCAACCTTTCATAGTTTACTTCTCGTAGCCATGTTACTCGTCCAGGTTCTACACTATTATTATCGATTAAAGGCTGTATAATGATGTTTTTTTCTGCTTGGTATTGAGGCAGTCGGGACAGGGCATCTGCCATAAAGTTTTTCCCTCCAGGAATATACCTTAATGTGAAATTAAACCGTTGGAAATACAGAGCCCATCTTGTTTAGGGGACAGCTTCCTGGGCTTTTGTAATGCTTTGAGGTTGCAATGGTCAGTCCAGACCTCGAATTTTTCTTGTACCCCCTCTAAGAAATGTCTCCAGGTGCTTAGGGCCCATTTGACTGCAGCCTCTTTTTCCCATATTGCCCAACCTCTTTCTGTAGAACTAAATTTACGGGACGTATACGCACAAGGGTTTAGTATACCCTCGTCATTCTCTTGTAGGAGAACAGCCCCACAGCTACATCACTCACTGCCTGTACTACATATTTCTTTGTTGGGTCAGGATGTTGTAGAATGGGTTCTTGGGAAAACAATGATTTCAATGCATCAAATGAACGTTGACACTCTGTGGACCATGCTATTTTCTGGTTTGGTTTGGTTTTTCTGCTTGCCTTCCCGTTTTTAACAGGTCAGTTATAGGCAAAGCGATGAGAGCGAATTGAGGTATAAACTGCCTGTAAAAGTTCGCAAACCCTAAAAAGCTTTGTACTTGTTTCCGAGTTTGGGGTGGTTCCCATTCCACAATGGTTTTCACTTTACTCGGATCCATCTCTAATCCTGTACTAGATATGCGATACCCCAAATAATCGAGTTTTGTACGATGGAACTCACATTTTGAAAGTTTCACATACAATTCAGCCCTCAACAATTTATGTAGTACACTCCTTACAAGGTGGACGTGTTCCTCCATTGTCTTTGTATATATTAATATATCGTCTAGGTATACCAACACTCCTTGATATAAATGTTCCTGAAGTATACTATTGATTAACTGCATAAAAACAGCAGGGGCTCCTTTCAAGCCAAATGGCATCACCCGGAATTGATAACTACCCAGAGGACAATTGAATGTGGTTTTCCATTCGTTCTCGGTTCTCACCGTACCCGATAGTAGGCCTGTAAATCTAGCTTAGTAAAAACCCGCCCAGTTGATAAGGTGGCTAGCAGCTCACTAATTAAAGGCAAGGGATACAAATTATTCACACATATGGCATTCAGACCTCGGAAATCAATGCATAATCTTAACCCACCATCTTTTTTCTCTCGCAACAATACTGGTGCAGCTACACTCAAATGCCTGGGTTTAATAAATCCACGTTCTAGGTTCTTTTCTAGGAATTTCTGCATCTCCATCTTTTCTTTGGGGGTCATAGCATACATGCAAGGTTTCAGTAAAGTTGCCCCTGGCACCAATTCTATCGCACAGTCCGTTTGTCGATGGGGTGGTAACACTTCACATTTTTGTTCACTGGATACCTCAGCTAAATCATGATACACAGCTGGAATGAGGATCACATCAGTGTCTTCTAATGTAGCCACTGGTTCAGTGTTTGAATTCTGCTGTCTTACCAGGTTTTCTGAAGGGGGTGGCTTGGGGCCTGTAGTTAACCGTAAACGTCGAAAACCACCTTCCCACCAAATGATGGGCCTCCATTTATCTAACCAAACCAACCCAAGTATAACATCCTCTCTCATTTGAGGAATTAAATGAACCGTAAATGTTCCCAATGTGTTCCAATTTCCAATTGTACATGATTAGTCATCATTGCAGCAGGTGCCCCCTCCCAATAATGAACCATCCACTTGTTCAAACTTCATAGGCTGTGGAAGAGGTTCCATCGGCAACTGTAACTTCTCTACAAGACGTTGGTTGATCAAACATCTAGTACATCCCATATCTATCAATGCACCAAACTGGCCCCTTATACCGCCATTAACATTATTCAACACAGTAGGAATAACGAAAGGCCTAACAGGTGAGCTTACCATATCATCAACTTGGTCTTCAGTTTCACTATCACATAGTCCAGAGACCCCTTTTGGGTTTCTTGGCTCTTCGTTTCTTGATTCCTGAGGGACTGGCATTCTTGTCTGCTCGTCCTGGGTCAATCTCTGTGACCTTTCAGAACTGGCCATCTTTTGTTTGCTGTAACTGGTTGATGGTACTGTGCCAGGGGGGAGTTTTGCGGTCTGCTTCATGTAGTCTGTTTCCATGCTGGGACATTCAAATGCCTGATGGCCCAACATGTTACAACAGAAACACCTGAAATTCATTCTACTCCTAGTGTTGGATGGAACAACCCTTTGTTTGTCCCTATCAATACCCATTGAAAGACTACGTGGGGTTAACTTTCCTGAAGGCTCTGGTCTCTCCCTGAACTCTTTTAGTCCCACATCCAGTTCTACCACTACTTTAAACCACTCTGACAGTTTTTGTGGCACCCCTCTATATACACATGCCTGTCTCAGGTTGCGATTTAGTCCAGCTTTGAACTCCCTAATGAGAAGACGCTCGGGCCAAGTTCGCAGTTTTCCAGCTAACCGCTTAAATTCTTTCATGTATTCTATAGCCAGCCTCCCACGTTGTTGTAGGGACATTAAAGCCTCCTCGGTTTGATACACCCGTGATTTATCCTCAAATTGACTCCTTAACGCCTCAAGGAACAATCCCACATTAACTAGTTCTTTCACACGAGTGTTATGCAGTTCAGCCACCCAGTCTGCTGCATCCCCAGTCAACACCCCAGTTATTGCGACGATGATGGACCATTGGAATGGATAGAAATGGCCATATGAGGAACCACTGAGATGGTTCCGCCCCAGACGCCTGATGGACCCTGAGAGGTTCCAGGCGGAACTGGGGTCTTTTCCCACTTCCCTTGCCCACAACTCTGCCGAGGACCTAGCGGCCGCTTGGCAACAGGCTGCTGGGGCTGCCCTTGACAGAGTTGTCCCCATGCGTCCCCTCAGGCGCCGTGGATCCCGGGTGGCTCCCTGGTATACAGAGGAACTCGAGAGATGAGCGTGGGAGGGGTTTAGAGAGCAGGTGGAGGGCCACCCGCTCCCAATCTGATCGAATCCAGTTAAGAGCCCATATTAGGACTTACCTGGTAGCTATGAGGGAGGCGAGAAGGTCCTATCTCTCCACCCTCATAGCGTCATGAATAACCGCCCAGCAGCCCTGTTTAGGGCCACCCGCTCCCTCCTATATCGGGGAGGTGGTGGACCCTCTCTGGGGAAGAGCTGAGGAATTTGGTCAATATCTGTTGGATAAAATTTCGCGGATTCGGGGGGGTTGTGCTCCACCTTGCAGTGGTCTGAGGATCGTGATGCAAACAGTCTGGCTGATATGATCTGGACTGAGTTCGATCCTGTTTCGAGGATGAAATGGACAGGATTATGCCTGAGTTCCACCACATGTTTGTTGGACCCGTGCCCTTCTTGGTTGGCTTATACCACCAGGGAGGTCACCTGCGGTTGGTTCGAGCAGTGGTCAACGCTTCATTAAGAGAGGGTGTCCTTCCGCCACCCTGAAAGAGGCGGTGGTGAGGCCCTCCTGAAGAAGCCTGCCCTGGACTCGACCGTGTTAGACAACTTTCGTCCAGTCTCCAACCTTCGTTTTTTAGCGAAGGTTGTGGAGAGTGTGGTGGCTCAGCAGTTCCCACTTTTCCTGGATGAAGTGGACTACCTAGATCCGTACCAATCGGGCTTCCGGCCTGGTTTCAGCACGGAGACGGCATTGGTCGCACTGATGGATGATCTCTGGAGGGCCCGGGACAGGGGATTTTCCTCTGTCCTGGTCCTATTAGACCTCTCAGCGGCTTCGATACCATCGACCATGGTATCCTTTTGCGGCCTCGGGGCTTGGGAGTGGGGGCACTGTACTTTGGTGGTTCTCCTCCACCTCAGGCGGTCGCATCGTGTTGACGGGGGGCAAGGTGGCCCGAGGGTACTCACCTGTGGGGTCCCTCGGGTCAGTCCTCTCCCCTCTTATTCAATATCTACATGAAACCGCTGGGTGAGATCATCCGTGGTTTTGGGGTAAGATACCATCAGTATGCTGATGATACTCAGCTATACATCTCCACCCCAGGCCAGATCAGTGATGCCCTCTCGTGATGACACGCTGTCTGGAAGCGGTACGGACCTGGATGGGCGGAAACATGCTTTGGCTCAACCCAGCCAAGACTGAGTGGCTGTACATACTGGCATCTCGGACCAGTCAGGAATGTCCATCGTTGACCATAGGGGGAGTGGTGTTGCCCCTGTGGATAGGCGCGGAACCTGGGGTCCTCCTGGATACACGGCTCCAGCTAGAGGATCAGGTGGGGGCCATCGCCAGGGGCCTTTGCCCAGGTCCGGCTGGTTCGCCAGCTTCGCCCGTTCTGGACCGGGATGCCCTGCGTACAGTCACTCATGCCCTTGTCACCTCGGCGACTCGACTACTGCAATGCTCTCTATTTAGGACTGCCCTTGCATACCATCCGGAGGTTGCAGCTGGTGCAGAATGCGGCGCGTGGGTGGTGATGGGAGTTACCGATTCTCTCATATTACCCCCCTCCTGCGCGGCCTACATTGGTTGCCGGTTGCGCTCGGGTGAGATTCAAGGTTCTGACTTTAACATTCAAAGTCCTACACGACATGGGTCCACAATATTTAGGGGCGGCTCCTGCCGATGTCGGCGCCACCGTCCAGTCGCGGACACATAGGCAAGGACTCCTCGGGTCCCGTCGGCAAGTCAATGTCGGCTGGCGGTCCCCTGGCGACGAGCCTATTCTGTAGCGGTCCCTGACTTATGGAATGCACTGCCTCTGGACCTCCGTCTGGCCCCTGACCTCCGCACCTTTGACTTAAAGACCTGGTTGTTTGACCAAATCGGGCTGTGATTACCTCACCTGGGCCATGGGATAATTTTAATTTACTTTAATTTGGTCTTATCGGGCTTAAATTATTTAATTCTTTTAAATAACTACTGTACTATATGTTTTGATTGTGAGCGCCCGAGTCTTGAGATGGGAGTGCATATAAGTCTAATAAATAAATAAATAAATAAATATAACTCTAAATGGTTTACTACCTGGCTTAGGAATAATGCCACTCGATCAGGGTTACCATCAAAGGATGTTTGAAGGGGGGGGTGGACCCCACCCCATACGCTGACTGTCCCATGGGCCAAGCCTTCGATAAGAGTTCCAATCACTTTCACACTGGTCATGGTGACTTCCAGACTCCCCCTGGCCTCTGCTGGTTGATAATGAAGTGGTAGCTCTCATTCTAGGCTCCGACCAACCACTTCAGCCAGGGAAACAAATGTAGGAGGGGTCTCCTGGGATGCGTCTGCTGACATGGCCCCTTTAGTCCTGAGGCAAGGGGTAAACCACGATGTACTTTCTGTTCTATCCCCCATGCCTGCCTGAGGGGCTGATCTTTAATGCTTAACTCCCCATACCTAACATGAAGGAGTTCAAGGGTACTTGCCCCAAGGGTGGAAGTGGTAGTACTCCACTCGTCCTCTTCTCTGATACGTCTCTCCTTCCACTTTCCACCTGCCTCAGGGCCCAATGGAACATATAGAGGGGGCTTCCTCCAGTTGCCTCTTTGTCCCATCTCTTCCTGAAACTCCATCCCGCTTCTTTGTTCCATCCGAAGCCTTCGCACCACCTCGGTGCTGCTGCAATGTCCCTCCTCTCCTTCTCTCCACACTCAATGTCATCTGCTAGTTGGCTCCGTCCTGACCCCAAAAGCTCCACTCCGGCTTTGCCGCTCCACCCGGACTTTGTTTTCACCAGCCCGGAGCTGCTGGGCGACGACCGCATGTTCCCGTCATCACTCCCTCTCGCCGGCTCGCCCTCGGTCTCCTCCTCTTCCACATCTATTGGCAACAACGCTGTGATATCCCGACCCTCAGCCATGGCTCAGCAAAGAATAAAGTTCTCAAAAAGAAGAGGCAGAGCTGACTTTTCTGTCAAGCGCCGTTCGCCAAACGCCGAAAGTAAGAGAACTATGATCCTCCGAAGCTTTTCAAAGATCTGTTTATTTCTCTACTACAGGGGGGTAATGACCATACACATACACTTAAAGTCAGCTCTGGCTGGCTCTGCAGCTCAGAGCTGTATTTATACAATCATCGAGGTACTCGGTTAGGTTAATTAAGTGCTCATTACATAACCGACTTCCGGACATTCTCACTGGCCACCATCCAGATGAGTTATGGCTAACAGACTTTTGCATCCCCTCTATGTTGCTACTATATGTACTGTTTGGGGATTATATATGAGTGGATTACGTGTTCATCCTTGACCTGGCTTCCAGGTGTCATGGCTCCATGTCTGTCAGCCCTGGAGTCATGACAATAAATAGCATTTTCAGAAAACCAAAGAGGAAGGAAGACATAATTAATTTTAATATCCCAATATAAGTGGGCATAGAATTGTAGTTGTAGTAAGTTGCATGTCTAAAGGGGATCTGAAACTGAGTGTCTATACTACTATGAAATTATTCAGATAGGGAAGGTTCAATAAATGAATTATAGTTGATTAATTATCAACTATACTGAAAATTACACAGATCTACATAAAATGCCAAATTCTGAAATAATAATTTATATATTAGTATGTTCAAATGTTGCTAACATTCAATAAATAGGCAATTTGCCTAAAATGTATATAGTATTATCTAGCCATGAGTTTATTTACTCAAAAATAAGTGGACACAATTCTCTAGCACATGTAGCTTGCCAACCTACCATATAACAGATAATCAGAGTTGGAAGGGACCTTATAGGTCATCTAGTTCTAGTCCAACCCCTGCATAAGCGGGAGACCCTACACCATTTCTGACAAATGGCAATCCAATCTCTTCTTTAAGGTCTCAAGTGATGGTGCTCCCACAACTTCCGAGGGCAAGCTGTTCCACTGGTTGATTGTTTTCACTGTCAGAAAGTTTCTCCTTATTTCCAGGTTGAATCTCTCCTTGTTCAGTTTCCATCCATTATTCCTTGTCTGGCTTTCGGGTGCTTTAGAAAATAGCTTGACCCCTCTCTCTGTGGCAGCCCTCAAATATTGGAAGACTGCTATCATGTCTCCCCTGGTCCTTCTCTTCACCAGACTAGCCAAGCCCAGTTCCTGCAACTGTTCTTCATATGCCTTAGTCTCCAGTCCCCTAATCATCCTGGTTGCTCTTCTCTGCACTTTTTCTAGAATCTCAACATCTTTTTTATAATGTGGTGACCAAAACTGGATGCAGTACTCTAGGTGTGGTCTTACTAAGGCTTTATAGAGTGGTGTTAGTACCTCACTTGATCTTGATTGTATCCCTCTGTTAATGCAACTTAGGATTGTATTAGCTTTTTTGGCTGCTGCTGCACACTGCTGGCTCATTTTTAGCTGGTTAGCCACTAAGACTCCAAGATCCCTCTCACAGTTACTGCTATTGAGTCTGGTTTCACCCAGTCTATACGTGTACTTTTGGTTTTTCTTGCCTAAGTGTAGGACTTTACTTTTCTCTACATTGAATTTCATTTTGTTAGATATGGCCCAGTGTTCTGGTCTGTCAAGATCCATCTGGATATTGAGCCTATCTTTTGGGTGTTAGCTATTCCTGCCAGCTTAGTATCATCTGCAAATTTGGTAACTTCCCCTTCTATTCCCTCATCTAAGTTGTTAATGAAGATATTGAAGAGTACTGGGCCTAAGACAGAACCTTGTGGCACCCCACTGCTTACTTCCCTCCATGTAGACTTAGACCCATTAAGGATTACTCGTTGAGTACGGTTGCGAGTCCATCTAGTGGTGGTGCTATCTATTCCACTTTTTTCTAACTTACTAAGAAGTAGGTTGTGGTCTACTTTGTCAAATGCCTTGCTGAAATCTAAATATATTACATCCACAGTATTTTGCTGGTCTACTAATTTAGTCACTATGTTGAAGAATGAAATAAGATTGGTTTGGCATGATCTGTTCTTAACAAACCCGTGCTGACCGTTAGTTATTACTTTACTTGTTTCTAGATTTTGGCAGATCTGTTTTTTTATTATCTTTTCTAGTATCTTCCTGGGTATTGATGTTAGGCTGATTGGTCTATAGTTTCCTGGGTCTGTTTTTTTTCCTTTTTGAAGATGGGAACCACATCAGCCCTTTTCCAGTCCTCTGGTAGTTCCCCAGTGCTCCAGGATTTTTGAAAGATATGGTGCAGTGGTTGTGAGATGACCTCTGCCAGCTCCTTTAAACTCTGGGATGTAATCCATAGTGATTTGTATTCATCAAGATCAGAAGGTGTTCTTTACTTTTTTTTTTTGCTTATTTTAACTTTTATTTCTGGTCTGTCTTTTACAGTTATGTTTTTGGTGGGTTGAGCTATAGTTTCTTTTTGCATGAAGACCGATGCAAAGAATGAGTTAAGCAGTTCTGCTTTCTCTCTGTTGCCTGTTACTTCCTTGCCGTCTTCCCTCTTCAGTGAACCAACTGTTTCCTTGATTTTTTTCTTGTTATTTACATGTTGGAAGAAACTTTTTTTATTATCTTTGACTTTTGTTGCAAGTCTTTGTTCGTTCTGAGCCTTTGCTTTCCTGACTTCATCTTTGCAGATTCTGGCTATCTGCTGATATTCTGCCTTAGTTGTATGTCCTTCTTTCCATTTTTTGTACTTGTCCTTTTTTTCTTTCAATTTCCCAGGGAGATCTTTGTGCAGTCATGCTGGTTTCTTCTTGGATTTCTTGTTTTTCTTTCTCATTGGTATTGTGTTGGTCTGGGCTTCTATGATCGTACTTTTCAGAGTTTCCCAAGATTCTTGAGTTGTTTTCCCCTTTAGGATTTTCATCCATGGAATCTTTCCCAAGTTCTCTCTGAGTTTATTAAAATCAGCTCTTTTAAAATCCAAGACTCTGGTGTCATTAAGTTCTATTGCTTGTGTTCATGTTATGTTGAATTCTAGTATGACATGGTCACTGTCACCCAAGGTTCCTGCAGTTTCAATTCCCTCTATCACTTCTTCTCTGTTTGTAAGAATTAAGTCCAATATGGCTGTCCCTCTGGTTCCATCCTCTACCTTTTGGACAACAAAGTTGTCAGCTAGGTTGGTTAGGAACTTATTTGATTTCTCACTTGGTGCAGAATTAGTTTTCCAATTGTATCAGGATAATTGAAGTCCCCCATTACTATTGTTGTGTGTTTCCTGCATATGTTTGTTAGTTGGCTGGCAAAAAGGACATCTATTTTTTCTGCTTGATTGGGTGGCCTATAATATACACCTATGGCCATGTCATTCTTTTTTTTCTTTTATATTGACCCATATTCATTCTAGGAGGTTTTCATCTTTGGTTTCATGCATTTCTGTATCAATATAGTGGTCCTTTACATACAGTGCAACTCTACCTCCTCTTTTATGGGATCTAGTTTTTTTGAACAGTTTGTATCCTTCTACCAGTATGTTCCAATCATGGGTTTCATCCCACCAAGTTTCTGTTATTCCAACTATATCATAACTACCTTCATGTATTCGTAGTTCAAGTTCACCCTATTTGTTCCCCAGACTTTGTGCATTTGTATATAGGCACTTGAGATCTTTATACCTGACACTGTGTTTACTGTCTACATAACCTGTGTTGTGCCTGCCTGCCCCTACTTTCTTGCCACCCGTTTGATTAATGCACATGGTATGGCATTCACTATTAAATGCTTGGTTTTGGTTGACAGCAAGGTTGATAATCTTACCTGCACAAATATCTATTTTGCATGCACTGGTATCCTTATCAATTTTAGGTTGCTAGCTTCTGTATCTATTAATTCTCTGTCCCCGCTGTCCAGTTTAAATGTTTATCCAGGAAATCTGTGAATTTAATGTCAAGTAACTCAGTCCCTTTCTTTGATGGATACAAACCATCTCTTTTGTACAGTTTTTCATTGGACCAGCTGCAGACATCATGACTAATAAAACCAAAGCCTTCCCTTTTACACCATTCCTTTAGCCACACATTAAACTCCACTAGATGCTGGCCTTTCCCTTTTTGTTCCTTGTATACTGTAGAACCTCTGAAAAGATAAGCCTACAGCCCATATTACTACCAAGCTCTGGAAGTCTTTCTGAACAGAAAGTACATCCTTCTGGGACAGATCATTTGTACCAAGATGTATTATAGCATCAACATCACAATCCTTACTGGAGTTCTTGATTATCTTAAGAATATGCCTCTTGTCTCTGCTGGCAGTAGCACCTGGCAGACACCTGACCTCTTTCAAAACCTCCATATCCTTTCCTAAATTTACATCCCTTACAATTGAGTCCCCAACCAGAAGGTGGCTTCTCTTTTTGGATGTCTTGCTCTTCTTGTGTGACTGGTGCGTAATACCTGATTCACACTTTCTCCTTTCCAAAGTAAGTTCTTCTTCTAGGACCATGATCCCTGGCTTATTTGAGTTATCATTATACAACTACCTTGACCTGTCACTTTAGTGTCCCTATGAAGGTCAGCAAGGGCACTGTATCTGTTATGCTGGGACACAGCAAAAGCTTTGTGTTAATGGTCCACAGCTCTCACCTTGCCAGATCCCACGGTTGTCCATACTGCCCTTTTCCTGTAGGATCTTTGTGGTAGTGGGGGCTTGTAGCATGGCAGCTCAAAAGATGGCTGGATTGGGCACCTAATTTCTGCTTGGAGAGCACAGATTAGAGATTCTAGATAGGTAATCTGTCCATGTAGACTGGTAATATTTTTACAAAGAGGACAGTATCCATATTTGAAAAGAGTACTGTGAAAGACAGCTGTAAAACAAGTGTTACACTGGGAGTTTGAAATGCAAATGATGTAGGTCTGTGCAGAAAACAAATACCAGAAGGGCAACTGGAATCCTATTTTATTGATGAAGGTGTTGGAAGAAAAATCTGATCCGGTTCCAAGCTGGGAAAAAGACATGTAATAAAATGGAGACGGAAAGGAAGTCTCTGTTTATTTTGAACCCAAAACCTGTGACAGCAGCATGTTTCTGGGGTGCCTGACCAAATGGGGTTGAGAGTAGGTGGGTTTTTATACATTCTTTGGGGCTTTGTGGTTGAGATGCCTGTTCCTGTGTAAGAATGTGTCTTTAATGGCTGTTGCCAGATTCCTATGCAGTCATGTAGAGGTCATGGCTGGCTCTACAGGCAAGAGGGGAAATGCAAATCCTAGATGTTTTGTTTGAGCCAATCTTGTCAGCTTTGGCTCCTTGTCTATTGTGTTGCTTATTTGGAGTTTCTGGTTGCTCTTTGCTTATGAATAGATTGACCCAGTCTTTCTGAATGGATACAAAATCTCCATTCCTAAAGACCAGTCTCTTCAAGCTTCTGGTTGAGGTTGCTTTCATATGGCAGAAAAACTGGGGCTGCTATCTGCCTTTTAAAGATTTTTCTCCATTTCTCCTTTATGGGAAATATTCTATTCTTTCTCTTTTTAATATTAAGAATAAAGAATATTTTAAAGGGGGGCTTCCTATAAAGGGTATAATAATATAAATACAAAAGTCTGAGGGAGACATTTCCACCCCTCTCTTATGCTAAAGAGAATCAAGGTAAAGCAATCTTGAGTTTCTTCTTCATTTCAATAATATTTTAAAACAAAATATATTGTCTTCCATCTACACCCCAAACAATGTAGAATTAATGCTTTTAAAAATTCTTGAATATGGTATATATAGCTAAGAACTTATTGCACAAAAAACATTCAATTATTTTGTTATGTAAATGAAACATGCTTTCTTTTTATACTTTTAAAGAGAAACTAAGAAAATAAATAAAACATTGCTGAATGTATGCTAGATTTGGTTTTAATTTTAATAAAACAAACCCAGCCCGTCCCGCAACTTCAACTTCATCTAAGATTTTGCTTCTCAACATTTTCTATTGTCGTTTGCATCAGCACAAAGCGACTACGAAGTTCTGTCATTTTGATTAGCAGTTCTCTGCATTCTCTGGCCTCCATTTGACTGAGGAAATATCTTTGCAAGGTCTAAGCAGCTAAGAATGAGAGTGGAAATATTTTCAAAATAAAAATGAGATCAACTGTTTATCATGTTTCTTTTTTGGGCAAGGAAGATCTCATGTTTGTACTATATAAAACCAATGAAAAGTGCAAAGAAGAGGAGGCAGGAGGATGCTAAACTGTGAGAAAATATATAAAAAGAAAGAAGTATTAAGTAGATCTAAATGTGTTGCCTGCTTCTAATACAAATGCAATGTTAGGAATAGGAGATGCTTCAAACAGAAGCGCCTTAACTCCTTCCACAATAATTGAGTTTTATACAACTATTTTACAAATGGGTACAAGTTTTAATTGAGATTAATTCATGACAGGCCTATTTAATTGGTGGGAATTAGTTTTAGACATTTCTATCTTTCCTCTTAAAAGTGAAGAATAGATTTGGTTAACTGTATTTTTATTATTGGTTGGTTAGTATATCATTTATTTATTTGCTAAATTTATATGTCTGCCCATCACACAAGAAGTGATTCTGGGAGGCATATAGCCAAAATATAAAACAATAAACATGTCAAAACAAGTCATTTTTTTTAAATAAGAGAAAGAATAAAAATACACAAGAGATTATATTAGCAAGGGAGCCATCTCAAGACCTCCTCAGTCCCCTGAGGCCCTTGGCTGATGACATAGCCATATCTTGAGGGACTTTTAGAAAATAAGTAGGGATTGCTTCACCTTTACTTGTTCGATTCTTTGATTTACATGTTAATCAATATGCTCAAGCTGGCTTAAAAATCTTCCACTGGAGCCATAATATTAAATAAATAAATAAATAAATAAATAAATAAACAAACAAATAAGACCCTAGACACTTACCAACATTCTTTCTTCTACTGCTCTGTAAATGTGCTTCCTCTTCTCTACAGTTTTGAAGATAATGGACTGCCTGCTAAACCCTGGAAAGGAGGGGAGCTACTCAGCAGGTGGGATTCTACAGGTTCTGTCCACCTCTGTAGAACCTGTTGCTTTGAAGAGCAGCAGACATAGAACCGGTTCTATGTCTGCTGCTGTTTTGGTCCACCCGCCCACCTGGGCTCTTACCTGTCCTTTATTTCCTGCTTTTTCAACCTCAGCTGCTTTGTGCGGCACAGCTGCAGTTGAAAAAGCAGGAAAAAAGGGCTTTTCCAACCGCTGCGCACCCACACGCAGCGCTGCTCAGCTGTCCGGGCAGCTCAGCAGGTCGTAAATTGCACTCATGCAACTCACGCATGCGCGCACGACACAGAGCAACAGAACCAGTAGTTATACCAGTCGGATCCCATCTCTGGAGCTACTGTATAACTATGTTGGAGCTGTTGCAGCAAAAACAGCTTCTGCTTCTGCAAATGTAATATTATGAGAAAGAAACAAATTAGATTGTAGTCATCCAGTAGCAATCTATTTAGATTATAGTAGTCTTAATTCAGATTCAAATTAAAATATTTCTTCCTTGCTAGGAGACAGTAACTTTTGTATTGACTGAGGCTTTTAGCAACAAGAGGTAGAAAGGCACCATTCCTAGGTAATGTTTTAAAAACACACTTTCTTTGCATGCCTTATGTCTATGGAGATTCTCAGTCATTCAGGTCATGGTTGTTCCAAAGGTGCTTCTTCAGGAGGCAACAGGACTTTCTGGTTTTTCTTTGAAGACATTTCAACTGTGTGTGAGAGAGAAGACATATTCAGCTGTCATGTTTGATTTTATTATGTATGTTTTTACACCACCACCCTCCAGTATCCAACATAACAGAAGCTGTTATCATCCAATAATGCCCAAACCATAAATTAATGACAGCCAACAAACTGTTTGACTATTCATTCACTTTTTAAGATGTTAGATTTGTTAACATCTGAGTAGATTTTAAGAAAATACTCTTACAGATAGCTCCATTCCCTGATGGTCAGGGAATTTCTGGTAGAAGAGAAGTCTAGAGGATACAGGAATCCCAGGAAAATTCAGGTTTCTTGCTCTATCCCTAAGTAAAGGGATACTAAGGATGTACACATTGGATGAATAAAGTCTATTTAAAGTGTTTGATCCTTCAGATGCCCATTTAGAATCTTACAGATCAAAATAGTGAAGTGTATCTGAAGTGAAGCACAACCCATAGCAACAGTGTTATGTGCAAAAAAAATGTTCATCCCAGTCTACTTAAGGGCCAGGATAACATCTCATTTGTCCTGTTTCTCCCATTCCTCTAGTTTTTAAGCATGCTTGCAATCTACTAGGACACTAGGTTATTACAATCAGCAGACAGACAAAAATCAGTACCCTAGATATTTTGATTAATAACACAATCCTAAACATTCATGAGTTCCAAGGATACATATTCAAAGCAACCAACATGTCTAAACTTTCTTCCATTAAAAAAAATAGGGCCGATTAAAAATGAAAAAAAAAAAACCCTAAAGAGCTGGCCAAACAGACGGACAATTTCATTAGCAAACTTTTGGGCTGCTAATTAAGGTGCGTGCCGATGATGAACGCCGACTAACCGGAATAGAAAACGATTTTCGCTAAAAATGAAAGTTGGAAAATCATTTCAGTACCACGGACAGCGACCGGGAGAGCCGGAATCCCTTGTTTCGTTGCATTCCGCCGGCGCTCCAGCAAACAGTTCGTCGATTTTACAGGGGCTTCTGGCTTCGCGGGAGGGCGTTTGTTGACTTTGCAACCTGTGGAGCCAACGCGAGCTCCGACTTCTCTTCGCCCTCTTTCTTATTCTGCTCGGCAGCTCAAGAAAATCCTCGCAGGAACCTCCCCTCCTCTCAGTGGCTCCACCTTTCCAACGCTTCTCAGGCTTCTGTGAAGCAAAGCTCAACTTTCGGTTTTTAGGAACAGGCGCCGCCGCTTCCTCCTTCAGTCTCCCGACTGTCTTTGATCCTGTTTGCCAGATGTTTTATTGAGCTGCATTTCAAAACTGACGATCCTTTAAGGGACATAAGGTAGCGGAAGTCGGGGCTAAACATCTCAAAAATAGTTAGCGGGTTTGGATATTTTAAAAAAATAATCGATTGCTAAAGCGGACTTCCCCATATCCCCTCTTCTGAGATTTACAATCCCGAAGTTGGACTGCTTTGACCTAGTCGAAAAAGGTGGCCGTAGGAACTGGTCGTCGCTTGATCAGTGTTACCCGCTTTCTGACGCCCAGTTGACAATCTCGCGTTTCGCACCGCTGTGTCCGCGGGTCCTGTTACAAGGGTGCCGGGGGTCGTCTTCAAACTCTAATTGGTGGGCGATGGAACCTCGGCGTCCCCTTCAGGAGGGGGAATCCAGCGCACCCTTTGGGAGAGTTGCGGCGTTGAAAGGTGCCAGGATCTCCCCAAGAGCTTGAAGGCGCTTTGATCGCCACCGCGGCTCCGGTCTCTCTGCCTGTTTTTCCCCATCTACACACTTTTCTTCTCCCGCAGTTGCCACTGAGGTCCAGCGTCTTTGGACAGTTGCAGAAGCTGGAAATAGGGCGACTTCGCCCAAATAGACGCCTCCAAAGGGTAAGTGGTCTCTGCCAATACAGTCCTAACGTGTTTCAGGATATTTCTCCCCCCACTCCTCATTTTTATTCTGTCCCTCCCGGTTGTAAAAGATCTGTCCGACAAACATTCTGTTGAGTGACGTGTGTAGTGATAGCGCTGGATATCTGTGTAAACGGCGGAAGGAGAAGTCGAAAGAGGCATTTCCTTCCATCCAGATCTAATTGCACGGAGGTCTCTTAGTGTGCAAAAGAAGGGTGGGGATTAACCGTCCCGATCCTCGGATTTTCTCCTCTTGCTGTGACACTTCCTCCCCTCCTCTTGAGGTTAGGCACTCGCTTTTCCCTAAGACCTCACCCCCTTCCTAAAACCGCTTGCTAGTTTTGGGGTCTACCCATTTGACGCGATCGCTGTTAGACGAACAAACCAACACGGAGAAGGGACATGCAAAGCAGGACAGGAAACGGATCCCTTTGTATGATGAAAATATAAATGTATCTTTACAAAACTAGACTTCCTTCTTCTCTTTGCCTCTTCTTTTTCATTCCTCAAAAAAAAGAGTGCTATGTTTATTTTTTCCTCCCTCCTCTCTTTTATTTCTTTACTGATTTGGGAGGGGGGAGGTTGGAATTCCACCAGATGGAGTGCAGATGTTTTCTATTTGGGATTCTTTCTGTTCTTTTGACTCCCCCCTCAAATCATATTGACTTCCATTTTCATCAACATGGATTCTCTGCATAATTATTAGCAATTTTCTGACTTGCATGAGATCCTGCATTCCAAGTTGTTCAGAAATCTCAGTTTAGAGGATCATTCTGGCTTCATTGTTCTTTTCTTGAGTTCCATCTGGGAGCTCCTCTTCCAAGAAGTCAAATGACTCTTCCATGCCGCAGATTTCTCCATACTGAAAGTAAGCAGTATGGTAAACACTGACCTATGGATATGATCCATCAGCAAACTATCTTGAGCATTCATTAATTTATCCTGAGCTACTTCATACAATGTCTGCTTAGAAATTTTTATTATTCATTAATTCATTTATTTAAATTTATTGATGGCCTAACTCCAGAGGAGCTGGAGACATTATGCTTAGGAGAGCTGATATAACTCATAATCTAAGGTGTTTCACTTACATAGGTAAGGACAATAAGAGCCAGGCTTCATTCACTTTGTGTATAGTTGAGTTGCTGTCATTCAGGCAATTGTGTAATCAAACTTTATCTTACCCAGAGTTATTGTGTCTGATTCTATATTCCAGTAATAATAACTTTGCTTCAATTTAATTTTGCTTCATGTTATTGAAGTTAAACATTAGCATATAGTTCCTGCAAATCATATTAGAAATTACTGATTTCATTTGGTTAACAATCATTTTTTAAAATTCATGTGTCATGCATGCCTTGCTTTGCTTTCTTGTGTCTGCTAATATTCATAAAGTTATGGTTAAAGGTATTTCTGAAATGAAAATTTCCCCTGACTCACTTCCTTTCTTGTATTTACTGTATATTTCATGTATTTCATTGTTTCTATACAGTGACAGTTATCCTATACTTTTTATATGTAGCACAATTACTGTATGGATCATCATATAGAGAATTCTACCTAGAAAATAAAGAGTAGATATAATTATGTCTGAATATATAGCCTAATGCTGGCAGGATAGTCTGGAACTATTGTCACAACATATCAGGGAGGCAGCAGCTTGGGAAAGGCTTGTTCTCAGCATTTTTGTTCTTGGCCTTCCTATTTACTCAAGATCCTTAAATTGATGGGTGGGAGGCATTTGCTTTAAATCTAGGAATGTGGGGGACCAGGGAATGGCATTTAACTGATGATGGATTATTGTGGCTTCTAATTTTAATTCCTTTTCTTCCCTTATTATTGTTATTGTATTACAATTGGTCACACTGTCAGCCAAATGTTTAGACTGGCTTTGGCATTTTTATCCACCTATCAAATCCTCCCAGGGACCTGGGATAGGCAGATGTTGCTTGATAACACTAAAGGTATCATTGCAGGATGTAAGCTGTTCCAAGTGTAGCTGCCTTTTGCAATTGACTGGTGGTGATTTTGTCATTGCTGAAGTGGTGTTCCAGTTGCTTTATGATTGCATCCAAGATGCCTATTACTACGGGTACTATCTTTACTTTCTTTTGCTACATTGTTCTACTTCTATTTGTAGGTCTTTGTGTTTTGTGATTTTTCTACCGTTCTTTCAATTCTATTCTGCCGTCTCCAGGTACTGTTATCTCTTCACAACAATGTAAAGTCACAGCTGCCTGTTCTTTAGCTGGTGTTGGCTTTCACATGCATTAGTTCTTCCCGAGAACATAGGATGTTATAATGTATTGGCATAGTATAGGTGTGGATCTGAACTGTGTGGCCTTTTGTATTGAAAGATGGAAATTTTGCCAATGCACAGATTATTATACAATTCTTTATTGGCTAAGTGTGATTGGATACACAAGGAATTTGTCTTGGTGCAAATGCTTTCTGTGTACATAAAAGAAAAGATACATTTGTCAAGAGTCAAGAATCATAAGGTACAACACTTAATAATACTCATAGGGTACAATAAGCAATCAAATCATACTAGGAAACAGTCAATACAAGCGACAAAGGACTAAGGATACAAGTGACAAAGTTACAGTCATACAGTCACAAGTGGGAGGGGATGGGTGATAAGGAGTGATGAGAAGATTAATAGTAGTGCAGACTTTGTAAATAGTTGAACCGTGTTGAGGGAATTGTTTGTTTAGCAGAGTGATGGCATTTTGGGAAAAACTGTCCTTGTGTCTAGTTGTTCTGGTGTGCAGTGCTCTATAGCATCGTTTTGAGGGTAGGAGTTGAAACAGTTTATGTCCAGGATGTGAGGGGTCTGTAAATTATCATTATATTTTTACTCCACCCTTTTTATATATAGCTCCAGGCAGCAAATATATTGAATATTTCTGCCACCCATTTCCCACACAACAACCCTGTGAAGTGGATTGTCTGAGAGAGAGTGACTGACACAAAATAACCCTATCAATTTTCATGCTTAAGGCAGGTTTAGACTTCAGTCTTCTGACTTCTGGGCCAGCACCTACTGGGTCAGCATCTACTGGGTCAAAGCTGTTTTGAAAATTAAGATCCAATGTATTAGAATGCCTCAGAACTAGATCCTTCTTCAAATATGTACCTCACGTGACTTTGACTCTCTATTTAGCTTTCATAAATTTTGTTGATCCTTCCCAAAAAATTTAAGAGGAATGTTTTGTGTTATGCCTTAAGCATTTAGAAGAGAAGTAGAAGATACATTTAATCAAAAATAAAAAAGTGTCTTCTTGCTTATTTCAACACCTCTGAGCTAGGTTAGGAAATAGGTATTACCAATATTTTCTCATAACCAGATAATTAATGGAGCAAAGATCTGAATCTAGGTTTTTTGCATTGAAATTTTACAGCCTTCTTAAGTTCTAGCCCAGTATGATGCTCATATAACAGATAACAGATAATCAGAGTTGGAAGGATATACCAGAAAGTAGTTCCATTCATCTTGGACATTTAAATACATTGGTTTTTAGGATTAGGGCACCAGCTGACTTTCCAAATGCTGATTTTACACTGATACCAGCTGACTTTCCAAATGCTGATTTTACACTGATGATCACAGACTTACAGCCAGATCTAATCATAGTTAGGCTCAAATGTAGCAGTGAAGTTGACCTTGAACATTTTGCTTTCTGAAAAAGGAATTCCACATACATCAGCCAAGAGAGTGGCAGCTGTATTTTAACTTCCCAGTATTGATCAAAAAATGTCTCTTACTAGAGTAAAAACATCTGAGCTGACAGGCAGGCAAGATTGCATACAAAGCCCATCATGAACCAATGGCTGCTGCTGGATAAAACATAGCTGCCTCACTCTGCTGGACCAGATAGGATTGGCTTTGTGAATTATCTGAGCCAGTAAACCAATGTCAGGTATACCTAGCATACAGCAAACTAGTTTGTAAGTTACGGTTTGTTCTTCAACTTACGATCACAATTGAGCTCAAAATTTCTTTTTTTTTTTTAAACAAATTTTATTCAATTTTTAACGATTTTTTAAAACAGCTCTTTTCAGTAGACAGCATGTTCCCGAGTCACCACTTTTACATGCAAATGTGACAGTAGATCTATATTCATTTTAAACATTTGACTTCACTTCTATTCCATTTTAGCGGACAAAGGGTCAAAGAAATTAATCCTAATCTCAAATCTTAATCTCAATCTGTATAGCCCCCAGTTCATTTCGAGTTAATTGCAAATATACATATATATTTTAAAACTTCATGTATAAATCTTACAAATAACAATATATTTGCCCATCATATTAAAGATAAAGTTCATCCATGTCTATCCTTTAATTATCTTCACATTGTTAATACTCTTTTATCATTTACAGAATTCTTTTGTCCGTCAGATTTGCCCTTTCATCACATATTCTCTCCATAATTCTAAATCCGTACAAATTTTAACACTAAAAAGAATGAAAAAAAAAACCTAGACTTGCCCCCCTTTTACTACTTTGAAAGTGACACCTCAGTGGTTAATATAGTAGCATAATCATAATCATTCCCTTTAAAATGAAAGATAGAGAAAAAAGAAAAAGAAGATGGAAAAAAGCTCCCTTACAATATATCTCTAATCGGTTGGGTTCTGCAACACATATCCCCCCTAAAATTTATTTATGGTTCCAAAATAATAATAAAATAACTAATCTTGGTTATTGACAAATCTCATTTTTAGGCATTTTCTAAAATCATTTCAATTAATTCAATTCATCTAATCATCATTTAGCTTTCTTTTGTGGATAAGAAATGAAAAATGTGACCTTTTACCAGTAAAATTGTCAGCAACCCTATTGTTTTACACTTTTATAATTACAATATATTCTTATTACCATTTCTTCATGCAGAACCCCCTTTTAAATACGTTAGCCATTGTCTCTATGCAAACAAGTTTCTTTCTTTATTATGTAATTCCGTGTCTCTCTATCTTTTGTTCTTGTTTCTTGTTCCTTCTCCTCTCTTTTATCCGCTATCCCCTTCTCTATCCAGTTTGAATCCCTCTCTCTCTTTACCTTTCTGCTCTCTATCCTTCTGGACCTTTCTAACATGCCTAATTTCATAAATGTTCCCTTTTTAATTACCTTCTTAAGTTTCATTTTTTGACCATCCTCCCTTTCCCTTTTATTTGTATTAATCTTTGTGTTAATTGTCTTCTTAAAATGGCTTTCACTTGTGCTGGCTCCCTTCTCCTCCTATTATCCTGCTCTCCCCTTCTCTATCCAGTTTGAATCCCTCTCTCTCTCTTTACCTTTCTGTTCCCTTTCCTTCTGAACCTTCCTAACATGCTTAATTTCATAAATGTTCCCCTTTTAGATACTTTCTTAGGTTCCGTTTTTAGCCACCCTTCCTTTCCTTTTATTTGTATTAATCTTTGTATTAATTGTCTTTTTAAGATGGCTTTCTCTTGTGCTGGCTCCACCCTTTCCACGGCTTCTTCTTCTTTATTCAGCATTTGAATGCCCATATTTTCTGCAACATGCCAAGTTAGTTCAGTCACTTCCTGTAACAGTTCTTTCATACTTTTAAACTCCATTTTAATTCTTTGGATGACCACCAAAATTTTAATTTTCCTTATTTCTTCTTCTTTAAATTTTCTATAATCCTAACCCAGGTCCAGAGTCTATATCAATATTACCAATTAGTCCGGCAATCCGTCTTTGTGTATTCAAGCTTTCACTTTCTATAAGTCTTGCGTCTCTTTAAAATGTAACAACTCCAATCCACAAAGGAACAAGATAGTTTCTTACTTCTTTAGCTTCCAATTTTTCTCCACAAAGTGGCACTTTCTGCACAGAGTCTTAACCCTTTCCTTTTATTTTGATAGTCAAAGTTTTCCGAGCCCCAAACTTAAGTTCTTACGCTGGCTTCTTCCTTTCCCGGTTGAAGCCCCTTATAGCTGTCAAAAATATTTTACTTATTTTTCTTCACTTGGAACTGCACCGCTTCTGTTTCTCTTTTTAAAAACTCATCTTTATCTTAATCCCGGGTGCCTTGATCTTACCATCCGATACTCGGTTCCTCTGCTGTCGACTTCTCTCTTTCCTCCTGCACCAATCTTAGTCCCGTTGAGACCTTCTCTTCGAGGTGGCCATTTTGACCACCACTTCTTGACGTCTTCGGAGGAAAAGACCAGACCCAAAAGGGAAATGCGGCTCCCCTCACTCTGGCTGGCAGATTTCCCTTTCTCCGCCGCCCCTACGAGGCAGCTTCAGCCCCGAACCTTGCAGGATCGGGGCTCTCCGACGCAAGAGCCAGGCTGCGGTCATGGACGATCACAAACCGCCGCCTGTTCTCGAGAAGGCTCAACCCGGAAGTCAATTGAGCTCAAAATTTCTGTTGCTAAGCAAGACAGTTGTTAAGTGAATTTTGCTCCATTTTATGACCTTTCTTGCCAGGGTAATTAAGTAAATCACTGCAGATGTTAAGTTAGTAACATGGTTGTAAAATGAATCTGGCTTCCTTATTGACTTTGCTTGTAAGAAGGTTGCAAAAGCTGGTCCCATGACCCAGGGGTATTGTAACCATCATAATATGAGCCAGTTGCCATGTGTTTCAATTTTGATCATGTGAGCACGGAGATGCTGCAATGGACTAAACGTGCAAAATGGTTATAAGTCAGTGCCATTTCTTCAATGCCATTGGAACTTCAAAAGATTACCAAAGGAAAGGTTGAAAGTTGAGGACTATCTGTAATGGGCTTAATTAATTGAAAAAAATCTAACCACAACTAATCAGGCAACTATTATTAAAATATTATTTATATCCTAAATTTAAACATGCCCAGTTCTGCTTTATCAAAATTACTTCCTGTTCTACCCTGAAGGGCATCCCAGGCACACTCAAATCTGGAACATACATTGTAGTTTTCAAATGTTTATGAGTGGAAAAATAATCATTGGCGTGTGAGAAGAAAACGACTGTTTGGAAACATAATGTGTGCGTGTGAGAGTGAAGTGCCTTTAATTCTTTGTCCTCTTCCCCCCCTCTTCCTGCTGGAAAGCCTTGAGTTAAATGAAAGCTTTATCACTTTTGGATATCATAGGAATTAGAATCTTCCAAATTTTATTAGTTCAGGCCGAGGATGGGGATTATAACGTTCACTGTCTCGTGCCTTGGATCTTCTTCACGGTGTCTCATGATGACTGCCTTTTTCCCCCCAATGTACATGCCAAGGCTAACGATGTTACATTATGTTTTGTTTGCCCCTAGTTTTTGTCAAAGCCTCATGAGACTCAGTGGGACATGATCTGTGCGTAACCTAGAAAATATCAGTCTGCAAGATTTCTGTAATAAATTGATAGCCTTTTTAAGAACTGGCAGATTGATTAACTTTTTGCAGCAATTACACAGTGACTTTGGAGGTAGACCTGCATATTTGTTCAGTATTCTATTAAGCTAATGGGAAGGAATAAACAAGGGATTTGAGGAGGAAAAAGGAATGCAAGTAATAGGAAGATATTGGTGGATGGAATATCTGTGGCAGGAAATTAAAGCTAGGAAAAAGTGGGTTGTTAATCTTTTTCCTCCTTCCTTTTTCCTCAACTTGCCCCAGGAAAGGAACATGACAAGCACCAAGGAGAAATGAATTAAGATTTACACACACACACACACGCACACACACTCACACACAAAGTGGGTTGCAAAAGGATTAAACATTCTCCATGTTGCCAGTTGATTCTCCCACATAATGCTGCCTCTGCTTTGCTGACTTGGATCGATTCTATGTCAGTCATTTAAATGAGTTTTGATCTGTATCAACATGTCCATGAATAAGATGTGCTCCAGTAAGAGAGGAGGTGGAGGCATTGATTGGCACAGTTGGCTTCTTCATCTAAGTTTTAAAACATTCTGCTTAAAGAATGCGGATCATGTTTTAAAATGGCTTTCGTCTAAATACCAAAACCCAAGGAAAAGCAGGGCCACATAGGATAGTTTGATTTTAATTAATACCCTGCAGTGACAACAACTAGATTAGCCCGAGACATTTCTGAAACCAAATGCAACCTTTCCTTTTCCTAGACAGAAGCTGACTGGACTAGCATTTCAATCTGTGCTCAGACCCAATTTTGGGAAAGCATAATGCATCATCCTGGGGCAGTTGGCTAACTTAAGGGACCCAAATCAGATTCTAATTTCAGGTATTTCTGACCTTAATGTGATCGATCAGATTAGCATCTCAGTATACTTCCTAAAAAAGATATGGTGACTTCTTAAAACACAGTCTGAAAATCAAGCCTTATTTCATTGAACAATGATCTTGTATTTGCTTCCATTGAACCTCCTGTTTCTTCCTATGGGTCCTAGGAACCCACAGGCCTGAACTGGAAGCTTGTTTATTATAAAAGAAGTTAATTGAATGAAAAAAAGCCACATTTTTTTATCTGTCACAATGTATTTCCATGAAGTATGGGTCCTGATCAATTTATATCACACATACTCTTGCTGGAAGAAAAAAAAACTTTGGAAGGAAAAACATTTCCCTATATCCCACCCACCCTGCCCCGATCCATAGGAAATATTGTAAATATTTCTGCTGAGTCCAGACTCTAGCAAGAGGCCATAGCATAATGTTCCAAGGTCTTGGTAAAAGTCTAAGTGCTATTCTTTCCAAAGAGCATTGTTAAAGCTACTTATTTCTCCAGCTGCTATTCTTCTGCATGTTTCTATGAGAAATCCAAACATACTGTAGAATTTTCTGCCTACCTAGATGGATAGTTTTATCTGGAGAGACATGTTAGCTTTTGTGAAATGCCAGTTGTCGTTAGTATAATATGATTGTAATATTACTGAGCACTGTTTAGGCTGTCCTGCAGTCTGGCTGATGTTTAATTGCATAAATATAGTAACAGGAAGCTTGGATCATGATGTTTTAACTGTGTACCTTGTTATTTGTTCCGGAAATAATTAGGAAAGAGGTTTACTTGCAATAAAGATAAGGATAAAACATATTAAACAAAAGCTAATGACAATGAATGTCTCAACTGACTCAGGCCCTGTATGATTTAATCTGTAATGATGCAGAGCTTAATTTTAGCCAGGACTCTAGCCAAGAATATTATTTATTTCACTAGCAGTTTTCAGCTGCCTGGTTATCTGAGTTAAAATGTGAAATACAGCTTCCATACACATAACATCTTGCTCTTTGCAGTTATTTTTTTATTGTTGCCCAAGGATCCTTGATCTGCCTTACTATTCAATATCTTTTTCCTGCCCTCCTCCTGCCACATCATGTAACTTTTTCTCTTAAAACTCACATGAAATTATTTGCAAACCCAGCCCTGATGGTTTTTTCTTCTTGTTGTCTAGCAGTCAAGCAGAAAACATTCCAATAGCTTTTTCTCTTTCTCTGTGCATTCTGGATGTTTACAAATACAGTATAAACACATCAACATAACAAATTGGATTGTAGGATTTCTTGCTATATTAATCATATTATATTGATGAGATGTATAGGTAGATCAAATTAATTGTTTCTAATTGGTGGCAATGCCTAAGCGCAAACCCATTTAGAGAATTGGTATTGTATGTACATGATGTTCACAAATGAGAGATTAATGATAAATGCATATGATTTAATAGAGATTTTAAAATGTGCATTTGATACATTTGACTTTCATTTTCCATTAGTGGATGCTATCAATTCTCCGGCCATACATATTTGTCTACTTCTAGACATACATATTTGAAAGCTAGCAATCGTAAGTGATTCAATCCACCAAGGAAATGGGCATAAACACGAATGATCCTAGCTTTAAAGAAGAGTTTGAATTATAAATATTTTGCATTAATGTGAAGACTGATTGCTGGATGTGATAAGATCTGTATATGATTGAAGCAAAGCATGCAAGGAAATAAAATGGATGTTTAGCATATGGTTCAATACTGATCAGATAAAACTGTATGATATTCTCTTCATTGCTTAATGTATTTTCAGAAAATGTATACAAATGCTTATTAGAGACATTTGTTGGGATTGTGACAATTTGTATATACAATTTGTATATACAATTTGTATATATTGACTGTGAACCCTGAGTAATTTGCAGCAAATGTGAGATTATATGATAAAATGAAGCTATGGAATTAAAAATTAATACAGCAAAGATAAAGTTAGTTGTTTTTCACATGGAAAGTTTAATGAACAATTACAACCAGTTGCAGGAAGTAAATAAATATGTATGTACTTGTAATGTTTTTAATACTAAAATGATAAAGGAAAATGTTGATAGAAAGATTGTGGATAATATGTTGTCTATTGCAATAATTGAATGTTTGTAAAAGAAACAAACAGGTAGGTTGACTCAGCCTTCCATCCTCTTGGGGTAGGTAAATTGAGGACCCAAGATTGTTGGGGGCAATTAGCTGACCTTGTAAAAATGCCGCTTAGTAATAATAAGCAGGCATATACAATGGAATGAAGGCTATTGCTGAGCACACTGGGTTGCATCCCAAAAAATTGTAAGCCGCCCTGAGTCTTCGGAGAAGGGCGGCATATAAATGTAATTAAAAAAAAATAGCTATGTATTAGATTGTTATTCTATATGATTTTGTTATTTATTTACTTCTAACACACACACACACATTATATAGGAAATGAAAAAAGAGTATGAAAAAATATAAAAGTAAGTTGAATGCCATAAGATGGGTTACTTAAGACTATGAAATAAGACTAGATAGGATAAAAAAGAAATGAGTGATGGATATGAACTAAGTACAAAATATGAAAAAATGCATTAATTTGGTCATATAAAAATAATTAATGAGGGTCAAATAACAAAATCAATAATAAAGAAAGATTAAATAGGTCAAGAGGAGGAAAAAACAAATTTGTGGTTGAATGAAATTGGTGAGATTCTCAAAGGGAGAGAGTTAAGGTTTATAAAACAAAAGGTTGATTTCAGTAATTACCCATTATTGAATGGGTAATTGGAAGGAAGGATGGTTTACAAGGCCAGAAAGGTATGGAGAAGTATAGTGAATGGCTGATCTAAACCAGATTTAATTGGATTTCTTTTTCTTTTACCTGATGCTTTAATTTCTTTTGCATAATATTTTGGTTTTTTTTAAAAATTCTTTGAATAAAGTCGTTATTCTGAAAACAGTGTGATGGATATATGTCTGCATCTATGTTCTTGGTTTAATAATTTCTTTACTGGTGGTTCTAATGTGAGTAAAAATAAAGGAGAAAAAGGACATGCCTTCATTGTAGTACATTTTGTGATAGAAATCTGTTCATAATTTTTATTTGTTATTTGCAAATATTCCGTATGCGTGTAAGAAAGTTCATAGCACAATTCATCTCTAACAGGCTCATAAGGGGCTATTCTGTTGGTGAGTAACCATCCTGTCTGGGAGGCAAGGAGTAGCGCAAGCACAGAATTAGCCTGGACTCTCTACATAAACACAAGACTGCAGGTCTGACTTGCCCTGAATGCCTTCCAGCCTTGTCTAGTCGTTCCCACACAAAAGCTTCCTGTCTAGGGAGAGTCCTATGTAATGAGAAAGAACAATAAAAAAGCTTGAACTTTACACATGTGGGTCTGTTGTTTGCTCCTGACACATTCCAAGTTGGCAAAAGGATTTTCTGCATCTAAAAAAAAATCATGGCCACTTTTTAATTTATTGGTTATAGCATTCAAAATATGTCTTTCTGTCTGTCTTTCTGTATGTCTATCTGTCTCTATCTATCTATCTATCTATCTATCTATCTATCTATCTATCCATTCTATCTATCAATCTATCATTATCCATCCATCTATCTATTATCTATCTATTTATCTATCATCTATCTCTATCTATCTATCTATCTATCTATCTATCTATCTATCTATCTATCTATCATCTAGCTATCATCTAGCTATTTATCTATCCTCTATCTATCTATCTTCTATCTATCTATCTATCTATCTATCTATCTATCTATCTATCTATCATCTACCTATCTGTCTACGATCTGTCATCCATCTCTATCTATCTTCAGAACAAATCTAGTCTAATCAAGGTGTCTTACTGCCAGGCTGAGTAGTACAATTTCCAAGTCTGATAGTGCTGGGGAATTTTACCTCCATGTGTAAATAGAGTAATGGTTTTCATGTCCATGTTGTTTCATGGGTATCTCATTGGTTATTGTAGTCCTGAGTCATCTTGGCAGTTAATCTGGCTCAATCTGGCTAAGACAGAGTGGTTGTGCATACCGACATCTCGGTCCAGTCAGGAGATTCCACCTTTGATCATGGGGGGAGAGGTGTTGCCCCCCATGGACAGGGCACGGAACCTGGGGATCCTCCTGGATTCACGGCTCAGATTGGAGGAGCAGGTGGGAGCTGTGGCCAGGGGGGCCTTTGCCCAGGTCTGGCTGGTTTGCCAGTTACGCCTATATCTGGACCGAGATGCCCTGCGCACGGTCACTCAGGCACTTGTTACCTCTCAGCTTGACTACTGCAACGCTCTCTATTTAGGACTGCCCTTGCATACCATCCGAAGGCTTCAGCTGGTGCAGAATGCGGCTGCGTGGGTTGTGATGCGAGCTTCCCAGTACTCCCATGTTACACCCCTCCTGTGTGACCTACATTGGCTACCAGTTGCCTTCCGGATGAGATTCAAGGTTCTGGTATTGACATTCAAAGTCCTACGAGACATGGGTCCGGGTTATCTACAGGAGCATCTACTGCCGGCATCAAATACCAACCGCCCTGTACGAGCGCACAGGCAGGGACTCCTCGGGGTGCCGTCTGCAACCCAGTGTCATTTGGCGGTATCCCGGGGGAGGGCCTACTCTGTTGCGGCTCCCACTCTGTGGAACCAACTACCTCTGGGGCTCTGCCTGGCCCCTGACCTCCGCACCTTCTGCCATGATTTAAAAACCTGGTTGTTTGAACAGGCTGTGCTGTGCTGACTCCTCGGGGGGATTGGTTTTTATTTTAAATTACTAATGGGTTTTTAGTTAAATTGGCTTGTTTAATTTAATCTCATTTTAGGTAATTAATTTATTGTTCTGATTTTATGTGTGAGCCGCCCCGAGTCCTTTTTGGAGAGGGGGTGGCATACAAGTCAAATTAATAAAATAAATAAATAAATAAATAAATATGTTGGACCTAATGTTCACCTTGGGACAAATGGTGCATGATCTTAAAATGGAAGATAGTACAATCAGTTCTTTGCCATGGTCAGATTACTTTCTGGCCAAGCAGTATCTCAGTGCCATTCTTGACCATTACAAGGGTGGTTAGATGGATTAAAATGGCTTCCCAAATGCTTGATGGTGGCCAGGTGCTTTTCTGACAACAGTTTGGAATTCTCCTAGTGAACTGGTGGGCAGTTCCAGTGTTCAACCAACTGCTCTCTAGAATAGTGAGAAAGTCAGGATGCTAGATGTAGCCCTTGCTCCCATACTGTGTAGCCCTTCCTCAGTCAAAAAGCCAAGGGTGCATATGAAATTATGAAGGAACTCTGATAATTGAAGTATGGAGCCCTAAAGACCAAAAGTAAAGATAAGCCATTGCAGATATAAGTCTATATTCAAGTTAATACTTAATGTCCCCTACCCTTCCTGGATTGTTCAGAAGACTTGGTGGAGAGATGGTCAGCTAGATTTGAGAGATGGTTAATAACTCATAGATAGAAAATGAGATTATGTCAGCAGTGCAAGGAACAATGGTCCTCTTCTCTCTCAAAGGAGCTATTTTTCAATTTGCCCATATTGACAAATGCCAGACTGTCCTCCTTTTTAAAGAAAGGTATTGAAGAAGGTTATTGTGTATCAGCATCAAAATATCCTAAATGTAATGGGCTGACCAGGCTCTTTTTTAGATAGGATTCATGGATGACTACCAATGGAAGATTTGGTGGGGGTGTTTAACACTACTCTTGGTCCTTTTAGATTTCTAATTGGCTTTAGATAACATTGATCATAATATCCTACTAGATTGATTGAGGGACATGGGGTGGGAGTTGGCAGTTGGACACTGTTCTGTAATGGTCTATTCTATTCAGATCTGTACAGGGAATATCTCTGAGCAGCTGTGTATTAATTTATGCAGTGAAAGTGCAAGTTGTATCTCCAAGTATAACATGACCAATGTCTTTCAATATCAATCCCTAAGAATTTAGCTAAATACTAAAAATGTATATCCCACACTTGACATGCATAGTAGATTATGGTCCATCACCTTCAATAAGGAGGTTTTTATGTTGCATTGGATTTATTTGGGGTGATAATAATAATTTTAATTCACTGACAACATGTATTCCCCTACTAAATATGGCATTTTAATTACAATTTTTAATAAGAGCCTGAAAAGTAATGTTTTTCACTGTATCCTTCTAACATGGAACTTCTGAACAAGCTGATGGAATTGCTTGATTTCAGTACCCAAATCAGCCAAGGCCATTCTCATAAACATATTTCATTGAGCTATTTTAAAATGGTAATAGACTACAGATACATGTGCTTAAATTACGAGACTTTTAGTGGCATTTTATGTTTGGTAATTTCATAGAGTCTGTATAGCAGATCTTTAGAAGCTGCACTTCTAAATGAGTCTGCAGCAAATCCTTAATGTATCAGTTACTGATCTAAAATTCTCCCTTGTAAAACAATTGCATGCTGTTCTGACCAAGGCTTCCTGAGACACCAACAAACACACATAAAATCCAAAACTCTTTTATTTTAGTTCAATGGCTGTGAATTATCGTCATTCACAGCCTGGAATGAGTCTTAACTGGTTATAATTAGTCCCAGGGACATCTACCATGGTTCTTCGGGAGATGTCTGATAAGAACGCACCTTATCTTACTTGAAGTGCTGACACATAGTCTTTCCAAAACCAAACACAAAACAAATTCACCATGGAGCTTTCAGAGTCCAAACCAATCAGAGCGAACAACATTGCTTCCTGCAAAGGTTTTCCTACCTTAGCACTTCCTTTATACCTCATGGGAGGGGCAATCACCCCCAAGCCTTACTCCCGAGTTGCCCCTTTTGTCTTAGCTGCTCTTGCCTTCTGGCAGCTCTGTGTACATGCACACTGGGAACAGACTCCCCCTGTTCCTCTGCCTTGCTGCTGCCAGATTCTGGAGGCTCCGGAGTCAGCATGTAATTCTCAGATAATCCTAGCCCCATCTCTGTATTGGATGCAGAACCCTCGTCCGAGTCCTTCCCAGACTCCCAGACTGATCCCTGTTCTTCCACACTGTTTGATTCTGCTGCTGTCTGCACAGGCTGCCAGTGAACCACACCACATGCCACAGCACACTTAATCCAAATAACTCCCTAACCACCCCCATCCATTTCCTACTCTTTTGAAAGTGGCCCCTGCTCCTTTGCACCAAGAGAGTACTCACAAATCTTTCATGTACCTAAAGCTCCTGTTCTACTCCATCTACCTTCCTGATTCTGTTGTCACCCACTGCCCTTCCAGCTCCATATTTACATAATCTATTCCTCCAATTTCAACCAGCATGATTCCCTCAGCTCTGCAACCTTCCCATCTCGCTCTTCCCAACATGGCCATAGTATGCAGAAGACAAACCACTACATCAGAGGTCTCCAACCTTGGCAACTTTAAGACCTATGGACTTCAACTCCCAAAGTTCCTCAGCCAGCAAAGCTGGCTGAGGAACTCTGGGGTTGAAGTCCACAGGTCTTAAAGTTGCCAATGTTGGAGACCCCTGCACTATATCACTCATCTCTATTCTTCAAAATGATCAATGACAAGTAAAACACATGTCAACCAAACAGCACTTTAATGTAACACTGAGGTGGTCCCTGTTCATAATGAGGCTGGTGGAATGCACACCAGCAATGCAGATAATATACCTGAAATTCAGAATACATGGTCAAGAATAGCATTACTAGGAAGATTGGGCAGCATACAGTATTCATGGTATACTTCATGTCTGTTCCCTATTCCCTGTTTTTCACCCATGAGCAAGGAATGCCACAAGAGAGGAATGAATGGCAGGTGCCTTCCAGTGGTTGATCCCCTAAAACCAGAAGTTGTCTGGAAAGTTTGTTGCCCTATATTACAGTCATTCCCTGAGATGGTACTACTACCTGTACAAATTTCAGTGACAACCTGGGCATATCTTCCAACATTCCATTCCATCTGCTCTCATGGAAGTTGGTAAGAATATTAATAATACCATGATGTCAGGACCATGTTAGATTTGATCATGCAGAATGTAGAAGGATGTCAACTTGCCTTTATCTGCCAGAATACATGCTGTTAATTAGTTAGTATGATTATTTGTAAAAGAAGGAAGGCCAATGGTTTAGAGTGCAGGGAAATGCTATTATAGGCCAAGTCTCATAGCTGATCTCTTACCTCCAAAGTCTAAGGGGTGCCTCAGCAGTCTATGCAACATCTTGGCAGGCCCATTCAAGAATGTGGTATTCTCCAGCCTTCCCACAGGCAGGAAGGTCCAAAACATCTCAATATCATCCAACTGGACATTCCCAAATAGATTTGTGTAGATGTATGTGTATATGTACATTGCAAAGGTGGTATTCAGCAGGTTCTAACCAGTTCTGGAGAACCGGTAGCAGAAATTTTGAGTAGTTTGAGTAGAAATTTTGAGAACCGGCAAATACCACTTCTGACTGGCCCTGCCCCCATCTATTGTTTGCCTCCCGAGTCCCAGCTGATTGGCTGTGTTATGTATGTAGGTTTGAATGTTATTGGTTTATTTGAACTGTTCTTGTAAAATGTCAAATGGTATTGGTTTAAATAGTGCGGGAAGAAACCCTGCACTCCCATTGGCTGGCAACTACGGCTGCAGGCTATAAGAGGCAGCCGTAGCCAAGCCAACTGGGGTCCATTCGAGCTGAATGAATAAACTCTTTGCTGGAACTCTTCGCGTCTGACTCTTCATGCAGACTTAACACTGGCGACGAGGATGGGATTTCCCTGAAGAGAAGACGACGCGAAAGACAAGCAGAAGAGCGAGATGGCTGCGCTGCAGCCCCGTTCGATCCAGTGGCGGAAGACTGGGAATTGTATGCGGATCGCTTCCAGATGTACCTGGAAGGAAACGACCTCGCCGACATTCCCGAGAGACGGAAGAGGGCGGTATTTCTCACGCACTGCGGTCCGGCAGTCTTCAAGATGGTGAAGGCGTTAGCGGGAGCTGCAGAACTGAAGGTAATGGAATGGCCTGATTTGGAGAAGCTTTTAAGAGCCCATTACGCCCCACAAGTATCGTGCCTCATTAAGAGACACGAATTTTACCGTTGGGATCAAGGGGAAAGCGAGAATGTTAATGACTTCGTGGCAAGTTTAAGGGACATTGGGGTGCTTGTGACTTTACCAACTTAGAAGAGGCCATGCATGATCGGTTTGTTTTAGGCCTCAAAGATAAGGTCTTACAAAGCAAACTGTTAATGAAACCTAAGATCACGTTTAAAGAGGCCATTGAAGAAGCTGTTTCAGCAGAAGCCACCAAGTCCTCAGCAGCGGCCATGAAAAAGATTAACAAGGCCTCAAGCCAGGCCTCAAGCCATTCTGATGTGGAAAAATCCACAACAGCCCATTGCGAACAAATAGACTTGATTCAGATTGCAGTGAGGTGGAGGAGGATTTTAGACTCAGAATGGAGAAGAAAAGAAAAGACCCTGGGAGAAATAGGCAAGGATTTTATTGCAGAGGCTGTGGGGGCACCCCGCACTGAATGCAAGTTCTTAGACACCATCTGCCTACGTTGTGAGAAAAGGGGTCACCTAGCCAGAGTCTGCAAATCATCCAGAACTCCACCTAGTAGGAAGAAATTTCCTGAAAAGACTTTAAGCCCAACAACTTCATTGAAAAGATGGGGCAATTCAGAAGCAAATGGGAAGAATGAAACTCACCAAACAATCCCTATTGGTCATTCTTCACCCTTGAGAAGCAGAAAAGTACACGTGAAGGTGTTCATTGAAGGAAGGCCTTGCCAAATGGAAGTGGACTCAGGCTCTTATTTATCTATGGTGTCATGGGACACTATTCACAGGCTACTTCCTAACATTCAGAAGAAACATTTCCAGAAGCAAGCACTGACTCTTAAAGACTACCAAGGGAACAAGATTCCAGTAGTTGGAGCAAGAGATTTCAACGTGCAGTTTAAAGGCCACACCAAACGTTTGCCTCTGACCATCGTGGACAAGGATCGCCCAAGCTTGCTGGGACTTGAGTGGTTCAAGCCACTAGGCATCGAGGTGACTGGCATCAATCACGTGAGCAACTCTGAATGGGAGGAGTCCTTGAAGTCTGAGTTTCCAGAGGTCTTCAGCAAAGGACTGGGCAAGTATATGGGGACCCCTATCACTTTCAGCCTAGATCCCAAGATGCCCCCAATTCGTTTAAAGCCCAGGAGGGTTCCATTTGCTTTAAAGGAAAAAATTGATGCACAATTAGATAAATTAATTGCTCAAGGGGTTTTAGAGCCCATTGAGCACTCCAGATGGGAAACACCCATAGTCACACCAGTCAAGGCTGATGGGTCAGTAAGAATCTGTGGTGACTATAAGGGGAAACTTAACGATGCGCTGCAGCAGAGCGCATACCCAGTACCAGTTGTGCATCATCTGCTACATTCCCTTGGCAGGGGTACAGTCTTTGCCAAACTGGACCTGGCCCAGGCATATCAACAATTAATAGTTGATGATGCCACTGCAGAGGCCCAAACAATTGTGACTCACAGAGGTGCCTTCAAATGTAAAAGGTTACAATTTGGAGTAAGCGTGGCACCTGGCATTTTTCAAAGTCTTATGGAAAGAATGCTGCAAGGACTGCCAGGGGTAGTGCCTTATTTTGATGATGTGTTAATCTCTGCTGAAAATGACACTCAGCTTCAAGAAAGACTCAGAGAAGTCCTTACCAGATTCAGAAAAGCGGGGTTAAAAGTCAAGGAAGAAAAATGCACTCTTAGAACAGACAGGGTTGAGTTCCTGGGCTACATGATTGACAAGCATGGCATCCACCATACTGATGCCAAGGTTAAAGCAATCAAAGAAGCCCCCAAACCTAAATGCAAAACAGATTTGCAAGCCTTCCTTGGACTCATTAACTTTTATCACATGTTTCTACCTCACAAGGCATCCATTGCTGAACCTTTGCATCGTCTGCTTGATAAAAAGGCTGCTTGGATCTGGGGGAGGAAGGAACAATCAGCATTTAATAGTATTAAAAGACTAATCACATCTGATGCTGTATTGATACAATTCTCTGAGAATTTGCCTGTTGTACTGACTTGTGATGCATCCCCTTTTGGAGTGGGGTTTTTTTTGAGTCACAGGCTTCCCAGTGGAAGGGAAGCCCCTATTGCATTTTACTCTTGCACTTTGTCCAAAGCAGAGAGGAATTATAGCCAACTGGACAAGGAGGCATTAGCAGTTGTTGCAGCTGTCAAGAAATTTCATGAGTATCTGTATGGCAGGTCATTCACTATTGTTACAGATCACAAACCTTTATTAGGCATTGTGGCAGGAGACAAACCTACGCCTACTATCCTGTCACCAAGAATGCTGAGGTGGACTGAATTTCTTGCAGCCTATTCATACAAACTGATTCACAGGCCTGGCAAGGACATTGGATGCACTGAGTCGTTGCCCACTGCCTTGCCACAAGGAGGACTTTGAACCTGAAACACACACCTTTTTCCTAGAGACTGTTGCTAAGCTTCCAGTCCATGCTGCTGAGATTGCCAGAGAGACTGCCAAAGACTCCTGTTATAGGCTGGATTAAGAAAGGTTGGCCTCTTCAAGATCTACCTCACCTTGCCCAACCTTTTAAGTCCAAGCAAACTGAATTATCTGTATTAAGAGGATGTATTTTGTGAGGTAACAGGGTGGTTATTCCTGCAAAACTGCAAAGAGAGGTTTTGGAAATGTTACATGAGGGTCATCCTGGGATTGTAAGGATGAAGGGATTGGCCAGGAGTTATGTATGGTGGCCAGGTATTGACAAAATGGTTGAAAACTGGGTTGCATCTTGTCCCAATTGCCAGGTAGTCAGGCCTGCTCCACCTCATGCCCCCACACAGGAATGGGAATGTCCTAGGGGCCCGTGGTCTAGGATCCACATTGATTTCGCAGGCCCTACTAGAGGGCACACTTTTCTAGTTATAGTAGATGCATATTCCAAATGGCTAGAGGTAATTCCCATGACATCCACTACAACTGAGGCTGTCATCAAGCAGCTCAGAAAATTGTTTGTAACCCATGGGTTGCCAGATGTCCTTGTCTCTGACAACGGCCCTCAATTCACATCTAACATTTTTGAATCCTTTCTAGCACAACAGGGTATTAGACATGCCCTCACTGCCCCTGGGCACCCTTAGGCTAATGGCCGGCTGACGCATGGTGCGCTTTACCAAAGAGAAGCTTCAGCAGCTGGGTCCTGGGGACATCACTGAGAAGCTTGAAAAACTTAGTGTTCAGCACATCACTCCTAGCCCATCAAATAACTTGTCCCCAGCAGAGTTGTTGATGGGTAGGAAACTTAGGTCTTCCCTTGACCGCCTTCATCCCACTTACGCACCCAACGCACCACTGGATTCCACTTCCAAAGTTCGTTCTTTCAGTGTGGGTGATTCTGTATATGCTAAGAACCTTATGGGTGAACCTTTGTGGATTCCTGCTGAAATAAGTCACATCACTGGCCCTCATTCTTACAGAGTACAAACAGAGGATGGACTCCTCTGGAGCAGGCACATTGACCAACTTAGATCCAGGTTCCCTCAAGAACATCGCCCTCTCTCTCTCTGGATCCCTCACCTGATGTCACTTCTAGGGGGGAAGGGGAGGAACAGGAGGAAAATCAGCAAGCAAGAATCAACCCCATGTGTAACGAGCCATTACGACAGGAACCATCCCGAACCCTGTCACAATGCCAAGATCCATCCTTAGAAGTGGAAGATTGCACATCACTACCTGACTTGGGTGCTGACATTGGAATGGAGATGGGTTGGGAGGAGAGACCAGATTCTAACAGTCTAACAGGGTCTCCTTTCACAGGAAGTCCCAACAGGGAAATGTCAACAGACACATTTCCCCTCTCACTGGGTGAGAACGTTAAAACTTCTGAACCACAAAGGTCTCAATGTACATGTAAGAGCCCCACCTATTTAAAGGAATACATTAGATAGGTTGGGGTTTGGTATGGACTGAACCTAGTGGGGAGGGGTGTTATGTATGTAGGTTTGAATGTTATTGGTTTATTTGAACTGTTCTTGTAAAATGTCAAATGGTATTGGTTTAAATAGTGTGGGAAGAAACCCTGCACTCCCATTGGCTGGCAACTACGGCTGCAGGCTATAAGAGGCAGCCGTAGCCAAGCCAACTGGGGTCCATTCGAGCTGTAGTCACTGAATAAACTCTTTGCTGGAACTCTTCGCGTCTGACTCTTCATGCAGACTTAACAGGCTGGGTCTTCTTTTGTTGCCCTGCACAGGAGAATGGAGCTGGAAAGCAGGTTAGTAGGGTGGGGAGGGAATGGGGATTTTGCAGTAGCCCCCGGAGTGGGGAGGGAATGGAGATTTTACAGTATCCTTCCCCTGCCACGCCCTCCAAGCCACACCCACAGAATCAGTAGTAAAAAAAATTGAATCCCACTACTGGTACATTGCCCTTGGCTTCTTCATGATCTGGAGAACTGTAGTGAACATTTCTGAAGTAAATATTTTCCTCTGAGGGTAAGATGGGAATATATACAACCCCACTGAAGGAAAACCCAAATTGCTGAAGCCTCTGATGATTTACTTTCCCATTTTTACCTTTCCGGCATCCAAAAGATATATTTCACTCAGGACAAAATACTCTTGCAGAAGATCTTCCAGGATGTATATTTTCTTAAAAACAAACATGGCACTTAAGGGGTTTAATCCATTCTGAATGTCTGCTTGTACATGGGCAGAGCCGGAACCTCTCCATAGGAACATTGGTATCCTGTCATCAGGTTGTGAGGGCAACCTCTGAAGCAACCTGACTGAATTTTACAGGAAACCTGCTAGCAAGGATGGATTTTGTAGCAGGCACTAGCAAACAAATGGAAAAAAAGGTCATAATCATGAGGGAAAGTAGCACCTGAAACAGTTAACCAAACTGGAGTGCCCTCACTGTTACACAACCAACAGACACCTCCCTCCACAGGAATCTTTTCTACTCATGAGACAGATCTGACATGAGAAAGGTTTATGGATCGTGCTTTGTAAAACTGGACTGGGGCTGCTCAATTCTCATGATCAAACAGGGGCCACGTGTAGCAATGCCTGTGCTCCATCTGTGTGTATTTTAATGGGTGGAAAGAGCTTTGATGGAAAATGGCCTGTTTTCCCAGGCAAAGTTGGCATGGAGTGACACTGGTCCCAAAAGAAGGCTTGATGCTGCTGTTTTGTTCCAGACAGATTGCTATGTACCTATTCAGAGTGATTTAGCATGTCAGAGTTTCTGAGCTTGGTCTCAAGGGGCTCTGTTGTGGGGATTTGTCATTTAGTTGCTTTGTTGGCTAAGTACTTACTGGAGGAATATTTGCTGGCAGCCTGACAGGAAGGGTTGGGGCACTGTAGCCAGTCAGAGTTGGGAGCTCAGTTCTGCAGCTGCTAGGCCTTTCCAGTGAGGTTTGCACATTTTTAAAATTTTTATTCATATCAACTCCTATAGGCATTTGGCTGGCCCTAATTGGGAACTATATGCAGAATTTGTGGGCCTTAATGTGATGCAGAGCTCAATATGAATGGACTTTCAAAGTACTCCACCAATATTTTTGGACCAGGAAATAGACCTAACATATCTTTAGGATACATTGAACTCTACCAGTCTCTTTATATCTAGATTGAATGGTGGGAAAGCATCTTGTCCTTTGCCTCAGCTGGTTATTTTCCTTTCTATTTTGTCATATACAGGTGGTCTTAGACATAGAACCATTCAGTCAGCAACTGTCCCAAGATACTACAGTGCTGAACAAATGGTGGTTATGATGGATCCTTGAAGTTCCAGTTATCCCAGCATTCCCTTCAGTCATATTTATTTATTTTATTTATTTATTGAATTTATATTGCCGCCTATTGCCCATGGCAACTTGAGGCGGCTTACAGAATGTAAAACCATATTTAAAATAAAAAACAATAATAACTAACAAAAAGAATCAAATAAATTAATAAAGTACAATAGAACAAAATCTGGGGAAAAAAATTAAATAAAAATCACCCCCAACTCCCATCCCCCGCCCCGATGACAGCAGAGCACACAAGCCATTTGATGGGCTCCATCCCGCTCTGGGTTCCCCAGGCCCACTGGCAGAACCAGGTTTTCAGTGCCTTCCAGAGGAGTATTAGAGAGGGGGCCATTGTAATCTCTGGGGGAATGATGTTCCAGAGAGAGGGAGCCACCACCCTTCTTCTAGGTCCCACCGGATGTATCTCCCTCAGGGATGGGACCCGCATCATTCCCTGCTTCCCCACTCCGATGGGTTGAGTAGATGTGATCGGCAAGAGATGGTCCCTCAGATAATCTGGTCCCAAGCCATGATGGGCTTTAAAGATGACAACCAGCACTTTGAATTACACCTGGAAACAAATTGGCAACCAATGAAGCTCCCGCAGGAGAAGTGAAACATGTGCACACTGGGGGTTGCACAAAACCATGCGGGCCGCTGCATTTTGCACCAACTGGAGCTTCTGGATGTTCTTCAAGGGCAGCCCCATATAGAGCGCATTGCAATAATCAAGATGGGAGGTGACTAGGGCATGAATGACTGTGAGTAGGGATCATTGGTCCAGGAAAGGGTGTAACTGGTGCACAACCCGCAGTTGTGCAAAGGCCCTCCTGGCCACGACTGCCATCTGCTTTTTGCTTATTATTATTATATTATCGCGGTCTGAGTGCTTGGCAATCCATTTGTACTTTTTTTTTTTTTATAAAAGGTTTTATTTTTCCAAAAACACAAACATAACAAACAAACATACACCACATAGATCCATATCAATTTCAAGTATGTCGGTCGGTCAAAAGTCACAGTGCCTTCCCCTCGTTATTCATACTCAATATTTCAAAAAGGATAAACTATAATCATTATTATTAATCCTTTATCATATTATAATCTCTAATTGTTTCAACAGTTCTATCTATCTTTATATTCCCAAAATATATTACCAAACTTTTTATCTAACCATTGATAGAACATATTCCATATCTTATAAAACTGCTTTTCTTCTTGATCCCTAATTTCAAATGTTAATCTACTCATTTCGGCACAATCCAAAATCTTCTTAATCACTTCCTCCTGCATAGGTGTCTTGTCATTTCTCCAATTTTTAGCAAATACAATTCTAGCGGCTGTCAGTACATTAACAATCAAATATTTCAGTTCTTTGTTAAATGTCTCTGGTACAATTCCCAACAGGAATATCTCAGGTTTCGGGTCTATATGTTGTTGTGTCATTTTTTCCAACCACATGTGGATTTTAGTCCAGTATCTTTTAGCATCAACGCAAGTCCACCACATGTGGTAGTAGGAGCCAGGTATCTGATGACATTTCCAACACTTATCCGATTTATCCTTGAACATTCTTGCAATCCTTCTCGGGGATAGGTGCCACCTGTAAAACATCTTATACAAATTTTCTTTATATGCAGTTGACATTGTCATTTTATAATTCTGATCCCACAGTGTTTGCCATCTCTCTAGATCTATCCCATAACCGAAATTTTTCCCCAAGCAATCATTGTTTCCTTAACCTGCTCCTCTTCCATTCTAACTTCTAATAGATAACCATAAAGTTTTTTAATCATTTTTTGTTCGTGCCCATCAAGATTTTATCTAATTCAGTTGGTTTTTATAAATCCCTTCAGTCCTAACATCCTCATCATATCTAGATTGTATTTGCAAATATGAAAACCAATCATTTTATACCTTGTTCTTGTAGTGTTTGCATCGATTTGAGTTCACCCTTTTCATTTAAAATCTCTCCATATCTAACTGTTTGTTCCTTCTTGTATATTATTGCATATGAAAAAGCTTCAATAGTAGATACCCATAATGGAATTTGTATATAATGTTGTTTTCTAGTTTTTTCCCAATTTAAAAACAAAGCTTCTCGAACATAGTGTCTTCTAAAATATCCTTGTTTTTTTGTTCCTTATACCATAAGAATGCATGCCATCCTAATAATAAATCATGACCCTCTAAAGTTAACAATCTATTATTTCTCAATGTTATCCATTCTTTCACCCACATTTTAGGTCTTGTATATAGGTTGTTTTGCTCTAGTCGTTCTAACTTCTTTTTGTTCTCTAGGTAGACCGCCTACTGCTCCAAGTTGTTCTTCTTCTTCACTTATCATTGCACCTTCCTTTGGAAGTTCCACAATCAATTCTTCATGTCTTCCGTTTCCCTCTTTTCCTCTAAAATAGCTCTCATAGAATGATTCTGCCTTCTCCACTGTGTCGATTCTATGTCTTTGTTCCCCAGACAAACAAGAGGCCTTCTGGTATTAGCCATCTATAATTTATTCCTCTCTTCAATAATTCTCTGGATAAAAGCATATTCTCCTCTCCTCTCTTATTCTTCTTGGTATCTGTTTCAGTACCGTGACATCTTTATTGTTGTGCTTCAGCGTCTTATCTCTGACTGTTTGCAATATTTGTGATTTAATACTCTTCTTAGTAAATCTAATATGAATTTCTCTTGGAAGTTTATTCCTCGTTGCATATCTTGTAAAGACACGAAATGTTTCATCTATTCCATCCCTCATCTTCTCTTCCATTATTTCTAACAGTTCTGCCAAAATCTGTGTCATTTTCTCCAGTAAATTTTCACCCTTCTCTTCCTCGACATTTTGGAATCTCAAATAGAATTCGATCTATCAATTTCACTTCAGAGATTCATTATGGTCACTCTCAACTTCCCTTAATCTGGTGTTAAAACTCTTCATTTCCTTGTCTCTTTGTTCTTGCTGCTCTTCAATTTTCTTCATCCTCTCACCGTATTTCTCCATTGTTTGCTGTAAAGCCTTTATATTTTCATCTGTCTTGTCTAACTTTTTATCTGTCTTATCTAGCTTCTGTTCAATTATCTCTATTCTTTTTCCAATCTCACCTACTGCTTGTAAGATCTTCTGTATTGCCTCTTCTGTTGTGGGAGCCGTTACTTGTGGAATTGAAGATCTTCTACTCATTGTTGCAGAGATTGTCAGAACCAATTCAAAAGAAGGAAGGAAAAAGAGATGAAGGCCAATAACAAAAAGTAAAAATAAAAATTAGTGTTATAAAGAGGGAGAAGAACAATCCTTTTTAACAAGAAAAAAGGGAAAAGAATAGTAAAAGGAAAAAAGGGGGTTCAATTACATATCAATAATACATCAATAATTTGAAAAAGGCAAAAATTTAAAAACTTGAATTTAAAAGGAAAAAGATAAAAAGATAAAAAAGGGTCCAATAATTAACTATCTTATTTCCAATGTGCAGAGTAAAAAAAACCAACTCTCAAAAGAAAAAAGGCTAAGAGTTGAAAAATAGGAAGGTATCAATAAAAAAGGATAAAAATAGTAAAGTAGTAGAATTCCCTTTAGGAATAACAAAATATATTTTAGGGGCTCCAATTATAAAAATTAAATTCAAACAATAAAAGCCTTGGCAGGAAGCAATATCACTCTTTATTCCATTGCCACTATGCAGAGTCCAGAGCTTAACTAGTGAAAGCGGAAGATAGCAGCTCCTCTGTTTTTGCCTCTCGAAGAAATCCAATTCTTTTATTTTAAAAAGCTCTCCAGGTCACTTTACTCTTCAGTTCCAAACTGAAGGCTCAAAGATATTCAAAAGCACCTATCCAGCACTTTCTAATCAATGGAGCCTTGGATACAGTCCTTGCAAGTGTGTATGTTTATATAAGATAACAGGTCTCTAGTAGCAATATTGTATCTCACAACCAACTTTCACTTCCTTGCCAAGTGACTTCCAAAATGTATCACTTCCTGTCTTATTCAAAACAAGAAGGACAGTAAAAAATCTCGGTGGCCATTTCTTATATGCAAAAATAAAAAGTAACCAGATCAAAATAACCAAATTACATTAGAGCCCCTGGTGCCAAAAAAGGAAAAAAGAGACAAAATTCAAAGAGATATAAAAGGTATTCAAGGACTCCCAAGAGGAAAAAGTAAAAGGAAAGTCTTTAAAGCCATAAAACAGAAGAAACAAAACTCTTTACTTTCAAACACAATCTCTTCCGCCGCCTATTCCATATCACTCTCAATTTCACACCATTAGAGTTGCTAGGGTGTTCCCAAAGGGTTAAAAACAAGATGATCTCACCGACCGACAAACTTCTTCCGATCTCATTCCTCGGAGCTGTCACAGCTTCTTCAGCCCGATGGCTGCCTCAGCGTTCGGGTAAAGGGGCTGTCCTGGATCAACCAGGGACTTTGCGACATCCCTGGGATCAACAGGAGGTGCCCCCAACTTTCACCAACCCTACGAGTCAGTTTAGATCCCGGGGGACCGTCCCAAAGCGGCAGTATCAGAGGTGATCTCAGGAGTCAAGATCACCTCCGTCTCGTGGCGACTCCAGCTCCGCCCATCTCCGCAATCCATTTGTACTTATGTAGTTATGGCCAAGTGCTTCATGATAATGGGATTGCCATTTGCAACCCTCCCTGCTGGTTTCCGGTGTCAGAGGGGGAGCTGGCAGGGAATCTCCCAGCCCCTCTGTACTTGCACCAAGTCAGCTACTCACATACCCCTCTGCACCCTCCCCAACTCACATGGTGCCTCTCATGCACCTTGTGGCACCCACACAGATCCTCCTTGATCCATGCTGCACCTCTTGCACATCCCTTTGTCCCCACCCACTGACTTCTCTGATCCTCCCTCCCACCATACCCTTCCTGTTGGGTACCCTCCTCAACCCTTCCCCACACCCCTGTGTACCCTTTGCTCACCCCTCACTTGGCTAGAGTCATTTATCTGCCTGCAAGCCTGGGACTTACAACTCCCTGCCAGCTTCCCACTGAACTTCCCATTGTGGGAAGAAGCAGGAAGTTGTCTCTCCTACCGACCATGGGACTGAGTTAACAACAGCAAGCAGGAATGCAAGGATTACCATCATTGAACGATATGGTCTTATTTTATGATCTCATCACTTAGTGTAAATTCTGGCCAATTGTAGGCATATACAAATATTTTTTAAAAGAAAATAATCCACTCCAGACATTTACAAGGAAAATGCTGGTTATGCTTGGAACAGGAATGATGGTCAGGAGAGATTAAGTGTCCTATTTAGGGGTGTGTGGTGTGTGTGTTTAGGAAGACTGTTATTTTAAAATAGATTGGACTAGCATAAATACATAATGAGAGAGAAGTGGCAAAAAGATAGAAAGAGTGAGTGCAGAAGATTACAAAATTAAATCCAGTTGATGATTAAGATATAATGGTTTTAAGTAGTGGCTCAGGAGTTTAAAACCTCACTCAGAACATCCTGGAAAAGATTTCTGGGCAGAAAGGAGCAAAGATGATCACTGCCAATGTGGAGATCACCTGTTTGGGCAAGGCAGGGAAACTTCAGAAGATTGCATTTTTGCTCCAGATGAACTCTGCTTCCAGAAAAAGATGAGCAAGAGCCAAATAGACAACACAGGCTGCTGAGTGACAATGATGTTGCCTAAAAGTCCAATGAAATTTTAATGATAGGCCTTTACAAATGTAAATGGCTTGTGAGTGGATAAATCTAATTAGCAACCTGGAGAGAATATTTCCCTAGTTTTTATTTATGATGCTGTACATCTGAAAAGAAGGAGGCAATCTAAACCAGGTTCCCAACAAGCAGCTTCCTAGGGTGGGGAAATGCAGGACTGAGCTATTTCTCCGATTCCTTTGTAGAAGTGGATCATTCAGCCCTACTCACTCTGAGATTAATTGTGTGGCCCTCTCCCCCCTTGAAGTGGATGTTGTTAAGATTAGGCAGTAAATGACACATGGTTGAAGACGTTGTTTTGCTCTTTTTTGTCCTTATCTTGCACAGTTAGAAAAAAATTGGGGGAGGGAAGTATCCCCTCCCAGTCAAGAGGTCCATTCAGACCTCCTGCTTGGGTGTTGTCTTTTGTCCTAAGGGAAAACAGATACTTCCAGCAGTCTTATACATAGTACACATTTATTCCATTTTTAAGGCTCAGAGCAGTTTTCATTGCTGCATGCCTATTGCCTTTTTTTCAAGGCTGTATTAACCTCTCTTTGGAGCTCAAAGCTGATACCTTTCTGAGACTTCTATCAAGGCCAGACCTGTTAATTTCACCAAGAGAAATATATTAACCTGTCTCTTTTCTGTTCCTTTGATAGCTAGGATTCTGGAATCTAAGAATATGGGCCTTGGTGGCTCAGGCTGTTAAATGCCTGCATTTAAGTTCCAGCTGCCTACAATTACTGTAGGCTCGAATCCCACCAGGCTCAAGGTTGACTCAGCTTTCCATCCTCTCGGGGTAGGTAAATTGAGGACCCAAGATTGTTGAGGGCAATAAGCTGACTTTGTAAAAATGCTGCTTAGTAATAAGCAGGCATATACAATGGAATGAAGACTATTGCTGAGCACACTGGGTTGCATCCCAAAAATTGTAAGCCGCCCTGAGTCTTCGGAGAAGGGCGGCATATAAATCTAATTAAAAAAATTGCTAGAAATGGTTTATTTCACATTCTACAGAAATTTTGCTTCCTGTTTACATATTTTAAATGCCATTTACTCTTTTCTGGTGAACTGATGGTCAAAGAAGATATTAACAAACTTCTTATTTTAGCCATATCTTTTCTCCTTTGTATTATGAAAGTAGTATTTACTATCCAAAGTTCATATTTAATATTTCTTAGATGTTTGGAAAAAGTTGCTTTTGACCTTATATCTTTTTCCCATTCTTTGATTGTTCTCTTTTGAAGCGTCAGCATACATTTGCTTAGTAGAAAAAATAGAGAGCTTTTTTTAAGGTAGAGAAATAAGTTTTAAGTATATGGAAATCCTGAATCCTAACTAGGTCATAAAAAAGGATTTGTGAGGAATTCCAACTTGATTTGAAATCAGTCAGATCCAATTATAATTTTGATTTGAACTTTGAACTTGGTGAAGCTCATTGGAACACTGGTATGAATTCCTTTAAATTCCATTTCACTGAATTGCCAACATTGATTTAAAGAAAATCCATAGATTTCCACTTCTCCATGGCTGAATTATCTAAATTTAACTGCACTGTTTGGGATAGTATTGTTTACAAATTAATTCATCTTATCATGTTAGGTAGCAATGCCCAGTTAAACAGTTCTTTGCTTCATATTTTATGAAGAAATTGTGGAATTCATGCAGCTATTGTTTGTAATGAATCTGCTGTTGGGCTTTATCCATATTCCTTAAAGCAATTAAACTGATGCAACATAGGCTAATTAGGTGCTACATTTGTTATTAAAAATACTGAAAATTACAACACATCTTAACTGTATTGTAGCATTTTAAAAAATTGAAAATTGTTCTGAAAAATTAACAGAAACAGAAACATACTTTAAAAGCCAATAAAAAGCTAAAGTTCAGTTCATCAAGCTTGACTGCAAGGACATGATCAGTTTTTGGCAACAGAATAGAATAGAATTATTTATTGGCCAAGTGTGATTGGACATACAAGGAATTTGTCTTGGTGCAAATGCTCTCAGTGTTCATAAAAGAAAAGATACATTTGTCAAGAGTCAAGAATCATAAGGTACAACACTTAATAATAGTCATAGGGTACAATAAGCAATCAACTCATACTAGGAAACAGTCAATATAAATCGTAAGTATACAAGCAACAACATTACAGTCATACAGTCACAAGTGGGGGGGGATGGGTGATAAGGAGTGATGAGAAGATTAATAGTAATAGTAGTGCAGACTTAGTAAATAGTTGAACAGTGTTGAGGGGATTATTTATTTAGCAGAGTGATGGTGTTTGGGAAAAAACTGTCCTTGTGTCTAGGTGCACACTGTCCTTGGTGTGCAGTGCTCTGTAGCATCGTTTTGAGGGTAGAAGTTGAAACAGTTTATGTCCAGGATGTGAGGGGTCTGTAAATATTTTCACAGCTCTCTTTTTGACTTGTGCAGTATACAGATCCTCGATGGAAGGCAGGTTGGTAGTAATTGTTTTTTCTGCAGTCCTAATTACTCTCTGAAGTCTGTGTCTGTCTTCTTGGGTTGCAGAATATTCCCAGGCCTGACTCTGCTTAGCTTTCTCAGAATCAGCCACAGCCAGTTAGATGCTATTACCCTTCTAGGAAAAAATATCTTAAATTGATTATAGTTGACATTTATTTTAATAATTTTAACTGCTTATATACATAAATGTTCTGGATAGAAATACTGAACACAAAGGTTTATTTGCTTCTCCTTATGATCAATGTGTGTGCATGTATTTTTTCTTTAATTTTTCCCCTTGCTTCTGCTTGTGTTTCCTTTTTTAACACTGTAATTTTTACTTTAGCTTTTGTCTTAAAGCTTTTTTCTTAATTAAAAAGCAAAATGTATTGTCATAAGGAGCTGTAGACCTACACTCTTTAGCTGAAATTTTACTCTGACCTTAAGGCATGAGCCATACATTAAGGGAGAGGCTGTGGCAACTCAACCTGCTCCATTTTGAGTGTGATATGAAGACAGATGGCAGATAACCCATTGAGGTAAAAGCCGTGATATTACAATGTCCCTAAGCACATACTGTATTTCTACAACACTCCAATGTCCTTGTAAATGCAAAACAGATTTGCAAGCCTTCCTTGGACTCATTAACTTTTATCATGTTCCTACCTCAGAAGAGAACCATTGCAGAACCACTGCACAGATTATTAGACAAACGTCTGTGTGGGTCTGGGGCAGAAAAGAACAATCTGCATTTAACAATATTAAAAGACTAATCAGGTCTGATGCTGTACTGATACAGTTCTCTGAGAATTTGCCTGTTGTACTGACTTGTGATGCATCCCCTTTTGGAGTGGGGGGTTTGAGCCACAGGTTTCCCAGTGGGAGGAAGCTCCTATTGCATTTTACTCTGCACCTTGACTAAAGCAGAGAGGAACTACAGCCAACTGGACAAGGAAGCCTTGGCATTTGTTGCAGCTGTCAGAAATTCCATGAGTATTTATATGGAGAACATTTACCATTGTCACAGATCACAAACCTCTGTTAGGCATTGTGGCAGGAGACAAACTCACTATCCTGTCACCAAGAATGCTGAGGTGGACTGAATTTCTTGCTGCTTATTCATACAAACTCATCCACAGGCCTGGCAAAGACATTGGGCATGCAGATGCTTTGAGTCACTGCCCACTTCCTTCTCACACTGAGGACTTTGCTCCTGAGACTTACACCTTTTTTTTTTTTTTTTTTGCCAAGCTTCCAGTACACGCTGCTGAAATTGCCAGAGAGACTGCCAAAGACACTGTATTGGCTCCTGTTATAGGCTGGATTAAGAAAGGTTGGCCTCTTCAAGATCTACCTCAACTTGCCCAACCTTTTAAATCCAGGCAAACTGAATTATCTGTATTAAGAGGATGTATTTTGTGGGGTAACAGGGTGGTTATTCCTGCAAAACTGCAAAGAGAGGTTTTGGAAATGTTACATGAGGGTCATCCTGGGATTGTAAGGATGAAGGGATTGGCCAGGAGTTATGTATGGTGGCCAGGTATTGACAAAATGGTTGAAAACTGGGTTGCATCTTGTCCCAACTGTCAGGTAGTCAGGCCTGCTCCACCTCACCCCACACAGGAATGGGAATGTCCTAGGGGCCCATGGTCAGGATTCACATTGATTTTGCTGGCCCTATAGAGGGCACACTTTCCTAGATGCATATTCCAAATGGCTAGAGGTATCCCATGGCATCCACCACAACTGAGCTGTCATCAACAGCTTAAAAAGCTTTGTAACTCATGGGTTACCTGATGTGCTTGTTTCTGACAATGGCCCTCAATTTACATCCAACCTTTTTGAATCATATCTAGCACAACAGGGTATCAGACATGCCCTGACAGCCCCTGGGCATCCTTCGGCTAACGGCCGGGCTGAACGTATGGTACGATTTACCAAGGAAAAACTTCAGCAATTGGGTCCAGGGGATATCACTGAGAGAGTTGAAAAACTTCTCAGTGTTCAGCATATCACTCCCAACCCCTCAACTAATTTGTCCCCAGCTGAATTGTTGATGGGTAGGAAACTCAGGTCTCCCCTTGATCGCCTTCATCCCACTTACGCACCCAACGCACCACTAGATTCCACTAGCAAAATTCGCACGTTCACCGTGGGTGATTCTGTTTATGCTAAGAACCTTATGGGTGAACCATTATGGATTCCTGCTGAGATAACCCAAATCACAGGCCCCAGGTCTTACAGGGTACAAACGGAGGATGGTGTCCTCTGGAGCAGGCACATTGATCAGTTAAGATCCAGATTGCCTCAGGAGCATCGCTTTTGCTCCTCTCTGGTTCCCATACCTATCGCCTCTTCTAGTGGGGAAGGGGAGGATCATGAGTGTAATGAACAAGCAAGAATCAACCCCATGTGTAACGAGCTAACACGACAGGAACCATCCCAAAACCTGTCACAATACCAACAACCATTTTCATAAATGGAAGATTGCACATCATTACCTGATTTAGGTGCTGACATTGGGTTGGAGATGGATTGGGAGGAGAGATCAGGTTGTAGTAACCAAACATGTTCTACCATTACTACAAGTCCTAGTAAGGAAATGTCAGCAGACACATTTCCTCCCTCACAAGGTGAGAACCTTAAAACATCTGAACCAGGTCTCACGTAAGAGCCCCACCTATTTAAAAGAATACATTAGATAGGCTGGGGTTTGAGTATGGACTGAACCTAGTGGGGAGGTGTGTTATGTATGCAGGTTTAAAGTCATTGGTTTAGTTTGAACTGTTCTTGTAAAATGTAAGAAATGATTGGTTTAAAAAGTGCAGGGAAACCCTGCACTCTGATTGGCTGGCAACTGCGGCTGCTGGCTATAAGTAGCAGCTGCAGCCCAGCCAAAGGGGGTTCGTTCTGAGCTGTAGTCACTAATAAACAAAGAGCTTGAAGCACTCCGCATCTGTCTCTTCATGCAAACATAACAGATACTATGGAGGGAATCTCAGAAGAGAGTTATTGGTAGGCCTGCTGAACTTGCCACTGCAATGTGGAGAACATCTGGGAATTCATGGGTATGCACTGTGTTTGTTTATTATTTTTCTAAATATATATGAAGTGGCTAAAAGGACACTTCTAATTTTCTTCTATTTTTAGAAAGCTTGTAATATTCATATTCTTTAAATTACCCTCCAGCACTTCTTAGAACAGGCAAATGATCATGCCTGTTTCATTCAGAAACAGCCTGTCAGTTTCTGCTGCCCAATGCAAGGTCAGCCAATAATAAGCTCCCTTCCCCCTTATTTGTCATCTGAGCTGACATGCATTTCTGAAACCTGATTGGGCCCAGAAGGTGGTGGTGGTGGGAAACCTCCTTTTTGAAATGTACCCATTTTGGAGTGTGGCACCAACTGAGACCCAGGTTGTCATTTGAGAATCTCTATTGGCCTTTAGGGTCCAGTTATGGCACCCTGTAGATCCTGTTTCCAAACCACCAAGAGTTACTTAAGTGAGATAGGTAAGGTAAAAATGTGATAAATAAATGCGTCAGTCAGTGATTACATGATGTTCTGAAAGCTTGGAGGAAGGGATCTGTTGTTTATATAACTTAGGTCAACCATAAGCATGCTGAGCTTTAATTAAAAATAACAAGGAATATTACTTTTTTCATGTATTTTACAAAATAAGTGCAATTAGGTTTCAATTTGGTGATTCCCCCCCTCCAGGGTTTTAATAAAAACCTGTACAAATTTTCATTGGAATTTGGCAGGAGAACATGCAATGGTATCTTGGAAAACTCACAGTCTGTTGCAGGGGTCTCCAAGCTTGGCAACTTTAAGACTTCTGGCAACTCCCAGAAGTCCACAAGTCTTAAAGTTGCCAAGATTGGAGACGCCTGGTCTGTTGAAGACAATGGGAAAAGGTAATGTTTCAGGTTCTGACAGGTTGTGTTCAGCAATCCTACATAACTGATGAGCATAAGGTTTGAGGTGAAAAAACAGTTTCTACCAAAAAGATTGAACTGCTGTTCATAGGAAAGAGTAAATTGGGGCATCAATTAATCAGGAGCAAGTAACAGGAAGTAGATATAATGGTAGGATAAGGAAGTGTACACTAAAGTTTTTCTTTCATAACTAAATGGTGTATTTTAAGAGAGATAAAGCAATTAGGTTGTGTCCACATTCTGTATGGCCTAAGCTAAATGACAGATCTGACCTCCTAAAACTGATGGTTTTACTGTGAGAATTGTATATGACAAGATACGCATTAGGAAATTTTGGAAAATGGAGGGAAGAAGAGCAAAGAAAAAGAAAGACATAATTAGTGATGAATCGTCCCAAGGAAAACTTTGGTTGAATAGAAAGAAAAAAGAAAAAAAGCCATGAGGAGCAGGAAACCATGCATGAGAATGTGATGTGACAGATACAAATATAAACTGTACTGTCTGGATACATGAGAGAACTAGGTGACTATAGACTCTTGTAAGTGGTCTTAGTGCTTCTATAGGAATACCAATAGTCCGTGGCTTATGACCATAATTGACACTGATTTCTCATCATAAGATATACCCATTGTTAAGTGGGTCAAAAAGTGACCATGTCCAACTTCATGAGCAATTTTGTGGCAGTTTTATGCAGCAGTTATACAGAGTCATTCAATGAACACCATAGTTTTTAAGCAGACCCATTGTTTGCAAAGGATGTTTATTGCCAAAATCCTGAAGTAAACACCAGTATCTGGCAAAAAAAAAACCCCAAAAAACTTAAATCGTGGTGTGATTTAAGGGATGCAGCAAATGGCCATAAATGTGGGCTAGTTGCCAAGTGCCCAAAATGCAATCACATGACTTTTGGAGTGTCCATTACAATTTCTAATGGATGCTAAATGACCAGTCATAAGTCAAGTGCCTGAAATACATTTCTCTCTCTCTCTCTCTCTCTCTCTCTCTCTCTCATGTGTGTGTGAGAGAGAAGTATTTCCCACCTCCTTCTTCCTCTCCTCTCCCTCTGCATGTGAGAGAGAGAGAGAGAGAGGAAGAAGGGAGGGTGGGAAATACTTTATAAACAGCTTTATAACCAGGCTGTCAGAATTAAGAAGCTCCTGCTTTGTTATTGGTTTGACTGACACTAAATCAGTCTTACTCATGAGATTGGGATGAAATGAAGGCAATGTCATGGGGACAGGGCAAAATAAAGATGTTGCATGTTTGTGCTATGGCTAGATATAAATATAAATGTGCAGAAATCCAGTGTTTATTGGCTGCACACCTTAGCTTGACTTAGAATCAGACCAGAATCTCCCAATGGATCATTAAATGAAGATTTATCATTTCTAATTGCTTAGTAATAACAATAATATCAATATCCATCATTGATGGGTCCATCATTGCAAATTAACCTATTAACTTTAGAAAAATTTGTCAGGCAAATATGATTGGACTTGTGCCCTGGACTGATATTTGCTTAGAGGCATTTTAAAAAATTATTGTTGATTAAACTTTTTTTAACACTATTGTTTTACTCAGAGAAGCATTAAGCTGGTTCTATTCCATCTGTAGATTGCTATCCATTCTGCATCTCAGTCAATTTTCTGAAATATCTTATGTACTTCACATGGTTTCTACAATAATAGCTTATTCTGATGCCTACTCCTTTGGTCTCTTAGGGTAAACTGCTCTGAACTTGCAAAAACACATTATTAAAAATATCAAAAACAAGATAAGCATATAAACCAGTTCTTGGCATTTGCTGCAGTTTGAAGAGCTCTGAGAAGAATAATCACCTTCACACAGATGATTATTCAGTTGAATTAGCAAATAAGGTGTATTTTAAACTTAGTGCCACAAAGCTTCTGAATCTGTGGAATCCTTGGTGCTTTCTGAGCTTGGTGGTTCTCCTGCAGACATTTCATTATCAAACTTCACCAATACTTGATGATGTTACGTAGTTTGGTAATGAAACATCCACAAAAAAACCACCAAGCTCACAAAGTGCCAGGAGAAGGGACCCCACAGTTCAATCCTGAGCTACAAATATTGTTTTCTATCCATTTCTGAATCTAATGTTGATTTTTCTCAATTTTATTTTAAAAATTACATGCTTCCATCCTTGAAGTTTCTGTATATCCCAGCTAGTTGGAGTCCATGTCATACAAACTTCTTCCACAGAGAATAAAGCAAATTCACCTTCACCTGGTTCACATATATCAGGACTAAGCATGCTTGAAAATGATCCAGAAGTGTCTTGGAACATTAAAGATGACATTTATCTTCATTAATGACTTAGATGAGGGAATAGAAGGGGAACTTACCAAATTTGCAGATGATACTAAGCTGGCAGGAATAGCTAACACCCAAGAAGATAGGCTCAAGATCCAGATGGATCTTGACAGACTAGAACACTGGGCCATATCTAACAAAATGAAATTCAATGTAGAGAAAAGTAAAGTCCTACACTTAGGCAAGAAAAACCAAAAGTACACATATAGACTGGGTGAAACCAGGCTCAATAGCAGTAACTGTGAGAGGGATCTTGGAGTTTTAGTGGACAACCAGCTAAAAATGAGCCAACAGTGTGCAGCAGCAGCCAAAAAAGCTAATACAATCCTAAATTGGATTAACAGAGGGATACAATCAAGATCAAGGGAGGTACTAACACCACTCTATAAAGCCTTAGTAAGACCACACCCAGAGTACTGCATCCAGTTTTGTTCACCACATTATAAAAAAGATGTTGAGACTCTAGAAAAAGTACAGAGAAGAGCAACCAGGATGAGACATGATAGCGGTCTTCCAATATTTGAAGGGCTGCCACAGGGAGGAATGGGTCAAGCTATTTTCTAAAGCGCCTGTAGGCCAGACAAGGAATAATGGATGGAAACGAACAAGGAGAGATTCAACCTGGAAATAAGGAGAAACTTTCTGGCAGTGAGAACAATCAACCAATGGAACAGCTTGCCCTCGGAAGTTGTGGGAGCGCCATCACTTGAGACTTTCAAGAAGAGATTGGACTGCCATTTGTCAGAAATGGTGTAGGGTCTCCCACTTGGGCAGTGGGTTGGACTAGATGACCTACAAGGTCCCTTCCAACTCTGATTATCTGTTATCTGTTATCTACATTTAAAGTTTTTATATATGCCTGAAAAAATAGGGCTTCTGCATTAAGAGGCACCTAAAAGTTCACAAAGGAGTCCTTAAACAAGTGCCTTTTCTTTCTTTCAAAATTTAGAGAAATCTGAAAAATTTGGCTGCTTTAACAAAGAGAAGACAGATGTTTCTAAATTTTCTGAAGCATAAACAGACTCATCATCGAATATACAGTATTTCTTCTGCAATTGTGTGCTGTAACAGCCAGTCCTTTTGACTATTAAAGGAGTAAAGTTGATGATGAGGACATTATTCTGTCCTTCCAATTTTCAAAATCTTTATGCTTTTCTTTGACACGCTTAACAATGACAGCAGAAAGAATTGTTTTCTACTACAGAATTTTGCCACTATATAGAACAATATTATTTTGTCCACATGTGTACCAGTTGATGGCAGCAGATATTAATATCAATATTTTCTTTCTAAACTTTCTTAAGTCTCCTTTATTCTCTACTATAGAAGCTACAGCTAAATTAAGGGCTAGACACCAGTGATTCACAATTTATAGGTGTATTTTGCCTGGGAGTGTTTTGCTATCAATATATGATGATTTGCAAACAAAGTCAGTTCATACAAATTAAATGAGCAGAGAGTATGTGAAACTGCATCTGACCACATTATGTTATGTATGCAGGTTTGAATGTCATTGGTTAAGTTTGAACTGTTCTTGTAAAATGTCAGAAATGATTGGTTTAAAAAGTGCAGGAAAACCCTGCACTCTGATTGGCTGGCAACTGCGGCTGCTGGCTATAAGTAGCAGCACAGACCAGCCAAATCGGGTCTGTTATGAGCTGTAGTCACTAATAAACTGTTCACTGAAGCACTCCGCGTCTGACTCTTCATGCAAATCTAACACTGGCGACGAAGGTGGGATCCTTCCCGAAGAGAAGACAACGCGGAGAAGAAGCCAAGAGAGATGGCTGTGCTGAACACCCCCCCAGCCCCGTTCGATCCAACGGCAGAAGACTGGGACTCATATGCGGATCGTTTCCAAATGTATTTGGAGGGAAACGATCTTGCCGACATTTCCGACAAGCGGAAGAGGGCGGTCTTTCTCACCTACTGCGGTCCGGCCGTTTTCAAGATGGCGAAGGCATTGGCGGGAGCTGCAGACGTGAAGGTAATGGACTGGCCTGATTTAGAAAAGTTATTAAGAGCCCATTATGCGCCACAAGTATCGTGCCTCATTAAGAGACATGAATTCTACCGTCGGGATCAAGGGGAAAGCGAAAACGTTAATGACTTCATGGCAAGTTTAAGGACATTGGGGTGCATGTGAATTTATCAACTTAGAAGAGGCCATGCGCGATCGATTTGTTCTAGGCCTAAAAGACAAGGTTTTGCAGAGCAAATTATTAATGAAACCTAAGATCACGCTTAAGGAGGCCATAGAAGAAGCTTCTTCAGGAAGCTACCAAGTCCTCAGCAGCAGCCATGAAGAAAATTAACAAGGCCACAAGCCATCCTGATGTGGAAAAATCCACAACAACCCATTGCGAGCAAATAGATTCTGATTCAGACTGTAGTGAGGTGGAGGAAGGAATTTATAGACTCAGAATGGAGAAGAAAAGGAAAGACCTTGGAAGAAAGAGGCAAGACTTTTATTGCAGAGGTTGTGGGGGCCACCCCCACTGAATGCAAGTTTTTGATACCATCTGTCTCCGTTGTGAAAAAGAGGTCACCTAGCAAGAGTCTGCAAATCATCCAGAACTCCACCAAGCAGAAAGAAGTTTCCTGACAAAGATTTCAAGCCTAACAACTTCGGTGAGAAAATGGGGCAATACAGAAGCAAAGGGAAGAATGAAACTCATCAAACAGTCACCATTGGTCATTCTTCACCCTTAAGAAGCAGAAAAGTACATGTGAAGGTACTAATTGAAGGAAGGCCTTGTCAAATGGAAGTGGACTCAGGCTCTTATTTATCTATGGTGTCATGGGACACTATTCACAGGCTACTTCCCAACATTCAGAAGAAGCATTTCCAGAAGCAAGCACTGACTCTTAAAGACTACCAAGGGAATAAGATTCCAGTAGTTGGAACAAGAGAATTCAACGTGAAGTTCAAAGGCCACACCAAAGGTTTGCCCCTGACCATCGTGGACAAGGATCGCCCAAGCCATCTGGGACTTGAGTGGTTCAATCCACTAGGCATCGAGGTGACTGGCATCAATCACGTGAGCAACACTGAATGGGAGGAGGCCTTGAAGTCTGAGTTTCCAGAGGTCTTCAGCAAAGGATTGGGCAAGTATATGGGGACCCCTATCACTTTCAATCTAGATCCCAAGGTGCCCCCAATTAGTTTAAAGCCCAGAAGGGTCCCATTTGCCTTAAAGGAAAAAAATTGATGCACAATTAGATAAACTAATAGCTCAAGGAGTTTTAGAGCCCACTGACCACTCCAGATGGGAGACACCCATAGTCACACCAATCAAGACTGATGGGTCAGTGAGAATCTGTGGGGACTATAAGGGGACATTGAACCATGTGCTTCAACAGAGCATATCCAGTTCCAGTGGTGCATCATTTATTACATTCACTTGGCAGGGGTACAGTCTTTGCCAAATTGGATCTGGCCCAGGCATATCAACAATTAACAGTTGATGATGCCACTGCAGAGGCCCAAACCATTGTGACTCATAGAGGTGCTTTCAAATGTAAAAGGTTACAGTTTGGAGTAAGCGTGGCACCAGGCATCTTCCAAAGCCTTATGGAAAGGATGCTCCAAGGACTGCCAGGAGTAGTACCTTACTTTGATGATGTGTTAATCTCTGCTGAAAATGACACTCAGTTACAAGAGAGACTCAGAGAAGTCCTTACCAGATTCAAAAAAGCTGGAGTTAAAAGTCAAGGAAGAAAAATGCACTCTTAGAACTGACAAGGTTGAGTTCTTGGGCTATATGATTGACAAGCATGGCATCCACCCTACCGATGCCAAGGTTCAAGCAATCAAAGAAGCCCCTAGACCAAAATGCAAAACAGATTTGCAAGCCTTCCTTGGACTTATTAACTTTTACCACATGTTCCTACCTCAGAAGGCAACCATTGCAGAACCATTACACAGATTGCTTGACAAAAAGTCTGTTTGGGTCTGGGGCAGGAAAGATCAGCATTTAACAGTATTAAAAGACTAATCACGTCTGATGCTGTACTCATACAGTTCTCTGTGAATTTCCCTGTTGTACTGACTTGTGATGCATCCCCTTTGGAGTGGGGGTTGAACCACAGGCTTCCCAGCGGAGGGAAGCCCCTATTGCATTTTACTCTCGCACCTTGACCAAAGCAGAGAGGAATTACAGCCAATTGGACAAGGAAGCATTGGCAATTGTTGCAGCTATCAAAAAATTTCATGAGTATTTATATGGGAGAACATTTACCATTGTCACAGATCACAAACCTTCGTTAGGCATTGTGGCAGGAGACAAACCTACACCCATTATCCTGTCACCAAGAATGCTGAGGTGGACTGAATTTCTTGCTGCTTATTCATACAACCTTATCCACAAGCCTGGCAAGGACATTCTCCACAGATTCTCACTGACCCATCAGTCTTGATTGGTGTGACTATGGGTGTCTCCCACCTGGAGTGGTCAGTGGGCTCTAAAACTCCTTGAGCTATTAGTTTATCTAATTGTGCATCAATTTTTTCCTTTAAGGCAAATGGGACCCTTCTGGGCTTTAAGCGAATTGGTGGCACCTTGGGATGTAGACTGAAAGTGATAGGGGTCCCCATATACTTGCCCAATCCTTTGCTGAAGACCTCTGGAAACTCAGACTTCAAGGCCTCCTCCCATTCAGTTTTGCTCATGTGATTGATGCCAGTCACCTCGATGCCTAGTGGATTGAACCACTCAAGTCCCAGCAAGCTTGGGCGATCCTTGTCCACGATGGTCAGGGGCAAGCGTTTGGTGTGGCCTTTGAACTTCACTACTGGAATCTTGTTCCCTTGGTAGTCTTTAAGAGTCAGTGCTTGCTTCTTGAAATGCTTCTTCTGAATGTTTGGGAGTAGTCTGTGAATAGTGTCCCATGACCCCATAGATAAATATGAGCCTGAGTCCACTTCCATTTGACAAGGCCTTCCTTCAATTAGTACCTTGACATGCACTTTTCTGTTATTGGTAGAAGAAGAATGACCAATAGTTACTGTCTGATGAGTTTCATTCTTCCCCTTTGCTTCTGTGCTGCCCCATTTTCTCACTGAGGTTGTTGGGCTTGAATTCTTTGTCAGGAAACTTCCTTCTGTTGGGTGGAGTTCTGGATGATTTGCAGACTCTTGCTAGGTGTCCTCTTTTTCACAACAGAGGCAGATGGTATCTAGGAACTTGCATTCAGTGGGTGGCTTCCCCACAACCTCTGCAGTAGAAATCTTGCCTCTTTCTTCCCAGGTCTTTCTTTTTCCGCTCCATTCTGAGTCTATAAATTCCTTCCTCCACCTCACTACAATCTGACTCAGAATCTATTTGCTCACAATGAGTTGTTGTGGACTTTCCCACATCAGGATGGCTTGTGGCCTTGTTAATTTTCTTCATGGCCGCTGCTGAGGACTTGGTAGCTTCTGCTGAAGAGGCCTCTTCTATTGCTTCCTTCAGCGTGATCTTAGGTCTTAGTAATAACTTGCTCTGAAGCACCTTGTCTTTAAGGCCCAGAACAAATCGATCGCGCATGGCCTCTTCTAAATTGTTAAATTCACATGCACCCCCTATGTCTCTTAAACTTGCCACAAAATCATTTACATTTTCACTTTCCCCTTGATCCTGACGGTAAAACTCGTGTCTCTTAATGAGGCACGATACTTGTGGGGCGTAATGAGCTCTTAACAACTTTTCTAAGTCAGGCCATTCCATTACCTTCATGTCTGCAGCTCCCGCCAATGCCTTTGCCATCTTGAAAACTGCCGGACCGCAGTGCGTGAGAAAGACCGCCCTCTTCCGCTTCTCAGAAATGTCGGCAAGATCATTTCCTTCCAGATACATTTGGAAACAATCTGCATACATCTCCCAGTCTTCTGCTGTCGGATCGAACGGGGCTGAGGGGGTGTTCAGCGCAGCCATCTCTCTCTTCTTCTGTTCCGCGTTGCCTTCTTCTTCAGGGAGATCCCACCTTCGTCGCCAGTGTTAAGTTTGCATGAAGAGACAGACGCAGAGTGCTTCAAGCTCTTTGTTTATTAGTGACTACAGCTCAGAACGAACCCCCTTTGGCTGGGCTGCGGCTGCTACTTATAGCCAGCAGCCACAGTTGCCAGCCAATCAGAGTGCAGGGTTTTCCCGCACTTTTTAAACCAATCATTTCTTACATTTTACAAGAACAGTTCAAACTAAACCAATGACTTTAAACCTGCATACATAACAGATGCCATCATGAGATTCTGCACATGTCAACCACTGCTCTGAGATCTTTATATTTCTTATTACTATTCACAAGCTTAGTAGCATTGTCAACTTTATGCTCCATGAAAAGACCTTGAGGAAACATTTTTTTAAATTACATTTATATGCCGCCCTTCTCTGAAGACTCAGGGCGGCTTACATTTAATATTCTCCTTTGTGCTTTAGCTTTAATCCAATACATGAATCCACTTGGCAAGAACAAAGGTGATTTCTTTCCCATTGCTTTTAGAACATGTCCATCAAGTGCAAATTAATACCAACTTCATATTCATGACATGCTGGTTGATATATTCTCCCCTCAACTACTGCCTTCTTTCCTTTTTGCTGAGCCATTCTGACTAATTATCTATGAGGAAATATTGGCAAAAACACATCACTGGAGGCTTTCAAGAAGAGATTGGACTGCCATTTGCCAGCAATGGTGTAGGGTCTGCTGCTTGGGCAGAGGGTTGGACTAGATGACCTACAAGGTCCCTTCCAAAAAGTGGAATTGAAAACACACCATTCTAATATTCTAGTATAGAGAAAACCATTTATATAAAATAGTAAATGGGAATATCAGGAATTCAAATTAGAATATATCTAGAGTTTGTGCATTGCAATTTATAGCACTGCTGTCAATTTCCCTCAAAATATACCTTCTATTTTAGCAGTTAAATCTGCACTTGAATATAACTTGTACATTTTTCAGTACCGGAAGGCACCGAGGGAGCCGACAGCTGTTTAACTCATGCCCTGCCCCTTCATTATTTTCTTCACCTACTGCCTTTTTCTAAGAATTTCTCTGTGGAAGTCCTATCAAGTATCAAAGAATATTTAAATTTGTAGAATTACCTGCCGGAAATCAGAAACTTTTAAATTTAAGTGTTGTTGCTACACTAGCTGAAAATTTTGAGCAAAGAAATATTGAAAACAAGACCCTGTTTGGTGCAGTAGCTAAAGTACTAGGCTAGAGTTTTAGGCCTGCCTTAAGTACAAAGTCACTGGATAGCCTTGGGCCAGTCAGTTTCTCCAGCCTAGGAAGGAGGCAATGGCAAACCTCTTTTGAAAAACCTTACCAAGAAAACTGCAGGAACTATTTCAGATAATCACTAGTAGTCAAAACTGCCTCAAAAGAACCAACACTGAAAAACAACAAGGGAGTATAATAATGAACTATGTTTGATCGTGTGATTACCCAACTGTGTTTTGAGGGTTTTTTTAATCCCTTCAAGCTCCATCCAACACACAAATCCCACTCTGTGCCTCCAGTACAGGTTTGCTTTTTCCATTTATCCTTCAGCTACCTCCAAGAATAGAAATTAATTCAGTTGGAAGAAAAAGGGCTGAGGGAAGACATCTGGAGAAATAAGAGAGAAGAACATCCAGCAAATAACATATTTGAAAAAATATCTGGATTACTGTAGTTCAGTGTATAGAAGCTAATTGTCTAGAAAACCACTTCATTAAAGGCGCACATTTCTAACAATATCAGATTTTATTACCGTATTTTAAGTATATACCACGTCATCCTCCAGTTTATAATATGCCTGGTATTTATCAACTAAAACAGATCAGAAATTGTATGGTGGAAATCATGGTAACAAAATCAACAGTGCTTTCTTTGAGATGCTGCGAAATGACAGGACATTTTTCAAGTAAAACACAAGTGCGCCAAGATCCTTTATGTGAAAGAGACTCGTAACAGGAATAAAGCAAGTAATTGAGAAAACAGCAGAGTATGGTTTCTGTAAAGGCATGATTTCTCTCCTTCCTAGCTTTCTGAATTTGGAGGAGCTGTTAATTTATTCTCCAGTTTACAGCTGCTTGGAAATGAAAAGCTGACCACAGTAAATGGAAAGAGTCTGTGTGCTAAATCTTGGGTTTGCATTGCTTCATGTAATATCTAATTCTAATTTATATTATAGGAGCTGCTCCATTGTATCCTGAAAGAAGCTGGGAGAAAAGGGCCCAGTAACATAAAATGATAAATTAGACCTTGGGGGGAAGGCTTTTTACTTTTTTTGTTATCCTGCAGATCAGTAGACCTACAGTATGAGAAAGTACAGACCATAATACCCTTTCTCTACTAGATTGCTGCAGCCTTAGTTTTCTGTAATGCACCTCAAAATATGGAACCTATAAGATAGAAAGTTACATAGAGATACTGTTATGTATGCAGGTTTAAAGTCATTGGTTTAGTTTGAACTGTTCTTGTAAAATGTAAGAAATGATTGGTTTAAAAAGTGCGGGAAAACCCTGCACTCTGATTGGCTGGCAACTGCGGCTGCTGGCTATAAGTAGCAGCCACAGCCCAGCCAAAGGGGGTTCGTTCTGAGCTGTAGTCACTAATAAACAAAGAGCTTGAAGCACTCTGCGTCTGTCTCTTCATGCAAACATAACACTGGCGACGAAGGTGGGATCTCCCTGAAGAAGAAGGCAACGCGGAACAGAAGAAGAGAGAGATGGCTGCGCTGAACACTCCCCCAGCCCTGTTCGATCCGATGGCAGAAGACTGGGAGACGTATGCAGATCGTTTCCAAATGCATCTGGAAGGAAACGATCTTGCCGACATTTCCGAGAAGCGGAAGAGGGCGGTCTTTCTCACGCACTGCGGTCCAGCAGTTTTCAAGATGGCAAAGGCATTGGCAGGAGCTGCAGACATGAAGGTAATGGAATGGCCTGACTTAGAAAAGTTGTTAAGAGCTCATTACGCCCACAAGTATCGTGCCTCATTAAGAGACACGAGTTTTACCGTCGGGATCAAGGGGAAAGCGAAAACGTAAACGACTTTGTGGCAAGTTTAAGAGACATTGGGGGTGCATGTGAATTTAACAATTTAGAAGAGGCCATGCGCGATCGATTTGTTCTGGGCCTTAAAGACAAGGTGCTTCAGAGCAAGTTATTACTAAGACCTAAGATCACGCTGAAGGAAGCAATAGAAGAGGCCTCTTCAGCAGAAGCTACCAAGTCCTCAGCAGCAGCCATGAAGAAAATTAACAAGGCCACAAGCCATCCTGATGTGGAAAGTCCACAACAACTCATTGTGAGCAAATAGATTCTGAGTCAGACTGTAGTGAGGTGGAGGAAGGACTCAGAATGGAGCGGAAAAGAAAGACCTGGGAAGAAAGAGGCAAGATTTCTACTGCAGAGGTTGTGGGGGAAGCCACCCCCGCACTGAATGCAAGTTCCTAGATACCATCTGCCTCTGTTGTGAAAAAAGAGGACACCTAGCAAGAGTCTGCAAATCATCCAGAACTCCACCCAACAGAAGGAAGTTTCCTGACAAAGAATTCAAGCCCAACAACCTCAGTGAAAAATGGGGCAGCACAGAAGCAAAGGGGAAGAATGAAACTCATCAGACAGTAACTATTGGTCATTCTTCTTCTATCAATAACAGAAAAGTGCATGTCAAGGTACTAATTGAAGGAAGGCCTTGCCAAATGGAAGTGGACTCAGGCTCTTATTTATCTATGGTGTCATGGGACACTATTCACAGACTACTCCCAAACATTCAGAAGAAGCATTTCAAGAAGCAAGCACTGACTCTTAAAGACTACCAAGGGAACAAGATTCCAGTAGTTGGAACAAGAGAATTCAACGTGAAGTTCAAAGGCCACACCAAATGCTTGCCCCTGACCATCGTGGACAAGGATCGCCCAAGCTTGCTGGGACTTGAGTGGTTCAATCCACTAGGCATCGAGGTGACTGGCATCAATCACGTGAGCAACACTGAATGGGAGGAGGCCTTGAAGTCTGAGTTTCCAGAGGTCTTCAGCAAAGGATTGGGCAAGTATATGGGGACCCCTATCACTTTCAATCTAGATCCCAAGGTGCCACCAACTCGCTTAAAGCCCAGAAGGGTCCCATTTGCCTTAAAGGAAAAAATTGATGCACAATTAGATAAACTAATAGCTCAAGGAGTTTTAGAGCCCACTGACCACTCCAGGTGGGAGACACCCATAGTCACACCAGTCAAGACTGATGGGTCAGTGAGAATCTGTGGAGACTATAAGGGGACATTGAACCATGCGCTTCAACAGAGCGCATATCCAGTTCCAGTGGTGCATCATTTACTACATTCACTTGGCAGGGGTACAGTCTTTGCCAAATTGGATCTGGCCCAGGCATATCAACAATTAACAGTTGATGATGCCACTGCAGAGGCCCAAACCATTGTGACTCATAGAGGTGCTTTCAAATGTAAAAGGTTACAGTTTGGAGTAAGCGTGGCACCAGGCATCTTCCAAAGCCTTATGGAAAGGATGCTCCAAGGACTGCCAGGGTAGTACCTTACTTTGATGATGTGTTAATCTCTGCTGAAAATGACACTCAGTTACAAAGAGACTCAGAGAAGTCCTTACCAGATTCAAAAAAGGGGTTAAAAGTCAAGGAAGAAAAATGCACTCTTAAACTGACAGGGTTGAGTTCCTGGGCTACATGATTGACAAGCATGGCATCCACCCTACCGATGCCAAGGTTCAAGCAATCAAAGAAGCCCCTAGACCAAAATGCAAAACAGATTTGCAAGCCTTCCTTGGACTTATTAACTTTTACACATGTTCCTACCTCAGAAGGCAACCATTGCAGAACCATTACACAGATTGCTTGACAAAAAGTCTGTTTGGGTCTGGGGCAGAAAAGAACAGTCTGCATTTAACAATATTAAAAGACTAATCACGTCTGATGCTGTACTGATACAGTTCTCTGAGAATTTCCTGTTGTACTGACTTGTGATGCATCCCTTTTGGAGTGGGGGGTTTGAGCCACAGGCTTCCCAGCGGGAGGGAAGCTCCTATTGCATTTTACTCTCGCACCTTGACCAAAGCAGAGAAGAACTACAGCCAACTAGACAAGGAAGCCTTGGCAATTGTTGCAGCTGTCAAGAAATTCCATGAGTATTTATATGGGAGAACATTTACCATTGTCACAGATCACAAACCTCTGTTAGGCATTGTGGCAGGAGACAAACCTAAGCCCACTATCCTGTCACCAAGAATGCTGAGGTGGACTGAATTTCTTGCTGCTTATTCATACAAACTCATCCACAGGCCTGGCAAAGACATTGGGCATGCAGATGCTTGAGTCGCTGCCCACTTCCTTCTCACACTGAGGACTTTGCTCCTGAGACTTACACTTTTCCTAGAAACTGTTGCCAAGCTTCCAGTACACGCTGCTGAAATTGCCAGAGAGACTGCCAAAGACACTGTATTGGCTCCTGTTATAGGCTGGATTAAGAAAGGTTGGCCTCTTCAAGATCTACCTCACCTTGCCAACCTTTTAAATCCAGGCAAACTGAATTATCTGTATTAAGAGGATGTATTTTGTGGGGTAACAGGGTGGTTATTCCTACAAAACTGCAAAAAGAGGTTTTGGAAATGTTACATGAGGGTCATCCAGGTATTGTCATAATGAAGGGATTGGCCAGGAGTTATGTCTGGTGGCCAGGTATTGACAAAATGGTTGAAAACTGGGTTGCATCTTGTCCCAACTGTCGGGTAGTCAGGCCTGCTCCACCTCTCGCCCCCAAACAGGAATGGGAATGTCCTAGGGGCCCATGGTCCAGGATTCACATTGATTTTGCTGGCCCTATAATAAGGGCACACTTTCCTTATTATAGTTGATGCATATTCCAAATGGCTAGAGGTTATCCCTATGGCATCCACCACAACTGAAGCTGTCATCAAACAGCTTAAAAAGCTTTTGTAACTCATGGGTTACCCGATGTGCTTGTTTCTGACAATGGCCCTCAATTTACATCCAACCTTTTTGAATCATATCTAGCACAACAGGGTATCAGACATGCCCTGACAGCCCCTGGGCATCCTCGGCTAACGGCCGGGCTGAACGTATGGTACGATTTACCAAGGAAAAACTTCAGCAATTGGGTCCAGGGGATATCACTGAGAGAGTTGAAAAACTTCTCAGTGTTCAGCTGAATTGTCCCCAGCTGAATTGTTGATGGGTAGGAAACTCAGGTCTCCCCTTGATCGCCTTCATCCCACTTACGCACCCAACGCACCACTAGATTCCACTAGCAAAATTCGCGTTCACGTGGGTGATTCTGTTTATGCTAAGAACCTTATGGGTGAACCATTATGGATTCCTGCTGAGATAACCCAAATCACAGGCCCCAGGTCTTACAGGGTACAAACGGAGGATGGTGTCCTCTGGAGCAGGCACATTGATCAGTTAAGATCCAGATTGCCTCAGGAGCATCGCTTTTGCTCCTCTCTGGTTCCCATACCTACCGCCTCTTCTAGTGGGGAAGGGAGGATCATGAGTGTAATGAACAAGCAAGAATCAACCCCATGTGTAACGAGCTAACACGACAGGAACCATCCAAAACCTGTCACAATACCAACAACCATTTTCAAAATGGAAGATTGCACATCATTACCTGATTTAGGTGCTGACATTGGGTTGGAGATGGATTGGGAGGAGAGATCAGGTTGTAGTAACCAAACATGTTCTACCATTACTACAAGTCCTAGTAAGGAAATGTCAGCAGACACATTTCCTCCCTCACAAGGTGAGAACCTTAAAACATCTGAACCACGTAGGTCTCAACGTACACGTAAGAGCCCCACCTATTTAAAAGAATACATTAGATAGGCTGGGGTTTGAGTATGGACTGAACCTAGTGGGGAGGTGTGTTATGTATGCAGGTTTAAAGTCATTGGTTTAGTTTGAACTGTTCTTGTAAAATGTAAGAAATGATTGGTTTACAAAGTGCAGGGAAACCCTGCACTCTGATTGGCTGGCAACTGCGGCTGCTGGCTATAAGTAGCAGCTGCAGCCCAGCCAAAGGGGGTTCGTTCTGAGCTGTAGTCACTAATAAACAAAGAGCTTGAAGCACTCCGTCTGTCTCTTCATGCAAACTTAACAGCATCCATAGGTCTAAAAAATGAAAGTATTTTAAACATGGTTCATAACATAGCAAATGTCTCAAGATGTAAGGGATTGTGGTACTTTGGAAAAACATGTTCTTGTTCTTTCTGACACGCTGTCATCCTTCTTATTGTATGATGATGCCCATTATTTCAAAAGACTGCTCAGCCTATCTCTGGCTCAAAGAACCCTGGAATTTCCTGTTGGTCTCCCATCCAAGTCCTGACAAGGTCTGAGCTTTGCAAGATCAGCCAAGGTTGAATATCTGCTATCATTGATTGATAATTGTTCAACTTCTTTAAGAGTCATGTAAGTAGTGCTTCAAAAAGCATTTTCGAAAAATAAAAATGCTTGTAATTGAAGTCCAATTTTGCATACGACTCTGCTTTTTGGCTAAAAAAACCCCCACAGATAACTTGGCATTGAATAGAAGAGCTTGGAGGATCATGTGTATCTATATGTCTGTGTGTGTGAGAGAGAAGCAGGAAAGTGCATTTTGAAAGCTCCTTAATTGCATTTTGAGGAGCGGGAAGCAGAAGGTTCAACAGATTGTGAATGAATCAGGAGCATTTCTTTGCCTCTTAAATGCAGATTTTTTTTAATTACATTTATATGCCGCCCTTCTCCGAAGACTCAGGGCGGCTTACAATTTGGGATACAACCCAGTGTGCCCAGCAATAGCCTTCATTCCATTGTATATGCCTGCTTATTACTAAGCGGCATTTTTTTACAAGTCAGCTAATTGCCCCAACAATCTTGGGTCCTCAATTTACCTACCCTGAGAGGATGGAAGGCTGAGTCAGCCTTGAGCCTGGTGGGATTCGAGCCTACAATAATTGTAAGCAGCTGGATCTTAAGAGCAGGCATTTAACAGCCTGAGCTACCAAGGCTCCTTCTCATTAAGAAGAGGCCAGGTGAGAAACAGATGTAGGGACAATGTGTGAAAATCTTTCTCCTTAGTTATCGTTCTTCATTTTCTACAGTGGTCAAAATGAACTCATAAATGCAATCTTCACACCCCTTCCCATCATTTCCAGAACCCACTTATCGCTCCCATCTTCTGCTGAAGCATCTGGATCCCTCTTAGGACTGGTTTGATCAGCGTATCAGTCCTGTTTCTGCATTCTGATAAGCCCTTGATCTTGTACATCTCATGCATAGTGCTGTTTGGGATCAATGTGCTTACAGTTTGATTTCACTAGCTGAAAATGTAAACAGAACCTATACATGCAACCTTCTACAAGGCTGTAACAATTCTGGGACTGGAAACAACTAGTAACCAACAATACTAGACTTAACAATCGCCTCGATCTCATCTTCTGCAATTGTTTGAATTCAATTTATGGAATACAAATTAAAGAACCCTTTTCCAACAGTGACCACAGCATGATTGACTTTTGTCTCAACATACGTACATAAAAATCATCATAACGATGGGATCCTCAATTATAACTTCAATAAAGGCAACTATGATCTTATAGACAACGATCTCTCATCTCTTGATTGGCAATTCCTATTCACTGGATGCAATACTGTTGAAGACCACTACAACATATTTTTACTTGAAGTCAAAAGAGTCATCAAACTATATGTACCAATAACAACTCCCAAAACCAGAAAAAACAAATTACCCATAACAATAAGGAAGCTTCAATCCAAAAGGAAATCACTTTGGTGGAAAAATAAATCTGATCATGTTGCCAACTTTAAAAGCTGATCTTTAAAAATTTTTAAAAATGATGACACCATTAAAGCCAACCTCTTTACACATTCTTTGGCTCAGTATTTGTAAACAGCAATGGATCATGCCCAATATTTCCTAGTCAAACCACAGACAGCTACAATGATCTAATACATATTGATTTTACAGAAGACAATGTTGAAAAGCACTATGCAATCTAAAACTATTGGACTGGGACGGAATATGTGCCTACTTCTTAAAAAAACTATCCACTGCCATAGCCGAACCTCTAAGTATAATCTTTGAAAAATCTTTCAGGACCAGCTCCTTGCCAAACCTATGGTCATTAGCCATGGTCACCCCATCTTCAAAAGGGAGACCCCAGCCTAGTTGAACATTACAGACCAATCTCTTTATGCTGCGGCACCTGTAAAGTCATGGTATCAATTATTAACCAATCTATTATCCTCCACTTAGAGACAAACAACCTACTCTCTAATAAACAAATTGGTTTCAGAAAAAAACTATCCTGTAATCTGCAACTCATACACTGCAAAAACATATGGACTACACAACTCAATCAGCAGGGCAAAGCAATAGATGCAATTTACATAGTCTTCTGTAAAGCCTTTGTTTCAGTAGTACATGACAAACTACTCCTTAAACTAAAATCTTATGGTATCTCTGGACACCTGCATAACTGGATAGAAGTATTCCTGTCAAACAGACAACAAATGTTCAAAATTGGGAGTGTCCTATCAAATTCTGTACCTGTCAACAGTGGTGTCCCCAAGGCAGTGTTCTAGGACCAACTTTCTCCATACTCTACATAAATGACCTCTGTGATCATATAAAGAGCAACTGCGTTCTTTTCACTGATGATGTAAAGCTATTCAACACCACCGACAATGCTGCAACCCTTCAAAAACACCTCAACTATGTATCAAAATGGTCAAACAAATGGCAACTTCAAATCTCAACAAATAAATGCTCTGTCTTACATATTGGCAAAAAATCAGAAAATAAAATACAAGCTGAATAGTCAAGACCTTGTTGATGATCCAAACTCCGTCAAGGACCTTGGAGTACTCATCTCTAATGATCTAAGTGCTAGAGCCTACTGTAACTACATAGCCAAAAAGGCATTAAGAGTTGTTAACCTAATCCTGCATTAGCTTTTCTCCGGTAATATCACACTACTAACCAGAGCATACAAAACATTTGCTAGACCAATACTTGAATACAGCTCATCAGTCTGGAACCCTCATTACGTATCTGATATTAATACAGTTGAGAAAGTATAGAAATATTTCACAAGAAGAGTTCTCCACTCCTCTACTCATTGCATAATACTTTATGCCACCAGACTTGAAATTCTAGACCTAGAAAACCTAGAACTACGCCGCCGTTCGGTCCGATCTAAATATAGTATATAAAAACATACACTGCAATGTCCTACCTGTCAGCTTCAGCTTCAACCATAACAATAGAAGAGCACACAATAGATACAAACTCAAGGTAAACCGCACCAAACTTGATTGCAGGAAATACGACTTCAGCAACAGAGTGGTCAATGTCTGGAATACTCTACCTGACTCTGTGGTTTCTTCCCCAAACCCCAAAAACTTTAACCTTAGACTGTCTACTATTGACCTCACCCCTTTCCTAAGAGGTCTGTAGGGGGCGTGCATAAGCACAACGTGCCTACCGTCCCTGTCCTATTGTTTCTTTTATTTTTCTTATATGTATCCATTTCATGTATTCATAACTATGTTTATACTTATACCTGTTATCTTATAATCGCTTGACAAAATAAAATAAATAAAATAAAAATAGACTTTGCCTTGGTGGGGACACTGCCGTAATAGGGTTTCTGCTGGCCAGCTGATTTCCCAACCAGCACAGAGGAAAAGAGGCCTTCTTGTAAATTTGTGGCCAGCTCTATCTTTGGCTCAGTTTGTATCATGTATCCAATTAGTTCATTCAGGATGCTGCTTGTTGGCAGTTTTAACTTTAAGTCAGCAGTGCCCTTGAGGTAATCTGCCCAGCCTCTTGATTGTTGTCCAATTGCTGTGGGTTAGCACACTTCCTTCTCTGCATAGAACTCCCCCTGCTGTGGTAATGGCTCATCTAGGGATCGTTGACACATACAGAGACTTTCCAATTGCAGGTATGTATTTACTGATGCAGGAAAAGGACTGCTGTTCTGCCTTTTTTTTTCTTCAGAAAGTTGCAACCTCCATTGGTGCGTTGATTGAGTTTGCCTCAGTCAGCCCTAGGAATTCTACACTGTGCCTAAACATCTGTTTCTGGGGAAGGAGAGATAACTTCCTTTCTCATCTTCTTCAATATGCATTCCAAAATACCAAGAGAATTTCACCACTCCTTTCCCCAACAACTTCCTTTGTTTGGGTGTGCTACAATAATCTTTATAACTGATTATTAAATATTAAACACTGAACAAAAACCCATTTGTTGTTTTACAATATTGAATATAAGCAAAGGTTAACCTTCCTAAAACAAGGTTTAGTTTTCCTTTTCTATGTCCCAGGGGACGCAGGCTTTTTTTTGGTGTGGTTTGCACACAAACTTCTTCTTGCCAGCTTCAATGAGCTCTGGGAGCAATTCATTGTACATTTCTTCCCCTGAGACCCTCAACTTCCCATGTCTTATGGCTGGTAATATCATTTTATTTATTTGTTCATTTACTTGCTATGCCACCCACATCACTGTCAAGCAAACATTAAATATTAAATAGAGACTTAAAAAGTTATAAAACCAGAATAGTATGAGGTACATATAAGATCTTCTTCCTAGTCCAGTAACCACATCCAACACTGATTGCCTTCACTGAGACCCCAGGCCAGCTGGCAGAACCAGGTTTTGATGGAAGGCCAAGAGGGTGGGGGTGGGGTGAATCTCACCTCAAAGAGCATGATGTTCCAGAGGGGTGGGGCCCATGGCAGAAAAGACCTTCTCTTGGACCCCACCAGTCAGAATTCCTTGACCAAAGAATCAATGGGCAATCCCATTGGGAGAGACAGTTCCTCAGGCCTTATTGGGTCAATGCTTCACTCAGAAGGATTACAAAGGATAAACGTCAGGGAATTCTAAAAAGAACAGGTGCATTCAGAAGTCATAGGCTGAAAAACACAAAGAATCATATGGAAAGTCTATGCTCTGGAGATTTGATCAATTTTACCCTTCTTGCTATAAAACATAAAGAATCTGCCTTGGCACAACGAAGCAGGAAAAGCAGCATGTGTCCAAGAAGCTTTTATTTCATGCTATTTTGTGAGATCATAGCTTTAAAAAGTGAGAACTGGGCTCCAGTTCCAGCATTTATGAGAGACAAAGAAAGAAAAATCTATCAGAGCTTGGAGTGGAAACTTACAACCCACTCAGCATATATAAAATGAACTCTGGGCAACAGACAGTAAAACTGTGAGAAGAATGGTATTTATGATCAGGCAGCTGCCCTCTTTCAAATTAAACTTTTTCTGACAGCTCGAATTCTCTGCTGGAGGCCATAAATGCATTTTCTGTCCATGTCCATTATGAAAAGATCTGGATTTTGGATAGGAGAATGTCAGGAAAGAGTAGCTGTAGGATGAAGCAATATTTTTATGGAGGGAATCTGATAACTATTATAGAGAAACATTGGTTATCAACCACTGCATACTCTCGATTTCTCCCTAATGTTTTGGTATCTGTTACTGTTGAAGACCTTGTCTTCATTTGTTCTAATGGAGAAATTTTGGAGATGCTTTTCTTATTTTTGTTACTGTGAATTGCTTGCCATTCTTTAGCTCTCATTATTTTCTACAAGCTTCTCCCCTTGGACAAAAAATAATACTTAGAGCAGGGGTGTCCAATCTTAGCAACTTTAAAACATGGACTTCAAACTTCCAGAATTCCTCAGTCAACCCATGCTGGTTAGGGAATTGTGGGAGTTGGAGTCCACCAGTCTTAAAATGGTCAAGGTTAGACACCCCTGACTTGTGCTAAAAAATGGCAAGCTTCAACTTTTCCTCAGCTATACATCTCTAAACTCTCTTTAAAAAAACAACATCTTGTCTAGTTATGTCATTAGAACAAAACTGTTTCCTCTATTGAGAAAATAGCTTTGCAGCTGTTCTGTAGCCTGGTCTGATTTACTCAGACTCCTCACATAGTATTTGCAATCCTGTTTCAACACCATGCCTGTGTGATCTAGTGACATTAGCTCTGTTAAACAACAGAACTTTATTTATGGCTGAACTGCAGTTCTACAAGACATTCTGAATCTTTTTTTTTCCATAAAAGTTCTGGAACTCTGTGGTGCTTGTGAGGGAAACTCCTGCTCCCCTGCCTCTACTTCCTGACTTCTGGAATCTTTTTTTTTAAGAATAGAATAGAATTCTTTTTTGGCCAAGTGTGGTTGGACACACAAAGAATTTGTCTTGGTGCAAATACTCTCAGTGTACATAAAAGAAAAGATACATTTGTCAAGAGTCACGAATCATAAGGTACAACACTTAATGATAGTCATAGGGTACAATAAGCAATCAAATCATACTAGAAAACAGTCAATATAGATCATAAGGATCTTCCTTTCCCTGCAGAAATTATGATATTGCTCTTTGCTGTTTCATAAAATGTGCATAGCTATAATTTCTTAGGAACATGATTATTTTTATATCTAGCCCTGACTTGAGTACTCTAATGTCTTAAACAACAGGCAAAGCAGATAGTGGATGCAGGACAGCGAGAAAGGGGCTGTGAGCCATTTTTTATAGTAAACATTCCTACTCATTAGCTGGAGGTTTCAAGGATCACTTCATAGGGTGTCCTCTGTCTTTGAGATCAGCAGTAATAAGGATGATTATGAGTAGATTCTAAGGATTTGGGGATTGCAATGATTACTACATGGAATGGACTATGAACAACCTTGAAAGTATCTTTTCCCATCTTAATTAAGAAAAAACGATTGCAGGTCTGTAATTATCTAGTTGAAGAAAGAGTTGGTGTACCTATTAAAGCTGAGAAAAGTCTCTCCTGTCCATGACTTCTATCTGTTGCTCAAATAGTAGCTGCAAACAGGATTCCAAGGCCTACTCTTTAAGGGAGAGCACATTGCTGTCTTGAACCAAACTGATTAACAAATTCTTTGCTTTCTGTTAAGTTTGCATGAAGAGACAGACACGGAGTGCTTCAAGCTCTTTGTTTATTAGTGACTACAGCTCAGAACGAACCCCCTTTGGCTGGGCTGCGGCTGCTACTTATAGCCAGCAGCCACAGTTGCCAGCCAATCAGAGTGCAGGGTTTCCGCACTTTTTAAACCAATCATTTCGTACATTTTACAAGAACAGTTCAAACTAAACCAATGACTTTAAACCTGCATACACAACACTTTATATAGCAACTCTATCTTTTCCAAAACATCCCCCAAAGAGAAGATTGGAGATTGGGTGGAAGTTGTCTAATATCACTGGATTGAGCAATAGCCTCTTCAGAAAAAGGCCTATCACAACTCCATTTCTCTTTCAAACCACCAGCTGAATGCATGAAGCTCAGAGAATGTAAGAGGGGTCAGTGGGTATACTTCATCTACTATCTATTTTCAGACACTAATGCATTCAAGCAAATTCCTAATGCACAATAAGAAATTAAATTATCTACATGAGTTGGTGAATGTCATTAACAACATATGGTAGAGAACTGGCTACTATTTAACATTGCAGGCAAGGATTGAACTAGTTTCAGTCTTTGCAATTATCCTGCTCATTGGAGGCTAGCTAGGATTATGCTCTACTGGATGTTGCATAATCTGATTTGAAACAGAAGCCCCTCTTGCCTGTTTCTCAAATTAGATCCTTTAGAAGATTCTGCAAAGGCAGAAACGAATTTGACAGACTGACATTTTATTGAATTATGTGAAAACAGAGGAGAGTGAAGCAAGGGATTGTGGGGCAAAATGGACCAGTGAAAAAATGGAAGAAAGCTGGTTTGGATGAAGTTGGCCTGGCTGTTTATTTAATATTCTTTATTACTGCCAATTTGCAATAAAAGAGGTTAGTGGAATTGGAAAATAAGCAACAATCAATCTCATTGCCAGCTGTGTGCTTATTAAAACCTGAAGGATTTTTGCTCCTGAAATAAGGTATTATTTATTCTAACGGGATTTTTAAAAAAGAACATCTGCTTTTAATAGCAAATCCAGATCAATACATATTCTAATTTAAATCCTTATAGCATGATTTTTTTTGCTATTTAGAAAAGTATAATAACAGATCTATTCAAAAGACATGTTGTATGAACAATTAATATTCAATAAGGTTTCTTTTAGATTCTCAAGGGTTTTTTTGTTATCCTCTTGACTTTTTGAGATTCATTTGTACTAAAATTAATACATTCAATACTAGAGGAAAAATAAGATGATGGGAATAAAGGTGAGTGTGGAATACAAGCTTTTCTTAAAAACAGATTTGCTTATAATATCTGTTCTATTCACCTTCTAGGTTTTAAATGTAAATTTAGCAATTTCTGAGGAATATACCAAAATAATTATGTGTGACTGGGCCATTAGTCTCATCTCAGTATGCACTATTTTCCCACTTGATATTGTTGGAAGAAATATCCTCCTGGGTTCAGTTCAAGTGGGGAAGAAAGACACTGGAAACATTGTGGCTGCTTGGCAAGATGGTTTAATGGTGGACAGGATCACATGCCTTGGGTGAAAAAAGAAGGATAAGGGCTGAGATGCTGAGAGACCCTTAGTTTTATAACCTCTGTTGGGCTACACCTTAGTGTTTCCTGTTCCTGTGCAAGAAATATATCCCATTTGTTATGTATGTAGGTTTGAATGTTATTGGTTTAGTTTGAATTGTTCTTGTAAAATGTCAAATAGGATTGGTTTAAATAGTCGGGGAAAACCCTGCACTCTGATTGGCTGGCAACTATGGCTGCTGGCTATAAGAAGCAGCCATAGCCCAGCCAAGTCGGGTCCATTTGAGCTGTAGTCACTTAATAAACTCTTCACTGAAGCTCTTGGCGTCTGACTCCACATGCAAACTTAACACTGGCGGACGAAGGTGGGATTCCCCTGAAGAAGAGGCGACGCGGAAGACAAGCAGAAGAGTGAGATGGCTGCGCTGAACACCCCCCAGCCCGTTCGATCGGCGGCAGAGGACTGGGAATTGTATGCGGATCGCTTCCAAATGTATTTGGAAGGAAACGACCTCGTGATATCCCGAGAAGCGGAAGAGGGCGGTATTTCTCACGCACTGCGGTCGGCAGTCTTCAAGATGGTGAAGGCATTGGCGGGAGCTGCAGACTTGAAGGTAATGGAATGGCCTGATTTAGAAAAGCTTTTAGAGCCCATTACGCCCCACAAGTATCGTGCCTCATTAAGAGACACGAGTTTTGTCGTTGGATCAAGGGGAAGCAAAAATGTTAACGACTTTGTGGCAAGTTTAAGGGACATTGGGGGTGCTTGTGAGTTTACCAACCTAGAAGAGGCCATGCGTGATCGGTTTGTTCTAGGCCTTAAAGATAAGGTCTTACAGAGCAAATTACTAATGAAACCTAAGATCACGTTTAAGGAGGCCATAGGGAAGCTGTTTCAGCGGAAGCAACCAAGTCCTCAGCAGCAGCCATGAAGAAAATTAACAAGGCCTCAAGCCATTCTGATGTGGAAAAGTCTACAACAACCCATTGCGAGCAAATAGACTCTGATTCAGACTGTAGTGAGGTGGAGGAAGGAATTTATAGACTCAGAATGGAGAAGAAAAGGAAAGACCTTGGAAAAAAGAGGCAAGAATTTTATTGCAGAGGCTGGGGGGGGGGCACCCCACACTGAATGCAAGAGTTTTTAGACACCATCTGCCTACGTTGTGAGAAAAGAGGTCACCTAGCAAGAGTCTGCAAATCATCCAGAACTCCACCTAGTAGGAAGAAATTCCTGAGAAAGAATTCAAGCCCAACAATTTCAGTGAGAAAATGGGGCGCAACTCAGAAGCAAATGGAAGAATGAAACTCATCAAACAATCACCATTGGTCATTCTTCACCCTTGAGAAGCAGAAAAGTACATGTGAAGGTATTCATTGAAGGAAGGCCTTGCCAAATGGAAGTGGACTCAGGCTCCTATTTATCTATGGTGTCATGGGACACTATTCACAGGCTACTTCCCAACATTCAAAAGAAGCATTTCCAGAAGCAAGCACTGACTCTTAAGACTACCAAGGGAACAAGATTCCAGTAGTTGGAACAAGAGAATTCAACGTGAAGTTTAAAGGCCACACCAAATGTTTGCCCCTGACCATCGTGGACAAGGCGCCAAGCTAGCTGGGACTTGAGTGGTTCAATCCACTAGGCATCGAGGTGACTGGCATCAATCACATGAGACACTCTGAATGGGAGGAGGCCTTGAAGTCTGAGTTTCCAGAGGTCTTCAGCAAAGGATTGGGCAAGTATATGGGGACCCCTATCACTTTCAACCTAGACCCAAAGGTGCCCCAATTCGTTTAAAGCCCAGAAGGGTTCCATTTGCTTTAAAGGAAAAAAATGATGCACAATTAGACAAATTAATAGCTCAAGGGGTTTTAGAGTCCACTGACCACTCCAGATGGGAGACACCCATAGTCACACCAGTCAAGACTGATGGGTAAGAATCTGTGGGGACTATAAGGGGACACTGAACCATGCGCTGCAGCAGAGCGCATATCCAGTTCCAGTGGTGCATCATCTGTTACATTCACTTGGCAGGGGTACAGTCTTTGCCAAATTGGATTTGGCCCAGGCATATCAACAACTAACAGTTGATGATGCCACTGCAGAGGCCCAAACCATTGTGACTCATAGAGGTGCTTTCAAATGTAAAAGGTTACAATTTGGGAGTAAGCGTGGCACCAGGCATCTTTCAAAGCCTTATGGAAAGATGCTCCAAGGACTGCCAGGGGTAGTGCCTTACTTTGATGATGTGTTAATCTCTGCTGAAAATGACACTCAGTTACAAGAGAGACTCAGAGAAGTCTACCAGATTCAGGAAAGCGGGGTTAAAAGTCAAGGAAGAAAAATGCACTCTTAAAATGACAGGTTGAGTTCCTGGGCTACATGATTGACAAGCATGGCATCCACCCCACAGATGCCAAGGTTCAAGCAATCAAAGAAGCCCCTAGACCTAAATGCAAAACAGATTTGCAAGCTTTCCTGGACTTATTAACTTTTATCACATGTTCCTACCTCAAAAGGCAACCATTGCTGAACCATTGCACAGATTACTTGATAAAAAGTCTGTTTGGGTCTGGGGCAGGAAGGAACAATCAGCATTTAACAGTATTAAAAGACTAATCACGTCTGATGCTGTACTGATACAGTTCTCTGAGAATTTGCCTGTTGTACTGACTTGTGATGCATCCCCTTTTGGAGTGGGGGGCGTTTTGAACCACAGGCTTCCCAGTGGGAGAGAAGCCCCTATTGCATTTTACTCTCGCACTTGACCAATGCAGAGAGAATTGCAGCCAACTGGACAGGAGGCATTGGCAGTTGTTGCAGCTGTTAAGAAATTTCATGAATATCTGATGGGAGAACATTTACCATTGTTACAGATCACAAACCTTTGTTAGGCATTGTGGCAGGAGACAAGCCTACACCTATTATCCTGTCACCAAGAATGCTGAGGTGGACTGAATTTCCTGCTGCTTATTCATACAAACTTATCCACAAACCTGGCAAGGACATTG
>CM019150.1:111806668-111865308 GCA_009733165.1 Naja naja | reverse complement strand
TGAACACTCCCCCAGCCCTGTTCGATCCGATGGCAGAAGACTGGGAGACGTATGCAGATCGTTTCCAAATGCATCTGGAAGGAAACGATCTTGCCGACATTTCGAGAAGCGGAAGAGGGCGGTCTTTCTCACGCACTGCGGTCCAGCAGTTTTCAAGATGGAAAGGCATTGGCGGAGCTGCAGACATGAAGGTAATGGAATGGCCTGACTTAGAAAAGTTGTTAAGAGCCCATTACGCCCACAAGTATCGTGCCTCATTAAGAGACACGAGTTTACCGTTGGATCAAGGGGAAAGCGAAAATGTAAACGACTTGTGGCAAGTTTAAGAGACATTGGGGTGCATGTGAATTTAAACAATTTAGAAGAGGCCATGCGCGATCGATTTGTTCTGGGCCTTAAAGACAAGGTGCTTCAGAGCAAGTTATTACTAAGACCTAAGATCACGCTGAAGGAAGCAATAGAAGAGGCCTCTTCAGCAGAAGCTACCAAGTCTTCAGCAGCAGCCATGAAGAAAATTAACAAGGCCACAAGCCATCCTGATGTTGGAAAGTCCACAACAACTCATTGTGAGCAAATAGATTCTGAGTCAGACTGTAGTGAGGTGGAGGAAGGAATTGATAGACTCAGAATGGAGCGGAAAAAGAAAGACCTGGGAAGAAAGAGGCAAGATTTCTACTGCAGAGGTTGTGGGGGAAGCCACCCCCGCACTGAATGCAAGTTCCTAGATACCATCTGCCTCTGTTGTGAAAAAAGAGGACACCTAGCAAGAGTCTGCAAATCATCCAGAACTCCACCCAACAGAAGGAAGTTTCCTGACAAAGAATTCAAGCCCAACAACCTCAGTGAAAAAATGGGGCACAGCACAGAAGCAAAGGGGAAGAATGAAACTCATCAGACAGCAACTATTGGTCATTCTTCTTCTACCAATAACAGAAAAGTGCATTTCAAGGTACTAATTGAAGGAAGGCCTTGTCAAATGGAAGTGGACTCAGGCTCTTATTTATCTATGGTGTCATGGGACACTATTCACAGACTACTCCCAAACATTCAGAAGAAGCATTTCAAGAAGCAAGCACTGACTCTTAAAGACTACCAAGGGAACAAGATTCCAGTAGTTGGAACAAGAGAATTCAATGTGAAGTTCAAAGGCCACACCAAATGCTTGCCCCTGATCATCATGGACAAGGATCGCCCAAGCTTGCTGGGACTTGAGTGGTTCAATCCACTAGGCATCGAGGTGACTGGCATCAATCACGTGAGCAACACTGAATGGGAGGAGGCCTTGAAGTCTGAGTTTCCAGAGGTCTTCAGCAAGGATTGGGCAAGTATATGGGGACCCTATCACTTTCAACCTAGATCCCAAGGTGCCACCAACTCGCTTAAAGCCCAGAAGGGTTCCATTTGCCTTAAAGGAAAAAAATTGATGCACAATTAGATAAACTAATAGCTCAAGGAGTTTTAGAGCCCACTGACCACTCCAGGTGGGAGACACCCATAGTCACACCAGTCAAGACTGATGGGTCAGTGAGAATCTGTGGAGACTATAAGGGGACATGAACCATGCGCTTCAACAGAGCGCATATCCAGTTCCAGTGGTGCATCATTTACTACATTCACTTGGCAGGGGTACAGTCTTTGCCAAATTGGATCTGGCCCAGGCATATCAACAATTAACAGTTGATGATGCCACTGCAGAGGCCCAAACCATTGTGACTCATAGAGGTGCTTTCAAATGTAAAAGGTTACAGTTTGGAGTAAGCGTGGCACCAGGCATCTTCCAAAGCCTTATGGAAAGGATGCTCCAAGGACTGCCAGGGTAGTACCTTACTTTGATGATGTGTTAATCTCTGCTGAAAATGACACTCAGTTACAAGAGAGACTCAGAGAAGTCCTTACCAGATTCAAAAAAGCTGGAGTTAAAAGTCAAGGAAGAAAAATGCACTCTTAAAACTGACAGGGTTGAGTTCCTGGGCTACATGATTGACAAGCATGGCATCCACCCTACAGATGCCAAGGTTCAAGCAATCAAAGAAGCCCTAGACCAAAATGCAAAACAGATTTGCAAGCCTTCCTTGGACTTATTAACTTTTACCACATGTTCCTACCTCAGAAGGCAACCATTGCAGAACCATTACACAGATTGCTTGACAAAAAGTCTGTTTGGGTCTGGGGCAGAAAAGAACAGTCTGCATTTAACAATATTAAAAGACTAATCACGTCTGATGCTGTACTGATACAGTTCTCTGAGAATTTCCCTGTTGTACTGACTTGTGATGCATCCCCTTTTGGAGTGGGGTGGGGGGGGTTTGAGCCACAGGCTTCCCAGGGGAGGGAAGCTCCTATTGCATTTTACTCTCGCACCTTGACCAAAGCAGAGAGGAACTACAGCCAACTGGACAAGGAAGCCTTGGCAATTGTTGCAGCTGTCAAGAAATTCCATGAGTATTTATATGGGAGAACATTTACCATTGTCACAGATCACAAACCTCTGTTAGGCATTGTGGCAGGAGACAAACCTACGCCCACTATCCTGTCACCAAGAATGCTGAGGTGGACTGAATTTCTTGCTGCTTATTCATACAAACTCATCCACAGGCCTGGCAAAGACATTGGGCATGCAGATGCTTTGAGCCGCTGCCCACTTCCTTCTCACACTGAGGACTTTGCTCCTGAGACTTACACTTTTCCTAGAAACTGTTGCCAAGCTTCCAGTACACGCTGCTGAAATTGCCAGAGAGACTGCCAAAGAAACTGTATTGGCTCCTGTTATAGGCTGGATTAAGAAAGGTTGGCCTCTTCAAGATCTACCTCACCTTGCCCAACCTTTTAAATCCAGGCAAACTGAATTATCTGTATTAAGAGGATGTATTTTGTGGGGTAACAGGGTGGTTATTCCTACAAACTGCAAAAAGAGGTTTTGGAAATGTTACATGAGGGTCATCCAGGTATTGTCATAATGAAGGGATTGGCCAGGAGTTATGTCTGGTGGCCAGGTATTGACAAAATGGTTGAAAACTGGGTTGCATCTTGTCCCAACTGTCGGGTAGTCAGGCCTGCTCCACCTCTCGCCCCCAAACAGGAATGGGAATGTCCTAGGGGCCCATGGTCCAGGATTCACATTGATTTTGCTGGCCCTATAATAAGGGCACACTTTCCTTATTATAGTTGATGCATATTCCAAATGGCTAGAGGTTATCCCTATGGCATCCACCACAACTGAAGCTGTCATCAAACAGCTTAAAAAGCTTTTTGTAACTCATGGGTTACCTGATGTGCTTGTTTCTGACAATGGCCCTCAATTTACATCCAACCTTTTTGAATCATATCTAGCACAACAGGGTATCAGACATGCCCTGACAGCCCCTGGGCATCCTTCGGCTAACGGCCGGGCTGAACGTATGGTACGATTTACCAAGGAAAAACTTCAGCAATTGGGTCCAGGGGATATCACTGAGAGAGTTGAAAAACTTCTCAGTGTTCAGCATATCACTCCCAACCCCTCAACTAATTTGTCCCCAGCTGAATTGTTGATGGGTAGGAAACTCAGGTCTCCCCTTGATCGCCTTCATCCCACTTACGCACCAACGCACCACTAGATTCCACTAGCAAAATTCGCACGTTCACTGTGGGTGATTCTGTTTATGCTAAGAACCTTATGGGTGAACCATTATGGATTCCTGCTGAGATAACCCAAATCACAGGCCCCAGGTCTTACAGGGTACAAACGGAGGATGGTGTCCTCTGGAGCAGGCACATTGATCAGTTAAGATCCAGATTGCCTCAGGAGCATCGCTTTTGCTCCTCTCTGGTTCCCATACCTACCGCCTCTTCTAGTGGGAAGGGAGGATCATGAGTGTAATGAACAAGCAAGAATCAACCCCATGTGTAACGAGCTAACACGACAGGAACCATCCCAAAACCTGTCACAATACCAACAACCATTTTCATAAATGGAAGATTGCACATCATTACCTGATTTAGGTGCTGACATTGGGTTGGAGATGGATTGGGAGGAGAGATCAGGTTGTAGTAACCAAACATGTTCTACCATTACTACAAGTCCTAGTAAGGAAATGTCAGCAGACACATTTCCTCCCTCACAAGGTGAGAACCTTAAAACATCTGAACCACGTAGGTCTCAACGACACGTAAGAGCCCCACCTATTTAAAAGAATACATTAGATAGGCTGGGGTTTGAGTATGGACTGAACCTAGTGGGAGGTGTGTTATGTATGCAGGTTTAAAGTCATTGGTTTAGTTTGAACTGTTCTTGTAAAATGTAAGAAATGATTGGTTTAAAAAGTGCAGGGAAACCCTGCACTCTGATTGGCTGGCAACTGCGGCTGCTGGCTATAAGTAGCAGCTGCAGCCAGCCAAGGGGTTCGTTCTGAGCTGTAGTCACTAATAAACAAAGAGCTTGAAGCACTCCGCGTCTGTCTCTTCATGCAAACTTAACAGCATCCATAGGTCTAAAAAATGAAAGTATTTTAAACATGGTTCATAACATAGCAAATGTCTCAAGATGTAAGGGATTGTGGTACTTTGGAAAAACATGTTCTTGTTCTTTCTGACACGCTGTCATCCTTCTTATTGTATGATGATGCCCATTATTTCAAAAGACTGCTCAGCCTATCTCTGGCTCAAAGAACCCTGGAATTTCCTGTTGGTCTCCCATCCAAGTCCTGACAAGGTCTGAGCTTTGCAAGATCAGCCAAGGTTGAATATCTGCTATCATTGATTGATAATTGTTCAACTTCTTTAAGAGTCATGTAAGTAGTGCTTCAAAAAGCATTTTCAAAAATAAAAATGCTTGTAATTGAAGTCCAATTTTGCATACGACTCTGCTTTTGGCTAAAAAAACCCCACAGATAACTTGGCATTGAATAGAAGAGCTTGGAGGATCATGTGTATCTATATGTCTGTGTGTGTGAGAGAGAAGCAGGAAAGTGCATTTTGAAAGCTCCTTAATTGCATTTTGAGGAGCGGGAAGCAGAAGGTTCAACAGATTGTGAATGAATCAGGAGCATTTCTTTGCCTCTTAAATGCAGATTTTTTTTTTAATTACATTTATATGCCGCCCTTCTCCGAAGACTCAGGGCGGCTTACAATTTCTGGGATACAACCCAGTGTGCTCAGCAATAGCCTTCATTCCATTGTATATGCCTGCTTATTACTAAGCGGCATTTTTTTACAAGGTCAGCTAATTGCCCCCAACAATCTTGGGTCCTCAATTTACCTACCCTGAGAGGATGGAAGGCTGAGTCAGCCTTGAGCCTGGTGGGATTCGAGCCTACAATAATTGTAAGCAGCTGGATCTTAAGAGCAGGCATTTAACAGCCTGAGCTACCAAGGCTCCTTCTCATTAAGAAGAGGCCAGGTGAGAAACAGATGTAGGGACAATGTGTGAAAATCTTTCTCCTTAGTTATCGTTCTTCATTTTCTACAGTGGTCAAAATGAACTCATAAATGCAATCTTCACACTCCCCTTCCCATCATTTCCAGAACCCACTTATCGCTCCCATCTTCTGCTGAAGCATCTGGATCCCTCTTAGGACTGGTTTGATCAGCGTATCAGTCCTGTTTCTGCATTCTGATAAGCCCTTGATCTTGTACATCTCATGCATAGTGCTGTTTGGGATCAATGTGCTTACAGTTTGATTTCACTAGCTGAAAATGTAAAACAGAACCTATACATGCAACCTTCTACAAGGCTGTAACAATTCTGAGACTGGAAACAACTAGTAACCAACAATACTAGACTTAACAATCGCCTCGATCTCATCTTCTGCAATTGTTTGAATTCAATTTATGGAATACAAATTAAAGAACCCTTTTCCAACAGTGACCACAGCATGATTGACTTTTGTCTCAACATACGTCCACATAAAAATCATCATAACGATGGGATCCTCAATTATAACTTCAATAAAGGCAACTATGATCTTATAGACAACGATCTCTCATCTCTTGATTGGCAATTCCTATTCACTGGATGCAATACTGTTGAAGACCACTACAACATATTTTTACTTGAAGTCAAAAGAGTCATCAAACTATATGTACCAATAACAACTCCCAAAACCAGAAAAAACAAATTACCCATAACAATAAGGAAGCTTCAATCCAAAAGGAAATCACTTTGGTGGAAAAATAAATCTGATCATGTTGCCAACTTTAAAAGCTGATCTTTAAAATTTTTTAAAAATGATGACACCATTAAAGCCAACCTCTTTAACACATTCTTTGGCTCAGTATTTGTAAACAGCAATGGATCATGCCCAATATTTCCTAGTCAAACCACAGACAGCTACAATGATCTAATACATATTGATTTTACAGAAGACAATGTTGAAAAAGCACTATGCAATCTAAAACTATTGGACTGGACGGAATATGTGCCTACTTCTTAAAAAAACTATCCACTGCCATAGCCGAACCTCTAAGTATAATCTTTGAAAAATCTTTCAGGACCAGCTCCTTGCCAAACCTATGGTCATTAGCCATGGTCACCCCCATCTTCAAAAAGGGAGACCCCAGCCTAGTTGAACATTACAGACCAATCTCTTTATGCTGCGGCACCTGTAAAGTCATGGTATCAATTATTAACCAATCTATTATCCTCCACTTAGAGACAAACAACCTACTCTCTAATAAACAAATTGGTTTCAGAAAAAAACTATCCTGTAATCTGCAACTCATACACTGCAAAAACATATGGACTACACAACTCAATCAGGGCAAAGCAATAGATGCAATTTACATAGTCTTCTGTAAAGCCTTTGTTTCAGTAGTACATGACAAACTACTCCTTAAACTAAAATCTTATGGTATCTCTGGACACCTGCATAACTGGATAGAAGTATTCCTGTCAAACAGACAACAAATGTTCAAAATTGGGAGTGTCCTATCAAATTCTGTACCTGTCAACAGTGGTGTCCCCCAAGGCAGTGTTCTAGGACCAACTTTCTCCATACTCTACATAAATGACCTCTGTGATCATATTAAGAGCAACTGCGTTCTTTTCACTGATGATGTAAAGCTATTCAACACCACCGACAATGCTGCAACCCTTCAAAAACACCTCAACTATGTATCAAAATGGTCAAACAAATGGCAACTTCAAATCTCAACAAATAAATGCTCTGTCTTACATATTGGCAAAAAAATCAGAAAATAAAATACAAGCTGAATAGTCAAGACCTTGTTGATGATCCAAACTCCGTCAAGGACCTTGGAGTACTCATCTCTAATGATCTAAGTGCTAGAGCCTACTGTAACTACATAGCCAAAAAGGCATTAAGAGTTGTTAACCTAATCCTGCGTAGCTTTTTCTCCGGTAATATCACACTACTAACCAGAGCATACAAAACATTTGCTAGACCAATACTTGAATACAGCTCATCAGTCTGGAACCCTCATTACGTATCTGATATTAATACAGTTGAGAAAGTATAGAAATATTTCACAAGAAGAGTTCTCCACTCCTCTACTCATTGCATAATACTTTATGCCACCAGACTTGAAATTCTAGACCTAGAAAACCTAGAACTACGCCGCCTTCGGTCCGATCTAAATATAGTATATAAAAACATACACTGCAATGTCCTACCTGTCAGCTTCAGCTTCAACCATAACAATAGAAGAGCACACAATAGATACAAACTCAAGGTAAACCGCACCAAACTTGATTGCAGGAAATACGACTTCAGCAACAGAGTGGTCAATGTCTGGAATACTCTACCTGACTCTGTGGTTTCTTCCCCAAACCCCAAAAACTTTAACCTTAGACTGTCTACTATTGACCTCACCCCTTTCCTAAGAGGTCTGTAGGGGGCGTGCATAAGCACACCAACGTGCCTACCGTCCCTGTCCTATTGTTTCTTTTATTTTTCTTATATGTATCCATTTCATGTATTCATAACTATGTTTATACTTATACCTGTTATCTTATAATCGCTTGACAAAATAAAATAAATAAAATAAAAAATAGACTTTGCCTTGGTGGGGGACACTGCCGTAATAGGTTGTTTCCTGCTGGCCAGCTGATTTCCCAACCAGCACAGAGGAAAAGAGGCCTTCTTGTAAATTTGTGGCCAGCTCTATCTTTGGCTCAGTTTGTATCATGTATCCAATTAGTTCACTCAGGATGCTGCTTGTTGGCAGTTTTAACTTTAAGTCAGCAGTGCCCTTGAGGTAATCTGCCCAGCCTCTTGATTGTTGTCCAATTGCTGTGGGTTAGCACACTTCCTTCTCTGCATAGAACTCCCCTGCTGTGGTAATGGCTCATCTAGGGATCGTTGACACATACAGAGACTTTCCAATTGCAGGTATGTATTTACTGATGCAGGAAAAGGACTGCTGTTCTGTCTTTTTTTTTCTTCAGAAAGTTGCAACCTTCATTGGTGCGTTGATTGAGTTTGCCTCAGTCAGCCCTAGGAATTCTACACTGTGCCTAAACATCTGTTTCTGGGGAAGGAGAGATAACTTCCTTTCTCATCTTCTTCAATATGCATTCCAAAATACCAAGAGAATTTCACCACTCCTTTCCCCAACAACTTCCTTTGTTTGGGTGTGCTACAATAATCTTTATAACTGATTATTAAATATTAAACACTGAACAAAAACCCATTTGTTGTTTTACAATATTGAATATAAGCAAAGGTTAACCTTCCTAAAACAAGGTTTAGTTTTCCTTTTCTATGTCCCAGGGGACGAGGCTTTTTTGGTGTGGTTTGCACACAAACTTCTTCTTGCCAGCTTCAATGAGCTCTGGGAGCAATTCATTGTACATTTCTTCCCCTGAGACCCTCAACTTCCCATGTCTTATGGCTGGTAATATCATTTTATTTATTTGTTCATTTACTTGCTATGCCACCCACATCACTGTCAAGCAAACATTAAATATTAAATAGAGACTTAAAAGTTATAAAACCAGAATAGTATGAGGTACATATAAGATCTTCTTCCTAGTCCAGTAACCACATCCAACACTGATTGCCTTCACTGAGACCCAGGCCAGCTGGCAGAACCAGGTTTTGATGGAAGGCCAAGAGGGTGGGGGTGGGGTGAATCTCACCTCAAAGAGCATGATGTTCCAGAGGGTGGGGCCCATGGCAGAAAAGACCTTCTCTTGGACCCCACCAGTCAGAATTCCTTGACCAAAGAATCAATGGGCAATCCCATTGGGAGAGACAGTTCCTCAGGCCTTATTGGGTCAATGCTTCACTCAGAAGGATTACAAAGGATAAACGTCAGGGAATTCTAAAAGAACAGGTGCATTCAGAAGTCATAGGCTGAAAAACACAAAGAATCATATGGAAAGTCTATGCTCTGGAGATTTGATCAATTTTACCCTTCTTGCTATAAAACATAAAGAATCTGCCTTGGCACAACGAAGCAGGAAAAGCAGCATGTGTCCAAGAAGCTTTTATTTCATGCTATTTTGTGAGATCATAGCTTTAAAAAGTGAGAACTGGGCTCCAGTTCCAGCATTTATGAGAGACAAAGAAAGAAAAATCTATCAGAGCTTGGAGTGGAAACTTACAACCCACTCAGCATATATAAAATGAACTCTGGGCAACAGACAGTAAAACTGTGAGAAGAATGGTATTTATGATCAGGCAGCTGCCCTCTTTCAAATTAAACTTTTTTCTGACAGCTCGAATTCTCTGCTGGAGGCCATAAATGCATTTTCTGTCCATGTCCATTATGAAAAGATCTGGATTTTGGATAGGAGAATGTCAGGAAAGAGTAGCTGTAGGATGAAGCAATATTTTTATGGAGGGAATCTGATAACTATTATAGAGAAACATTGGTTATCAACCACTGCATACTCTCGATTTCTCCCTAATGTTTTGGTATCTGTTACTGTTGAAGACCTTGTCTTCATTTGTTCTAATGGAGAAATTTTGGAGATGCTTTTCTTATTTTGTTACTGTGAATTGCTTGCCATTCTTTAGCTCTCATTATTTTCTACAAGCTTCTCCCCTTGGACAAAAATAATACTTAGAGCAGGGGTGTCCAATCTTAGCAACTTTAAAACATGGACTTCAAACTTCCAGAATTCCTCAGTCAACCCATGCTGGTTAGGGAATTGTGGGAGTTGGAGTCCACCAGTCTTAAAATGGTCAAGGTTAGACACCCCTGACTTGTGCTAAAAAATGGCAAGCTTCAACTTTTCCTCAGCTATACATCTCTAAACTCTCTTTAAAAAACAACATCTTGTCTAGTTATGTCATTAGAACAAAACTGTTTCCTCTATTGAGAAAATAGCTTTGCAGCTGTTCTGTAGCCTGGTCTGATTTACTCAGACTCCTCACATAGTATTTGCAATCCTGTTTCAACACCATGCCTGTGTGATCTAGTGACATTAGCTCTGTTAAACAACAGAACTTTATTTATGGCTGAACTGCAGTTCTACAAGACATTCTGAATCTTTTTTTTTCCATAAAAGTTCTGGAACTCTGTGGTGCTTGTGAGGGAAACTCCTGCTCCCCTGCCTCTACTTCCTGACTTCTGGAATCTTTTTTTTTAAGAATAGAATAGAATTCTTTTTTGGCCAAGTGTGGTTGGACACACAAAGAATTTGTCTTGGTGCAAATACTCTCAGTGTACATAAAAGAAAAGATACATTTGTCAAGAGTCACGAATCATAAGGTACAACACTTAATGATAGTCATAGGGTACAATAAGCAATCAAATCATACTAGAAAACAGTCAATATAGATCATAAGGATCTTCCTTTCCCTGCAGAAATTATGATATTGCTCTTTGCTGTTTCATAAAATGTGCATAGCTATAATTTCTTAGGAACATGATTATTTTTATATCTAGCCCTGACTTCGAGTACTCTAATGTCTTAAACAACAGGCAAAGCAGATAGTGGATGCAGGACAGCGAGAAAGGGGCTGTGAGCCATTTTTTATAGTAAACATTCCTACTCATTAGCTGGAGGTTTCAAGGATCACTTCATAGGGTGTCCTCTGTCTTTTGAGATCAGCAGTAATAAGGATGATTATGAGTAGATTCTAAGGATTTGGGGATTGCAATGATTACTACATGGAATGGACTATGAACAACCTTGAAAGTATCTTTTTCCCATCTTAATTAAGAAAAAAACGATTGCAGGTCTGTAATTATCTAGTTGAAGAAAGAGTTGGTGTACCTATTAAAGCTGAGAAAAGTCTCTCCTGTCCATGACTTCTATCTGTTGCTCAAATAGTAGCTGCAAACAGGATTCCAAGGCCTACTCTTTAAGGGAGAGCACATTGCTGTCTTGAACCAAACTGATTAACAAATTCTTTGCTTTCTGTTAAGTTTGCATGAAGAGACAGACACGGAGTGCTTCAAGCTCTTTGTTTATTAGTGACTACAGCTCAGAACGAACCCCCTTTGGCTGGGCTGCGGCTGCTACTTATAGCCAGCAGCCACAGTTGCCAGCCAATCAGAGTGCAGGGTTTTCCCGCACTTTTTAAACCAATCATTTCGTACATTTTACAAGAACAGTTCAAACTAAACCAATGACTTTAAACCTGCATACACAACACTTTATATAGCAACTCTATCTTTTCCAAAACATCCCCCAAAGAGAAGATTGGAGATTGGGTGGAAGTTGTCTAATATCACTGGATTGAGCAATAGCCTCTTCAGAAAAAGGCCTATCACAACTCCATTTCTCTTTCAAACCACCAGCTGAATGCATGAAGCTCAGAGAATGTAAGAGGGGTCAGTGGGTATACTTCATCTACTATCTATTTTCAGACACTAATGCATTCAAGCAAATTCCTAATGCACAATAAGAAATTAAATTATCTACATGAGTTGGTGAATGTCATTAACAACATATGGTAGAGAACTGGCTACTATTTAACATTGCAGGCAAGGATTGAACTAGTTTCAGTCTTTGCAATTATCCTGCTCATTGGAGGCTAGCTAGGATTATGCTCTACTGGATGTTGCATAATCTGATTTGAAACAGAAGCCCCTCTTGCCTGTTTCTCAAATTAGATCCTTTAGAAGATTCTGCAAAGGCAGAAACGAATTTGACAGACTGACATTTTATTGAATTATGTGAAAACAGAGGAGAGTGAAGCAAGGGATTGTGGGGCAAAATGGACCAGTGAAAAAATGGAAGAAAGCTGGTTTGGATGAAGTTGGCCTGGCTGTTTATTTAATATTCTTTATTACTGCCAATTTGCAATAAAAGAGGTTAGTGGAATTGGAAAATAAGCAACAATCAATCTCATTGCCAGCTGTGTGCTTATTAAAACCTGAAGGATTTTGCTCCTGAAATAAGGTATTATTTATTCTAACGGGATTTTTAAAAAGAACATCTGCTTTTAATAGCAAATCCAGATCAATACATATTCTAATTTAAATCCTTATAGCATGATTTTTTTTGCTATTTAGAAAAGTATAATAACAGATCTATTCAAAAGACATGTTGTATGAACAATTAATATTCCATAAGGTTTCTTTTAGATTCTCAAGGGTTTTTTTATTATCCTCTTGACTTTTTGAGATTCATTTGTACTAAAATTAATACATTCAATACTAGAGGAAAAATAAGATGATGGGAATAAAGGTGAGTGTGGAATACAAGCTTTTCTTAAAAACAGATTTGCTTATAATATCTGTTCTATTCACCTTCTAGGTTTTAAATGTAAATTTAGCAATTTCTGAGGAATATACCAAAATAATTATGTGTGACTGGGCCATTAGTCTCATCTCAGTATGCACTATTTTCCCACTTGATATTGTTGGAAGAAATATCCTCCTGGGTTCAGTTCCAAGTGGGGAAGAAAGACACTGGAAACATTGTGGCTGCTTGGCAAGATGGTTTAATGGTGGACAGGATCACATGCCTTGGGTGAAAAAAGAAGGATAAGGGCTGAGATGCTGAGAGACCCTTAGTTTTATAACCTCTGTTGGGCTACACCTTAGTGTTTCCTGTTCCTGTGCAAGAAATATATCCCATTTGTTATGTATGTAGGTTTGAATGTTATTGGTTTAGTTTGAATTGTTCTTGTAAAATGTCAAATAGGATTGGTTTAAATAGTGCGGGAAAACCCTGCACTCTGATTGGCTGGCAACTATGGCTGCTGGCTATAAGAAGCAGCCATAGCCCAGCCAAGTCGGGTCCATTTGAGCTGTAGTCACTTAATAAACTCTTCACTGAAGCTCTTCGCGTCTGACTCCACATGCAAACTTAACACTGGCGACGAAGGTGGGATTCCCCTGAAGAAGAGACGACGCGGAAGACAAGCAGAAGAGTGAGATGGCTGCGCTGAACACCCCCCCAGCCCCGTTCGATCCGGCGGCAGAGGACTGGGAATTGTATGCGGATCGCTTCCAAATGTATTTGGAAGGAAACGACCTCGCTGATATCCCCGAGAAGCGGAAGAGGGCGGTATTTCTCACGCACTGCGGTCCGGCAGTCTTCAAGATGGTGAAGGCATTGGCGGGAGCTGCAGACTTGAAGGTAATGGAATGGCCTGATTTAGAAAAGCTTTTAAGAGCCCATTACGCCCCACAAGTATCGTGCCTCATTAAGAGACACGAGTTTTGTCGTTGGGATCAAGGGGAAAGCAAAAATGTTAACGACTTTGTGGCAAGTTTAAGGGACATTGGGGGTGCTTGTGAGTTTACCAACCTAGAAGAGGCCATGCGTGATCGGTTTGTTCTAGGCCTTAAAGATAAGGTCTTACAGAGCAAATTACTAATGAAACCTAAGATCACGTTTAAGGAGGCCATAGAGGAAGCTGTTTCAGCGGAAGCAACCAAGTCCTCAGCAGCAGCCATGAAGAAAATTAGCAAGGCCTCAAGCCATTCTGATGTGGAAAAGTCTACAACAACCCATTGCGAGCAAATAGACTCTGATTCAGACTGTAGTGAGGTGGAGGAAGGAATTTATAGACTCAGAATGGAGAAGAAAAGGAAAGACCTTGGAAAAAAGAGGCAAGAATTTTATTGCAGAGGCTGGGGGGGGCACCCCCACACTGAATGCAAGTTTTTAGACACCATCTGCCTACGTTGTGAGAAAAGAGGTCACCTAGCAAGAGTCTGCAAATCATCCAGAACTCCACCTAGTAGGAAGAAATTTCCTGAGAAAGAATTCAAGCCCAACAATTTCAGTGAGAAAATGGGGCGCAACTCAGAAGCAAATGGAAAGAATGAAACTCATCAAACAATCACCATTGGTCATTCTTCACCCTTGAGAAGCAGAAAAGTACATGTGAAGGTATTCATTGAAGGAAGGCCTTGCCAAATGGAAGTGGACTCAGGCTCCTATTTATCTATGGTGTCATGGGACACTATTCACAGGCTACTTCCCAACATTCAAAAGAAGCATTTCCAGAAGCAAGCACTGACTCTTAAAGACTACCAAGGGAACAAGATTCCAGTAGTTGGAACAAGAGAATTCAACGTGAAGTTTAAAGGCCATACCAAATGTTTGCCCCTGACCATCGTGGACAAGGATCGCCCAAGCTAGCTAGGACTTGAGTGGTTCAATCCACTAGGCATCGAGGTGACTGGCATCAATCACATGAGACACTCTGAATGGGAGGAGGCCTTGAAGTCTGAGTTTCCAGAGGTCTTCAGCAAAGGATTGGGCAAGTATATGGGGACCCCTATCACTTTCAACCTAGATCCAAAGGTGCCCCCAATTCGTTTAAAGCCCAGAAGGGTTCCATTTGCTTTAAAGGAAAAAAATGATGCACAATTAGACAAATTAATAGCTCAAGGGGTTTTAGAGTCCACTGACCACTCCAGATGGGAAACACCCATAGTCATACCAGTCAAGACTGATGGGTAAGAATCTGTGGGGATTATAAGGGGACACTGAACCATGCGCTGCAGCAGAGCGCATATCCAGTTCCAGTGGTGCATCATCTGTTACATTCACTTGGCAGGGGTACAGTCTTTGCCAAATTGGATTTGGCCCAGGCATATCAACAACTAACAGTTGATGATGCCACTGCAGAGGCCCAAACCATTGTGACTCATAGAGGTGCTTTCAAATGTAAAAGGTTACAATTTGGAGTAAGCGTGGCACCAGGCATCTTTCAAAGCCTTATGGAAAGAATGCTCCAAGGACTGCCAGGGGTAGTGCCTTACTTTGATGATGTGTTAATCTCTGCTGAAAATGACACTCAGTTACAAGAGAGACTCAGAGAAGTCCTTACCAGATTCAGGAAAGCGGGGTTAAAAGTCAAGGAAGAAAAATGCACTCTTAAAACTGACAGGGTTGAGTTCCTGGGCTACATGATTGACAAGCATGGCATCCACCCCACAGATGCCAAGGTTCAAGCAATCAAAGAAGCCCCTAGACCTAAATGCAAAACAGATTTGCAAGCTTTCCTTGGACTTATTAACTTTTATCACATGTTCCTACCTCAAAAGGCAACCATTGCTGAACTTGATAAAAAGTCTGTTTGGGTCTGGGGCAGGAAGGAACAATCAGCATTTAACAGTATTAAAAGACTAATCACGTCTGATGCTGTACTGATACAGTTCTCTGAGAATTTGCCTGTTGTACTGACTTGTGATGCATCCCCTTTTGGAGTGGGGGGTTTTGAACCACAGGCTTCCCAGTGGGAGAGAAGCCCCTATTGCATTTTACTCTCGCACTTTGACCAATGCAGAGAGGAATTGCAGCCAACTGGACAAGGAGGCATTGGCAGTTGTTGCAGCTGTTAAGAAATTTCATGAATATCTGTATGGGAGAACATTTACCATTGTTACAGATCACAAACCTTTGTTAGGCATTGTGGCAGGAGACAAGCCTACACCTATTATCCTGTCACCAAGAATGCTGAGGTGGACTGAATTTCCTGCTGCTTATTCATACAAACTTATCCACAAACCTGGCAAGGACATTGGACATGCTGATGCACTGAGTCGTTGCCCACTTCCTTACCACAAGGAGGACTTTGAACCTGAAACACACACCTTTTTCCTAGAAACTGTTGCCAAGCTTCCAGTTCATGCTGCTGAAATTGCCAGAGAGACTGCCAAAGACACTGTGTTGGCTTCTGTTATAGGCTGGATTAAGAAAGGTTGGCCTCTTCAAGATCTACCTCACCTTGCCCAACCTTTTAAGTCCAGGCAAACTGAATTATCTGTATTAAGATTATTAATTATCTGTATTTTAATTAATTAATTAATTATCTGTATTTTGTGGGGTAACAGGGGGTTATTCCTACAAAACTGCAAAGAGAGGTTTTGGAAATGTTACATGAGGGTCATCCTGGTATTGTAAGGGTGAAGGGATTGGCCAGGAGTTATGTATGGTGGCCAGGTATTGACAAAATGGTTGAAAACTGGGTTGCATCTTGTCCCAACTGTCAGGTAGTCAGGCCTGCCCCACCTCTTGCCCCCACACAGGAATGGGAATGTCCTAGGGGCCCATGGTCTAGGATTCACATTGATTTTGCTGGCCCTACCAGAGGGCACACCTTCCTTATTATAGTAGATGCATATTCCAAATGGCTAGAGGTAATTCCCATGGCATCCACCACAACTGATGCTGTCATCAAGCAGCTCAGAAAACTTTTTGTGCCTAGTGGATTGAACCACTCAAGTCCTAGCTAGCTTGGGCGATCCTTGTCCACGATGGTCAGGGGCAAACGTTTGGTGTGGCCTTTAAACTGCACGTTGAAATCTCTCGCTCCAACTACTGGAATCTTGTTCCCTTGGTAGTCTTTGAGAGTCAGTGCTTGCTTCTGGAAATGCTTTTTCTGAATTTTGGGAAAGAGTCTGTGGATAGTGTCCCATGACACCATAGATAAATAAGAGCCTGAGTCCACTTCCATTTGGCAAGGCCTTCCTTCAATAAACACCTTCACGTGTACTTTTCTGCTATTTAAGGGTGAAGAATGACCAATAGTGATTGTTTGGTGAGTTTCATTCTTGCCATTTGCTTCTAAATTTCGCCCCATTTTTCAAGGAAATTGTTGGGCTTAAAGTCTCTATCAGGAATTTTCTTCCTAACTGGTGGAGTTCTGGACGATTTGCAGACTCTGGCTATGTGACCCCGTTTCTCACAACGTAGGCAAATGGAGTCAAAGAACTTGCATTCAGTGCGGGGTGCCCCCCCACAGCCTCTGCAATAGAAACCTTGCCTGTTTTTCCCAGAGTCTTTTCTCTTCTTCTCCATTCTGAGTTTAAAAATCCCCTCCTCTGCCTCACTGCCATCTGAATCAGAGTCTATTTGTTCGCAATGAGCTGTTGTGGATTTTTCCCCATCAGAATGGCTTGAGGCCTGGCTTGAGGCCTTGTTAATCTTTTCATGGCGCAGCTGAGGACTTGGTGGCTTCCGCTGAAACAGCTTCTTCAATGGCCTCTTTAAACGTGATCTTAGGTTTCATTAAAAGTTTGCTTTGTAAGACCTTATCTTTGAGGCCTAAAACAAACCGATCACGCATGGCCTCTTCTAAGTTAGTAAAGTCACAAGCACCCCAATGTCCCTTAAACTTGCCACGAAGTCATTAACATTCTCGCTATCCCCTTGATCCCGACGGTAAAATTCGTGTCTCTTAATGAGGCACGATACTTGTGGGGCGTAATGGGCTCTTAAAAGTTTCTCTAAATCGGGCCATTCCATTACCTTCAGCTCTGTTGCTCCCGCCAACGCCTTCGCCATTTTGAAGACTGCCGGACCGCAGTGCGTGAGAAAGACCGCCCTCTTCCGTCTCTCGGGATGCCGCGAGATCGTTCCCCTCCAGGAACATGTGGAAATGATCCGCATACGATTCCCAGTCTTCCGTCGCCGGATCGAACGGTGCTGGGGGGGTGTTCAGCGCAGCCATCTCGCTCAGTTGCTTGTTCGTCGCGTCGTCTTCTCTTCAGGGAAATCCCATCCTCGTCGCCAGTGTTAAGTTTGCATGAAGAGTCAGACATGAGGAGTTCCAGCAAAGAGTTTATTAAGTGACTACAGCTCGAATAGACCCGTCCTGGCTTGGCTACGGCTGCTTCTTATAGCCTGCAGCCATAGCTGCCAGCCAATGGGAGTGCAGGGTTTCTTCCCGCACTATTTAAACCAATACCATTTGACATTTTACAAGAACAGTTCAAATAAACCAATAACATTCAACCCTACATACATAACACTATTCATTTTCCTAGGAGAGGAAACTTCCAACAATATTTAAAATAAGTGATTTTTTGGATTTCAGTAGCTTCCTTTTGCAACACTTTCTGCTATAGTTGGATTAATAAAACCACTGCAAATACGCAGTGCCAGGGATAGAGTGTTATATGAACAACACACTATGAAGGAAATTGGAAAAAATAACATTTCCTGAATTTATTCCTAGAGGAAGACAGTAATCTAACAGGCAAAGAATAAGACTCCTCCATGTTCATCATTCTATTGCATTCTTTCAAATGTCTGTATCTTACTGTTCACCTCCAAAAATGTCAGGCCTATTTAATCTGACAGATTAAGTAAGTTTCACTAGCACATATGATACTTGTAATCATAATAGTACCATTTATGTCTTCAGTATAAACAAGCAACTTTCAGTACAAAATGGATGATCTAAATCAAGAATGTGAAATTGGCATCTGGTAGGATGAAATCTATCAACATTGGAATCAAGAAATCATTTTCTCAAGATTTTTTGATGGAGAAAATGGTTTTTAAATTGTAGGGTATTCTACACTTAACACCACATTTTAAGGTTTGAATGGCTTGCACATATTACTTTTGAATGTGTGTGCTTGTGGGCACATTTCATGTGTAGTAACCATGAAGTCCTTACTGAAATATGGATGCCAACTTTGCTCCTGAACTTCATCTTTTATGTAGAGATTACAGGTAGTCCATTTTTTACACTTACAGCCATTGTAGCCTCCCTGTGGTAATGTGATCAAACTTCGGCCTCTTGGCAACTGGCATGTATTTAAGAGAGCTGCAGTGTCCCAGGATCATGTGATGCAATGATCCTGGGATACTGCAGTGTCAATGGGGAAGCCAGATTCATTTAACAACTATGTTAATAACTTTACACATGCAGTGATCACTTAACAACAGTGGCAAGAAAGGTTGTAAAATGGACAAAACTCACTTAACAACTGTCTTGCTTAGCAATGGAAATTTTGGGCTCAATTGTGGACATAAATCAAGGACTACTTGTACTTTCTGTAACTGAATTCAGTTCCAATGGCCAATTCTTGAATAATTACATTTTTCTACTCAAATAGTCAACATTATTTGTTGAACTGATGGTAAATGAATTCAGGAACAATGGCATACAAGAGGTAGTGAAGCTCCTGCAGGGATATATAAAAATGGAAGACATTAAGCTCACTACACACACACACACACACACACACACACACAAAAGTAAAACACCTAGTCTAACTCTCCAAAGTACACGGGCAACTTAATGTGTCGCTTTGGGGTCACCACAGAATAATACAATAGATTGATGGGGTTCTTGAGTAGCGGTTGACTTACTGGACAACCCTAATGCCAGTTCTAAACATTCCCTTGGGATGATCTTTGTGAGACTAGATATCAATTACTAAATACATCTTTCACCTCTGAACCTCCTCAACTGTTGTGATGGGGAGGCAGAAGCAGGAACTCAGTTTGAGATTATGCCTGTTATTGTTACACATTGAAAAAAGAAAAAGAAAGAGATCAAGGATTAGAGTTGGGCAATTCTTGTTTTGATATTCCTTGTTTAGTGATCACAATTGGGGCCAGCAACTCAGTCATCAAGTGAAGCTAGTTGCTAAGTGAAACAGTGAATTGGTCATAAAGTTATTTCTCATCACTATTGTAACTGCAAACAGTCACTAAATAAAGCAGTCATTTCTAACTTATTTTCCATTGACCTAACAAGCATACTTTTGCAAGAAAGAAATCTCACATTACCTTGAATATCAAAACATGGTTTTAAAGGAGACAAATATTTTGCTTTTGTTTTTCCCATTATTACCATGTTCACTCTGCTTTTAGTAACTGTAAATGTCCTCAATCTTCAAGGGTGACAAGCCCAAAATAGAAGAAAGACTTACTACTTTGAGGTTTAAGGCTACCATCCACTTGTACTAAAATAATGCAATTAAAAGGTGCTATGTGTTTAATGTTGGAATATTCCATTTATTTTTATTTGATGCACTTCAGAGTTATAGTTCACATTTTTTTTTCTTTAGATCCATTAACTTCTTCATCCACTTTGCAAATCAGCACTGTGGTGTGAAATCTCTTAGGGTGTGATAGCCACTATCTTGAAAAGTGTTAATCAAGGACTTTTGAAGGATAAGGTTTTTAGTGGGTACAAGACATTTTGCCTTTATATGCTGTAAGGGAACATGGGTGATGACAGTTTTAGTGATGCAATTAAAAAAGAAATGATTAATTCATAGATGGAATTTTCATCTGCACAGACTGCAATTCTAGATAATTTTCAGCTATTCCAGATTAGTTTTCTGGCTGGTAATGAAAGCAGTAACATCTTACAATTGTATTGATGCAGCAATCAATTAATTTAGCAGAGCATATCTCTGTACCAACTGGCCCCAATGTCTGTATCCTCCACAAAGATTATGTGCTCTATTTCTTTTGTTTAATTCTTTTTCTGCTACCATTTAATAAATTATGAAACCTTGAGGGAATACAAAGTTAAAGCCAAAATAATAACAACCTATAAAACTCAATATTTGCATTTTCTAGCAAACAGCAAAATATGGTTACAAATTGCCTCACTTGATCAGATCAAAGGTACATAAAGCCGGAACCTGATTAACTAAGTGTGGACTACAATTTTTGACAGCTATAGACAATAGAACACAGGAGAAGTCTCCAGTATCACATTCCCCATTTTTATAGTGGAAAATCACATATTTCTCTAGAAAGCATCAAGCAGAGAGGATGAAGATGACATTAGTTCTTGTCTCAGCCCACAGAACCGCTGTTCATTTTGAAGAAAGAACAGGACTTCCAGCAACTCTCTAGGGCAGAGGCAATAGTTTAATTTTACAGCAGAAATTTTTTTTGCCAACAATCCATTGTAATCAGTCTAACTTGAGGACTTTAAGTCTAGTATTATGAAGGAAATCTACTGAAAAGAAAGTCTAATGAAAATAAGGAATAGGGGTGGCATGATAGCTGTGTTCCAATATTTGAGGGGCTCCTGCAAAGAAGAGGGGGTCAAACTATTTTCCAAAGCACCAAAAGGCAAGAGGGGAAACAATGGGTGGAAACTAATCAAGGAGGGAAGTAACCTAGAACTAATGAGAAATTTCCTAACATGAGAGCAATCAACCAGTGGAATAGTTTGCCCTCAGAAGTTGTGGATGCTCCATCACTGAGGACTTTCAAAAAGAGACTGGACAATCATTTATCTGAAATGGTGTAGGGTCTACTGCTTCAGTAGGGGGTTGAACTAGAACACCTCCAAAGTTCTTTCCAACTTCTATGTTCTAAATATATGTATTTTCCTTTTAGTACAAGAACTTAAGAGTTGCTCAAAGAAATTCTGGGCTACAATAAGATTTCAAATATTCTAGTCAAGTGTCAATTGATTAACAGTGATGTGATGTGCCATCAGGTTGGTTTCAACACTTAGTGACCACATAGTTATTTTTTCATGATGATCCATCCTTAACCTGGTTTTCATGTCTCCCGATGGTGCACTATTGTCATTGTAACTGAGTCCATTCACCTTGGTGAGTCTTAGGATAATTTGTCTGAAGTAGGATAGTGATTTGGATAAGCTCAGTTGGAATTAAAATTATGAGTCAAAAGGCTGTGCCTGGAGTATTCCTGCCCTGACTGGCATCTACAGTCAATTATTATTACTATATGCAGGGATTGAAGCCAAAAGGCAAGAATCATTGATGGATCAGAATAAGATGTAGGTGTATGCTTTTCCTGAGGATAAAAAGTAGGGAAACAAAATGTCCTAATGAGAGCTTGCTAGTTGTTCCCATTAAGGGAAGTTGAAGTATCCTTAGATCAGGGGTGTCAAACTGGATTACTTTGAGGGCCAGCTCAGCATTGTAGTTCTCCTCCGTGGGTCAGCTGGGGGTGGGGAGACTGGATGGATGCCTCCTGCAGCACCCTGCTGGCCAAAACAGGGCGGCAGAGGTCCTGCAAGGCCCCCCGTGCACCCCATTTATTGCCTGTTAATTTTGAAGTTCTTTTCCTTTTACAGTCTCCTTCCAGATCTTACTGAAGAAAAGAGTTGGGAAAAAACCAACCAGATTACATTTGGGGAGAATCCATTGTTCAAGTAACCCACCACCTATATTAAAGGAAATTGAAAATCACCAAAATTCCTATTCAGATTATTGTTTTGTGCCCTTTGTTATTATTGTTAATCAGTAATTCCGAGTTCTGCACATATAGAAAGAGAGTATGGCATATACTTCCATTTTGTTTGTATATGTATGCCTTTGTGTATGTGTGCATGTGTATCTGTCTGTAAATATGCACAGACCTAGGCATACAGAGCTTATGTTCACAATTCTTCCATTGCCTTTAATTAGATTTCAACAAGAAAATTACAAGAGAATCAGTTATCCTTGACTAAATACAAACCAACAAAAAGACTTAATCAATGAGGTGACAATAACAAGGCCAAGAGAAAAAGAGACTAATTCTGAAAGAAAGGCTGAATGCAATTGAGCATATATCCTGGATGTCAAGAAAGGAGATTTTGATAAACTCAGAGCTATTATTCCACAGAAGCAAAAGCTAATGGGGAGAAAAACCCATGATGGGTGAAGTTCTTAAAAAAAATAAGGAAAGGTAAAGATTTCCCTGCCCAGTCATATCTGACTCTAGAGCACGGTTCTTATTTCCATTTCTTAGCCAAGGGAAGCAGTGTTGTCCAAAGACACTTCTGTGGTCATGTGGCCAACCTGACTATACACCGAGGCACATGGAACACTGTTGCCTTCCAACTGAAGTGTTATCTATTTATCTACTCACATTTGCATGATTTCAAACTGCTAGGTGTGCAGCAGCTGAAGCAAGTATGAGAGCTCACCCTGTTGCACAGCCCTTGGTTCTCAAACCCAGGCTATCAGCTTTTCGCGCCCCCTAAAAAAAACAAAATAAGGTATTAAAAACCATATTTCAAAGTTACAGGGGGAGTGTAGAAGAAGATAGCAGATGAAAACAGTGGGGTTCCACATAAAGTTTTAGTGATAACCTAAAAATAAAAAGATGGAAAGAGAGAGAGAAGAGTATTTGTGTATGTGTAGCCTGGAATAATGCAGTACCAGAAATGCTAAAGCTTCAAATATAATGCAGTACCAGAAATGCTAAAGCTTCAAATTAATTAAGCTTAGTGAAGGAAGCTAAAGCCAACAAAAAGTTCTTCTTCCCATTCACTTCAAATGAAACAAAGGCAAAATGCCAATAGAGATCAAAGTAAAGACAAAACTACTTAGTTCTTATTTAGGATCAGTCTTCTCTGAGAAGAGGACAGGCAACAATAAAGAGCAAAATGAAGGCATGGAATTGATCATTTGTTTGTTTGTTTGTTTGTTCATTCATTCATTCATGCTTTAAACTGCCCAGCTCTCTGAAGCCCAGCCACCCTGTTTACCACCTCCCTAAAAAGGAAAGATTGCACACTGGATGGGAATTGTTTTATTTATTTTATTTATTTATTTTGTCAATCGCTTACAAGATAATAAGTATAAGGATAAACATAGTTGTGAATACATGAAATGGATACATATAAGAAAAATAAAAGAAACAATAGGACAGGGATAGTAGGCATGTTAGTGCACTTATGCACGACCTCTTAGGAAAGGGGTGAGGTCAATAGTAGACAGTCTAAGGTTAAAGTTTTTGGGGTTTGGGGAAGAAACCACAGAGTCAGGTAGAGTATTCCAGACATTGACCACTCTCTGTTGCTGAAGTCCTATTTCCTGCAATCAAGTTTGGTGCGGTTAACCATGAGTTTGTATCTATTGTGTGCTCTTGTATTGTTATGGTTAAAGCTGAAGTATTCATTGACCAGAAGGACATTGCAATGTATGATTTTATATACTATACTTAGATCAGACCGAAGGCGGCATATTTCTAGGTTTTCTAGGTCTAGAATTTCAAGTTTGTCCAGAATGATTAGGTCCATAATTGTATCTTGAGGAGAACATCCACCACAACCTCTTGGGCTAAGTAGACCACAAGTTGGAGAAAAATGAAGAATGAATCGGAATTTTAAGCAATATAGAAACTTGAACAGAGAAAATTTGAATTATTTTAAAAGTTCAGGGTTGGAAAAATTGCACTCTAGGACATTGAAAGAACTCATTGCTGGATTGGCCATGCATATAATATATCCATTATCTTTGAAAAATGATTGAAGTACCAGATGAGTAGAGGAAGACAAATGTCCTATCTTTAGAAAGGAGAAAAATGAGCCAGGAAACTGAAAATTAATCATTCTGACACTGATACTTGGGAAGAGTCATATGCAGATCAAAAAGTGATCAATCTCTAAGTGTCTCAAAAACAATTCCTGATTATCAAAATTCAGCAGGGAAACATGTCTTGAATGTTAATAGAGTGTGAAAACACTATAGACATAATATATCTTGATTCAGCAAAGTATTTGAGAAGCTACCACATGACATTTTAATTAAGCTAATTAAGCATGAGTTGGATCCATTAACTGGATGGTCTAACAGTGGATACAGAACTGTCTGGGCAACTGTATTCAAAGACAACTTGTCAAACAGAAGGAGTCTGGATAATAGTAGAGTAATGGGCACATCACTTTTCTAAGAAAATCAGACAAATTAGAATAAGTTCATAGAAAGACAACAAGGATGATCAGAGAACTGGAAACTAAGTATGAAAAAAGAAATTAAAGGAACTAGGAATGTATATCTCTGAAAAGGGTGGGAAAGAGATTTGATAGCACTCTTCCTAAACTTGAAAGAATGACAAAGGGAATGATAAAATCTGTATGATCCGAGAGAAGGTAAATAATAAGTTACAGTGAGACGGATTCTGATTTGAATCTTACCAAAAAATATATGTATCTTAATAGTAAGTACCTGTTTGACAGTGGAAGAAATTGCCCAAGAGATGCTTGTCTCTGTTACACAGAAATTTAACACCAAGGAGATGGCCCTTACTTCCTCATTCCACTGCTTGAGGAGCTTGCACCTCTGAAGTCTTGCACTTGCCAGTCTTCAGAGAGGTAGCCTAACCTGATGCAGTGGATAACATAAGCCACAAAGCTTTATTGATTTCAAACATTTAAACAAAACATTCACATATGTTCACTCAGTTATACAGTAGCACTTATATATTTACCCAAGGTTGAGTTGGCCAACCTCAGCCTGGGTTATTGGAAAAGAAAGTACGTAAGTCTTGAATACAGTGAAGTCTTCCAACAGAATCCCAAAGAGTTTGTTCTTTTAGTCTTTACCAGCAGCATCTGTTACAGAGTTCTTCTCAGCCTTTCATTGACCTGTTAGGTTGCTGAATCAAATGTGATTTATTGTTAATAATTCATTCATTCATTCATTGGATTTCTATGCCGCCCCATCTCCCGAGGGACTCGGGGTGGCGCACAATCATAAAAACAATATAAATACTATACAATTTAAAAAGAGATTAAACATGAAACCCAATAATCCAAATTAAAATAGCACTATTCATTAAAACCCCATCCCCCTCCTCAGTCCAGGTCAGTGAGTTGGAACAACCATGTTTTCAGGCCCTGCCGGAAGGACCGGAGGTCAGGAGCCATCCGAAGCTCCATGGGCAGCTGGTTCCATAGGGTGGGTGCTCCCACAGAGAAGGCCCTACCCCTGGGGGTCGCCAGCTGACACTGTCTGGCCGATGGTACCCCAAGGAGGCCCTGTCTGTGAGAGCGCACGGGACGTTGGGAAGCCGTTATTGGCAGCAGGGTCTCCCTTAATGTTCTCTTTTCTAGTTGTGGTCCTCTTGTGTTTTTGCGATCTGATCTTAATGAATTACTTACCAGTTTCATGATTCTATGTTTAACCTTATCGTGTATTTAGGTGTAGACCCCATTCTTCTATCCCTAGGAAATACAAAAAATTATGCATCACTGGCCTTCACAAGTAGTCCTCTACTTACAACCATAATTAAACTTGTAATTATGATCATAAGTCATGTTGGTCATTAAGGGGGTCATCATGTGACCAATCCAATTCTGTAATATTTTTGTGGTGTTATTAAGTGAATCCATGGTCGTTAAGTGAACTGGAGAAATTTCCTGACAGAACAATTAATCAGTGGAACAACTTTCCTTCAGAAGTTGTGAATGCTCCAACACTGGAAGTTTTTAAGAAGACATTGGACAACCATTTGTCTGAAGTGGTGTATGGTTTCCTGCCTAAGCAGGGGGTTGGACTAGAAGACCTCCAAGGTCCCTTCCAACTCTGTTATTCTATTCTATTCTATTCTATTCTATTCTATTCTATTCTATTCTATTCTATTCATCTTCAATGAGCATTTTTGCCAGAAACCAGGCCAATTTCTGGCAAACGTACATGGGATGCTGCAAACAGCTGTAAATGGAGGTTGCTGAACACCCAAAATGTAATCACATGACTTGCAGGGGTTTGTGGTAGGGAACCAGTCATAATCAAAGACTATCTTCATTAGTTAACTATCATAGTGCCAGCTGTGTGTTATCTCCAAAAGTTTAAGAAATGTTGAAATGGAATTGCTTTCACCAAATTTACAGCAGTCTGCTTTTCATTGCATGTAGTCAGATGGTGATCAGCCAGGCAGGGATGCTTTAATTCACATTCCTGCGTAAAACAGAAATGTTGGACCTCTTCCAACTTTATTTTATGATTTTTTAAAAAAAACATATATTCAATAGGTCTGGAATAGATCAAAGTCTCTTGTTTGTTTTTTAACATTAGTATTTAATGGGATGGAGATGTCATAGAAATAGTATCTTGATCTTCAGTTTTTCTGTTTTCCATACATAGAGTTCTCACATTGTATTCTAAAATCATGCAATATTTTCCAGTTCTGATCCTACATTATTGGTTGTCTACTTCAGCGGTCCCCAGCTTTTGTGGCTTGAATTTGAATTTGAATTCTTTATTGTCATTGTACATACATACACAGTATACATGCAACAAAATTCACATTACACCTAGAGACCGGACCCAACACGCACACACACATGACAATGCCCAAGCACCCCGCCACCCGCCAAAATTCCCCACCCCCTAAATATACACAAGCATCCATACAACGGACCAAATAATATTGTCCAACAGCTCACCAATGGTGATCCTTAAGTTCATTGTTAAGTGCAATTATATTTTAATTCTAAATAATATAATTATAATTCTGGTATAAAACTGTTCAGAAAATCTGTGGTCTGAGTTTTAATTGTTCTATATCTTCTGCCAGAAGGCAACAGTTCACAAAGATTGTAAGCAGGATGAGAAGAGTCTCTGAGAATGTTGTGCAACTTCCTCAAATAGCGAGATGTGAAGATGTCGTTCAGGGCTGGTAGCTGGAGCCTGATGATATTCTGGGCAGTTTTAATGATTATTTGTAGAGCTTTTTTGGTGACCTGACTGAGCAAGGGAAGGGGAACCGGGCTGCACAGGTTGTGGCCTGGCACACATGCGCACACAGCTCGACTTGTATGAGCGGTAGGCCAGTGCACATGCGCCCATGCAGCTCAACTTACACAAGTTGAACTGAGTGTACATGTGTCAGCCTGCGACTCACACGACCCCGTTCCAAATAGGCCACAGCCTGGTACTGAGCTGCAGCCAAGGAGTTGGGGACCCTTGGTCTACTGTTACCTGTTGCTACATAGGGTGGTAGTGTAATGATGTCCCCCCTGGGACATTACCACATTCTGTGTTTCCACACCTTTACAAATCAAATATATGCAATGAGGATGGTGTGAGAGGAATAAAATAACATCACATCCCACTCCTCTATAGAATGAACACAGGGATGCTAAGTTTAGCAATCTCCCCACAGTTTGTAAAGCATGATATATCAGCAGATTAACCAGTGAAAAGAATCCCCTCAAAAAGTGGGACAGCTAACTAATAAATGTCAGTGAATTTTGTTACTTTTCTGCCCAGGATATTTCATGTGATCTCACAATCTGCTGCTCCTTCTCTCCCATTCCCTGTAATTTCTCTACTGCCTGGCTGCTGGCTCTGAGTGTTAGGATAATTGCATATTGTTCTCAGAACACTAAATCAAATCATGGCCACTGTAAAATGAAGTTTTCTGGATGCAAAGAGCTCTTGCTTCATAAATCATGGCCTGTTCTTGGACATTGCTCACTCGAGGGAAGTCTCTCTCTCTCTCTCTCTCTCTCTCTCTCTCTCTCTCTCTCTCTCTCTCTCTCTCTCCAACCCCCACAACCTCCTCCCAACAGCTTGCTTATTATCAAAGCCATTTAAGGCTGCTAAGCTAATAGACATTTCTCCTACCCTGCCCTTCTTCATAAACAGAAAGGAACACATTTGATGTAAAGCTGAATACAACCCAGACTTTCCAAATGTTGGGCATTTCTCTGCTTTTTTGTTTGTTTTATATCCATTCATGCAAAAGAAGCAAAGCTTATTTTGGTTATATTTGGCTATGATTTTCAGGTGGCCAACTGAAGGTACATCCTGTTAGTAGGGTTAAAAAAAACCCACATTAGTCATTTCCATTTGGGGCTTGCAGTTAGGGGCAATTCTGATCTGTTCTTCTGAGAGCTTTGTATCCATGATCAAAGAAATGCAGTTTTAAAGTAGCAATCGTTGCAATGTATCACACTGCCTTGGAGAGTGATTAGGCTCCAAATAAAGAAATTCCTTGGCTTGCGGACTCCCATGGGAATGGCATTGCTGGGGAAAGGAGTCCAAATGCAGAATTGTCTGTTTGCCAGCATTAGGAGTTTAAAAGACTGCAGAGTTTTCCAACTGGATGACTTAAGCAGTTATTGGGAATTGTAAGTGTATTTCTTCATATATTTTTTTAAAAACCAACCATTTCTCTTTAAAAGCTTCCCCTCAAATTGTTTCTGGGACTTAATCACAAAACAAGGGACAACTATTCACAAATATTTGCTAAGGAACCTCCTGAACATGGGAGGTGTTAGGTGGAGTACTGCTATTTTATTAATATTTCTCATTTATCTTATCTTATTGGACTTGGACTTTATTTATTTAATGGTTGATTTTATTTATAGGCAGTCCAGCTCCATCACAACTCTGGCCAATTTACAAGACAATTTTAAACCATGCAATATCCATACAAAGAAAAACATATATCTGGAATAAAAGACACAAACTATAACTGACCAAGGCCTGGGGGGGAATCCTATTTTAAAATCTTGTTTAAATAAAGTCAGGGGTGTGTGTGCATATGAAACTCTATGGAGATATAGTTCCAGGGGGTAGACAATGCAACAGCTGTGTACAGGTAGTTCTCAACTTACAACTATTTGTTTAGTGACCATTCAAAGTTACAATGGTACTGAAAAAAGTGACTAATGACTGGTTCTCATACCATTGCTGCATCCCCACACTAATTCTGGACACTTGGCAACTGGCATGTATTTATGACTATTGCAACATCCTGGGATCATGTGATTGGCTTTTGCCACCTTCCCAGCCAGCTACTGTTAAGCAAAGTCAACGAGGAGAAGCCAGATATACTTAATGACTTCATGATTCACTTAACAACCATGGCAAAAAGGATCATAAAATTGGGTATAACTCACTTAACAACCACCTTGCTCCACAACAGAACTGTTGGCCCCAATTGTGGTTGTAAGTCAAGGACTACCTGTAATTCCATCAGAGGAAACTATTTAATCAGTGGGACCTAGAACATGCCAATTATCCCCAATAATCTCAGAGGGTAGAAACTGTAGGAGACAATCAGCCCCTTCATTATGAAGAGTGCTTTACTTTTTATTTATGCTTGTTCTCACATTCCCCGGGCCGTTCAAAACCTGAATTGGTCAGAGTTTGCCAAATCTGTTTGATTTAATTAGTGGCTGAACAATATTCTCAATAAATAGTGGGAAATTACTGAGGAGGGCATTCTGATTTGGTACCAAAGTGACTGTTAACTATCACATCAGGTTTGGCAATAAATATTAACTCAAAAGAAAGTTAGAACTACATTCAGGAGCAGTAGAACAGGGGTGTCAAACTCGCGACAACATTGTCATCACGTGACGCATCACACATTCCCCCCCCCTTTGCTAAACCAGGGGTGGGCATGGCCAGTGCATGATGCATCTGGCCCGTGGGCTGTGAGCTTGACACCCCTGCAGTAGAAGCTTCACCGATTCAGAATAGCTAGATTGTTGACAGAAAAGATCTGCGTTCAGGAAACAAGGCCTATATAGATCAGCCTCAGGGTTTAAAACTTAAGCCTCTTCTCTCTCTTTTTGAACCAAAGGAATTTGGACAACTCTTGCCCAAACTTGATTTCTCACACCAATGGGAGGAGACAGGAGGGCAGTCTACCCTCTGTGCAGCCTATCAAGACACAGGGAGGCTATCAGCGCCTATGGAGTTGAGTTGTTGGTGCCTGCATGTCAATCAGCTGTTTGACATTGCAGAAAAAATGTGTGTTTTCAAATCAGTTTTCATTCCTGGCAACTGCCCCCTACAGACTTCTTCGCAGTATTTTCAATTTTCAGAAGTGGTTTGTGACTGCCTTCTTCCTGGAGCTAAGAAAATGATTAAAGCAGAACTAGAACTCACATTCTCCAGATTTTTATCCTTAACTGGCTCTCAGCAATGAAAGAGGGTGGTGTTTTTTTTTAAAAAAATGATTCAGTCTGGGTGTCAAATATGCTAAGTATGGTACTGTCCTCCACCTTTTTCTGGGCAATTGACAAGGACCAAGTAAAGCTGTTGTCAACTCATAAAATATTTCTATGGTTTTTTTAGAGTTGCCAACAGAAAGAGGAGGGGAGCAGTTAAGTTTGAGTCCATCATGAAGAGCATCTTGTTCTGTTGGACTGAGCTGGCAGGTTCAGTGGGGAAAATCATACTATCCTTCATCACACTGTCAACAAATGTAGGAATAATAAGGATGTGTAAAAAGCGTGTTTTGTGAGAGGGAAAAGAGAAAGTTGGGATCCTCGTGAACATTTTTTGTCACATTATCCATGTCTCACATGTGCCTGCAGTGTATCCTTCCTTAAAGTGAATGTGGCCACTACAAATAAATGATATGCAATCAGATATACAAGAAAAATTGCATTTAAGTTCTCCATCTTCCCTTTTCTGTCCTTTTTGACACATCATAAGTCAGGGTCTTTTTAACCTCTTCTAAGCAATTTTAATGTGTATGACACAAGAGGTGAAAGGATCCAAACCAGTTACTAAGGGCAGTAGCAAAAAGGTTTTACTTTTTTTCAGTTTCCACTTGACTAGATTTTCCCTTTAAATTGTTCTAAATGGGCATAGTTGATTGACCTCACTGTAATAAAATTTTGTCATATGCACTTTTCCTTTCACTGACTGCCCCAAAGAAGGATAAAGAAGAGGTGAGAGGGGTCAAAACAAAGCACCCTGAATCCACTTCGGCTTCTGGTGTAAGGCAAGGGTGATATTTCATTGTCTGACATGCTGATCTGGTAGTTGATCCCATTATAAATATTTTGCTTGAGCTGCTTGGAGGTCTTTTTTGAAAAAGAAATTTACATAGATTCAAAACGAACTAGAGAATCAGTTTGGTCTAATGGTTAAAGCACTAGGCTATAAACTGGGAGACTGTGAGTTCTAGTTCTGCCTTAGGCATGAAAGCCGGCTAGATGACTTTGGTCCAGTGATTCTCTCTTAATCCAACTCACCTCACAGGATTGTTCTTGTGCAGAAAAGAGGAAGGAGTATTAGGTATGTTTGCTGCCTTGAGTTATTTATAAAAATAATAATGGTGAGATAAAAAAAGCTAAAAGAATACAAAACAACACAAAACACATGGGACCAAGCATGATGGTGAAAAACATACAGTGGGAGAGTCTTTTTTTAATCTACTAAAAATGATTATAATATGGAAAGAGAAAGAGAGGTGGGGAGAAAAATATTAATACTTTTAGGTCTTTATTTTTCAGAAACGCAGTCTGTAATCCACATCCATTTAAAATTAATTCACATCTGTTTATTTATCTACAGTGGAATAGAAAGGTTACACACCTCTGTTAAAATGCCAGGTTTTTGAGATGCAAAAAAAAAATCAGATAAATCACTTCAATTTTTTTTCCATCTTTAATATAATATATAAGTCAGGAGTGAGCAATTAATCTTGCCAGGGGCCATGAGAAACTGGTAGGTTGTGGAGGACTGTCACCCTGCCCGCCAACAGTGTTCTTCCCCCAATATGCCACTGCACCAACACCCTGCCCTCTGCCATTGATGCCCTTCCCCCTGATGCCAGCATCCCACTTTCACTGATGCTGATGCCCAGCTTCCCTGTTGACAATGCCATGGGCCAAACTGGGACCACCCATGGGCTGGATATGGCCCATAAAATGTGATATAAGCTCTACAGGTCCTTTGAAAAACAAATTGAAAACTTTTAGGGGGAAAATATAAATAAAAAACTAGGATAATGTGGCCCCATAGTGTACACACCATTAAACTAATACTTTGTTGAAACATCTTTTCATTTTATGACAGCATTTAGTCTTTTGGAGTTTACAACTTGCCTTGGAAATCTTTACCCATTCTTCCTTGAAAAGCACTCCAAATCTGTCAGATCAGCATCTCTTGCGCAGAATAGACAGAGGATAGAATAGGCAGTGTGGGGATTGGGAAGAGATTTAATATTTGGCAGTAGAAACTAGCCATAGCAATAGTACTTAAAGTGCAATAGCACTTAAACTTATATACCACTTCATTTAGAATAGTTTAATTCTATTTTAATATTTAATATTAATTCTATTTTAATATTTGTATTCTTGTTTTTTTTATTGTAAGCCACCCTGAGTCCCTTGAGAGAGAGGGCGGCCTATAACTCCAATAAAATAAATAAATAAATAATTTGTGATTTACAGCCCTGTCTAAGCAGTATACAGAGTCAGCATCTTGCCCCCAACAATCTGGCTCCTCATTTTACCAACCTCAGAAGATGGAAGGCTGACTCAACCTTGAGCCAGTCAGGATCGAACTGCTGGCAGTCGGCAGAAGTAGCCTGCAATACTGCATTCTAACCACTGTGACACCATGGCTCTTTAACTAGTGTTAAATCCTTCGGTGGTTGCTAGAATACCACTGGCAAAGAAAACTAGGCATTGTGAGAATATTTATTGATGTATTAGATTTATATTCCACCTTTGGATCGAATTCCCTGCTCCCATGCATGCTTTCCTGACACCAAATGGCTGCTGGTTGCTTAATTCACTTTGTTCTAGTTCTTGGGGAGATGTAACAATCAATTTTGAAGTGGGCCCATGGGCATTGGTGTATATTTCTGTGTTGTTGCCCCTCAGCATCTTTGCTTCTTTCCTCTCTGACTTGAAAAAAGGCTCTGTTGCTCCCGACACATGCCCAGTTTGCGTTCCCTTCACCCCATTCTCAGTGGAAGAATCTTCTTATTTAATTGATACAATTATCAAAGGTGTTTAACGTGTTGCTGGACAATGACCTTCCGAAAAGGAAAAAAAGAACATTAATATCCCAAATAATAATCAACTTTTTAAAAAGATTATTTTGTATAAAGTTTCTTACATTGGACTGTCCCTTTAATCACTGTATGCACTGATTGGACTGTTCGTTTATCCCTGTGGATATTATTTATAGAAGTGTATTATAGTCCTGTGTATTAAAATAGAGAGGCATCACAGTTGTAGGCAATTCTGGTAGAGGCTGCAAAAAGAGAGAGAGAGACAGGCACACACACAAAGAGAAAAGTCAGAGAAAGGACAAAGTATGAACAATTTCAAAAAGCAATATATAATTTTAGTCACACTTTAGTCAAGTGTGGAGTGTGCTTAATTTCTTCCCTTCCAGGGAAAGGTAATTCCTGTAGAAATACTTCCAGCCAAGCGGGAGAGGGTAGATGATCTAGAGAAGCTTATTTTAAAATAATCCAACTTTGACCACTTGTAGATGAGTGGACTTCAACTCCCAGAATTCTCCAGCCAGCATGGGAAATGGCTGGCTGGGGAATTCTGGGAGTTGAAGTAACCCTATCTTCAATAGTCAAGGTTGAAAAACACTCATCTACCCTATTCCATTTAATCTGTATTCCATGCTTTTTAAAATATTGCTTTCTGCTTTCCTCTCCCTTTTCTGTCTTCAGCTGAAATGGACCTAAAATATATATATTTCTTTTTAGAGGCCTTGGGCACAATGATGCAAATCTGTCTTTGACAAAATCCATCTGGAGTTACCTTTTTCTCTCTAGGTGCAAGAAGAGGAGGTGACATTTGGAGTAGTATTTAAAGAAAGATGTGCAAGAGGAGTAATGAAAATATAGGCTGTAGCCCAAAGCTTCAGCCTTTTATGAGGCAGCTGTGAATGCCAAGGAAGAAATGCTCTTTCCTTAATACAATTAATCTCAGACTGGATCTGAATGGGTACAGCTGTATTCTTTACAGAGTATGCCACGAGGCCAAGACAAAGAGGGAACAAAGCCCTTTCAATGTAATTAACTGAAAGGACAATTTGGCATCTTCTCACTGAAATCCTTTCTTATCTAATGGCTTTGTTTGCTTGCTATAGATATCTTTCTGGGTTTTGCTGTGGGATTTAATTAACATTGGCATCAGACTAGCCTGAACCTGAGGCAGCCCCATCATGCAGCATCAACCCAGGGGCTTTGATCAAGCTGGAAGCAACATGTGAATCTGAATTCATTCATACAAGTTCCTGGCCATAGTTGCAGAAGCATAAAATATGCTTCTGAAAATGCCTACAACTTTGCAGGAAAGTCTTGGTAAGAAAGATTAGCTTGCAGGGCTTCTATTAGCCTGTTTTGTTTCAGAATCTAAGTTGTGATATTTTTCTGGAGCTAGCATTTAAAAAGACTCACTATATGTTAGTGTGGAGACTACAAAGACTGCAGAGAAGAGCAACAAAGACGATTAGGGGACTGGAGGCTAAAACCTATAAAGAATGGTTGCTGGAATTGGTAGTTTAATGAAAAGAAGGACTAGGGGTGACATGATAGTAGTGTTCCAATAACTCAGGAGTTGCCACAAAGAAGAGGGAGTCAAGCTATTCTCTAAAGCACCTGAGGGCAGGACAAGAAGCAATGGATGGAAACTAATCAAGGAGAGAAGCAACTTAGAACTAAGGAGAAATTTCCTGACAGTTAGAACAATTAATCAGTAGAACAACTTGCCTCCAGAAGTTGTGAATGCTCCAACATTAGAAGTTTTTAAGAAGATATTTTAAAGAAGAGATTGGACAACTAATTGTCTGCCTGAGCAGGGGGTTGGACTAGAAGACCTCCAACGTCCCTTTCAACTCTATCATTTTGTCATTCTGTTATATCTGTTGCTAACTGCAAATCATTTGGTATACTAAGGCATGGGTGCTATTGTGTCTTCTAGTACATAATGTTATGTATGTAGGTTTGAATGTCATTGGTTTAGTTTGAATTGTTCTTGTAAAATGTCAAATATGATTGGTTTAAAAAGTGCGGGAAAACCCTGCACTCTGATTGGCTGGCAACTGTGGCTGCTGGCTATAAGTAGCAGCCGCAGCCCAGCCAAAGCGGGTCTTGTTATGTATGCAGGTTTGAATGTCATTGGTTAAGTTTGAACTGTTCTTGTAAAATGTCAGAAATGATTGGTTTAAAAAGTGCGGGAAAACCCTGCACTCTGATTGGCTGGCAACTGCGGCTGCTGGCTATAAGTAGCAGCCACAGACCAGCCAAATTGGGTCTGTTATGAGCTGTAGTCACTAATAAACTCTTCACTGAAGCACTTCGCGTCTGACTCTTCATGCAAATCTAACACTGGCGACGAAGGTGGGATCCTTCCTGAAGAGAAGACGCGAAAACAAGCCGAGAGAGATGGCTGCACTGAACACCCCCCCAGCCCTGTTCAATCCGATGGTAGAAGACTGGGACTCGCATGCGGATCGTTTCCAAATGTATTTGGATGGAAACGATCTCGCCGACATTTCCGAGACGCGGAAGAAGGTGGTTTTTCTCACCCACTGCGGTCCGGCCGTTTTCAAAGTGGTGAAGGCATTTACGGGAGCTGCAGACGTGAAGGTAATGGACTGGCCCGATTTAGAAAAGTTATTAAGAGCCCATTATGCGCCACAAGTATCGTGCCTCATTAAGAGACATGAATTCTACCATCGGGATCAAGGGGAAAGCGAAAACGTTAATGACTTCGTGGCAAGTTTAAGGGACATTGGGGGTGCATGTGAATTTATCAACTTAGAAGAGGCCATGTGCGATCGATTTGTTCTAGGCCTAAAAAGGCAAGGTTTTGCAGAGCAAATTATTAATGAAACCTAAGATCACGTTTAAGAAGGCAATAAAAGAAGCTTCTTCAGCGGAAGCTACCAAGTCCTCAGCAGCAGCCATGAAGAAAATTAACAAGGCCGCAAGCCATCCTGATGTGGAAAAATCCACAACAACCCATTGCGAGTAAATAGATTCTGATTCAGACTGTAGCGAGGTGGAGGAAGGAATTTATAGACTCAGAATGGAGAAGAAAAGGAAAGACCTTGGAAGAAAGAGGCAACACTTTTATTGCAGAGGTTGGGGGGGCACCCCACACTGAATGCAAGTTTTTGATACCATCTGTCTCCGTTGTAAAAAAGAGGTCACCTAGCAAGAGTCTGCAAATCATCCAGAACTCCACCAAGCAGAAAGAAGTTTCCTGACAAAGATTTCAAGCCTAACAACTTCGTGAGAAAATGGGGCGCAATACAGAAGCAAAGGGAAGAATGAAACTCATCAAACAGTCACCATTGGTCATTCTTCACCCTTGAGAAGCAGAAAAGTACATGTGAAGGTACTAATTGAAGGAAGGCCTTGCCAAATGGAAGTGGACTCAGGCTCCTATTTATCTATGGTGTCATGGGACACTATTCACAGGCTACTTCCCAACATTCAGAAGAAGCATTTCCAGAAGCAAGCACTGACTCTTAAAGACTACCAAGGGAACAAGATTCCAGTAGTTGGAACAAGAGAATTCATCGTGAAGTTCAAAGGCCACAGCAAATGCTTGCCCCTGACCATCATGGACAAGGATCGCCCAAGCTTGCTGGGACTTGAGTGGTTCAATCCACTAGGCATTGAGGTGACTGGCATCAATCACGTGAGCAACACTGAATGGGAGGAGGCCCTGAAGTCTGAGTTTCCAGAGGTCTTCAGTGACGGATTGGGCAAGTATATGGGGACCCTTATCACTTTCAACCTAGATTCCAAGGTGCCCCCAATTCGCTTAAAGCCCAGAAGGGTTCCATTTGCCTTAAAGGAAAAAATTGATGCACAATTAGATAAACTAATAGCTCAAGGGGTTTTAGAACCCCTGACCACTCCAGTTGGGAGACACCCATAGTCACACCAGTCAAGACTGATGGGTCAGTGAGAATCTGTGGGGACTATAAGGGGACATTGAACCATGCTCTTCAACAGAGCGCATATCCAGTTCCAGTGGTGCATCATTTATTACATTCACTTGGCAAGGGTACAGTTTTTGCCAAATTGGATCTGGCCCAGGCATATCAGCAACTAACAGTTGATGATGCCACTGCAGAGGCCCAAACCATTGTGACTCATAGAGGTGCCTTCAAATGTAAAAGGTTACAGTTTGGAGTAAGCGTGGCACCAGGCATTTTCCAAAGCCTTACGGAAAGGATGCTCCAAGGACTGCCAGGGGTAGTGCCTTACTTTGATGATGTGTTAATCTCTGCTGAAAATGACACTCAATTACAAGAGAGACTCAGAGAAGTCCTTACCAGATTCAAGAAAGCGGGGTTAAAAGTCAAGGAAGAAAAATGCACTCTTAGAACTGACAAGGTTGAGTTCTTGGGCTATATGATTGACAAGCATGGCATCCACCCCACCGATGCCAAGGTTCAAGCAATCAAAGAAGCCCCTAGACCAAAATGCAAAACAAATTTGCAAGCCTTCCTTGGACTTATTAACTTTTACCACATGTTCCTACCTCAGAAGGCAACCATTGCAGAACCATTACACAGATTGCTTGATAAAAAAGCTGTTTGGATCTGGGGGAGGAAGGAACAATCAGCATTTAACAGTATTAAGAGACTAATCACATCTGATGCTGTATTGATACAATTCTCTGAGAATTTGCCTGTTGTACTGACTTGTGATGCATCCCCTTTTGGAGTGGGGGGGGGGTTTGAGCCACAGTCTTCCCAGTGGGAGGGAAGCCCCTATTGCATTTTACTCTCACACTTTGACCAAAGCAGAGAGGAATTACAGCCAATTGGACAAGGAAGCATTGGCAATTGTTGCAGCTATCAAGAAATTTCATGAGTATTTATATGGGAGAACATTTACCATTCTCACAGATCACAAATCTTTGTTAGGCATTGTGGCAGGAGACAAACCCATTATCCTGTCACCAAGAATGCTGAGGTGGACTGAATTTCTTGCTGCTTATTCATACAACCTTATCCACAAGCCTGGCAAGGACATTGGACATGCTGATGCCTTGAGTCATTGCCCACTTCCTTGTCACAAGGAGGACTTTGAACCTGAGGCACACACCTTTTTCCTAGAAACTGTTGCCAAGCTTCCAGTACACGCTGCTGAAATTGCCAGAGAGACTGCCAAAGACACTTTATTGGCTCCTGTTATAGGCTGGATTAAGAAAGGTTGGCCTCTTCAAGATCTACCTCACCTTGCCCAATCTTTTAAATCCAGGCAAACTGAATTATCTGTATTAAGAGGATGTATTTTGTGGGGTAACAGGGTGGTTATTCCTGCAAAACTGCAAGGGAGGTTTTGGAAATGCTACATGAGGGTCATCCTGGTATTGTAAGGATGAAGGGATTGGCCAGGAGTTATGTATGGTGGCCAGGTATTGACAAAATGGTTGAAAACTGGGTTGCATCTTGTCCCAACTGTCAGGTAGTCAGGCCTGCCCCACCTCTCACCCCCAAACAGGAATGGGAATGTCCTAGGGGCCCCTGGTCTAGGATTCACATTGATTTCGCTGGCCCTACCAGAGGGCACACCTTCCTTATTATAGTAGATGCATATTCCAAATGGCTAGAGGTTATCCCTATGGCATCCACCACAACTGATGCTGTCATCAAGCAGCTTAAAAAGCTTTTTGCAACCCACGGGTTACCTGATATTCTTGTCTCTGACAATGGCCCTCAATTTACATCCAACCCTTTTGAATCCTATCTAGCACAACTGGGTATCAGACATGCCCTGACAGCCCCTGGGCACCCTTCGGCTAACGGCCGGGCTGAACAAATGGTACGTTTTACCAAGGAAAAGCTTCAGCAATTGGGTCCTGGGGATATCACTGAGAAAGTTGAAAAACTTCTTAGTGTTCAGCACATCACTCCTAACCCATCAACTAACTTATCCCCAGCAGAGTTGTTGATGGGTAGGAAACTTAGGTCTTCCCTTGACCGCCTTCATCCCACTTACGCACCCAACGCACCACTAGATTCCACTAGCAAAGTTCGCACGTTCAGTGTGGGTGATTCTGTTTATGCTAAGAACCTTATGTGTGAGCCTTCATGGATTCCTGCTGAAATAACTCAAATCACAGGCCCTCGTACAAACGAGGATGGAGTACAAACAGAGGATGGAGTCCTCTGGAGCAGGCACGTTGATCAGCTTAGATCCAGGTTACCTCAGGAACATCGCAATTGTTCCTCTCTAGTTCCCATACCTAATGCTTTTTCTAGGGGGGAAGGAGAGGAACATGAGGATAATCAGCAAACAAGAATCAACCCCATGTGTAACGAGCCATTATGACAGGAACCATCCCAAAACCTGTCACAATGCCAAAATCCATCCTTACAAGTGGAAGATTGCACATCACTACCTGACTTGGGTGCTGACATTGGGCTGGAGATGGGTTGGGAGGAGAGACCAGATTCTAACAATCAAACAGGGTCTTCTTTCACAGGAAGTCCAACTAGGGAAATGTCAACAGACACATTTCCTCTCTCACTGGGTGAGAACGTTAAAACTTCTGAAACACGAAGGTCTCAATGTACACGTAAGAGCCCCACCTATTTAAAAGAATACATTAGATAGGTTGGGGTTTGGTATGGACTGAACCTAGTGGGGAGGGGTGTTATGTATGTAGGTTTGAATGTCATTGGTTTAGTTTGAATTGTTCTTGTAAAATGTCAAATATGATTGGTTTAAAAAGTGCGGGAAAACCCTGCACTCTGATTGGCTGGCAACTGCGGCTGCTGGCTATAAGTAGCAGCTGCAGCCCAGCCAAAGCGGGTCTGTTATGAGCTGTAGTCACTAATAAACTCTTCACTGAAGCACTCCGCGTCTGACTCTTCATGCAAACTTAACACATAAGAAGACCAATCGCCCAATCATCAGAATAGGCAGGCAATTCTTTCTGGAGGCTATAAGCAGTGTCCTCTTCTCATCTTCAAAGTGACTTCAGGGTGTATTTTTCTGATTCATTTCCAAAGAATACTTCTCTGTGCTACAACTCCTTGAGTACTCCTCTCTATCTGAGCCAGAGCAGTTAGTTGCAAGTTAACCTCAACACTTCATCAGCTACATGGCCTTCACCTGAGTAGTGTTCTGCCACCACAAGTGGATTTGTATCATCCCAGATTTGTATTATCAGCAGAGTTGAAATAGCTCAGTGGCCATGATTGTCCCTTAATACAGAAAAGATTACTGGTTTGAAACCCTGGCCTTTTTAAAATTACACATTTTCTTTTCCAAAGTAACTAGTATAACTCTCCCTGGTGTTTTATTTTTTAAAAACTTTCCAAGTTGCCTCGTTTTACCAGTCATGTGACATAAAGGAGCTTCACCACTGCTTTAAAATGACATCTAGAACCTTTAATGTCAAGTACCGGTAACTGGAAAAACAGTAAAATAGTGCATTCCTGGGTGTTGAAAGAGCTGAGGAAGAAAAATAAATACTCAGGAAAAGAAAAACATGATTATTATTATTATTATTATTATATTAGATTTATATCCTGCCTCACTTCCCCCAAAGAAACATTTTGACACAGTTTCAAACTGGCAACCTTCTCTATACTAAGCAAAGGGAATATATTATACTAGGCTGTTTCAGTTGTGATAAGAAAAAAGGAACAGTACAGAACCAATTACAACACAATAGAGTGGGAATTTTATTTATTTATTTATTTAGCATATTGCATTTACAGAGGTCATGCACTAACTGATATACAACACCGATAAAGACATTATAAATGCAAACACAAATATGAGTTTAAGTAAAGCATCAGTATATATGTGTATGGCAGTGGTGGGATTCAATTTTTTTACTACCGATTCTGTGGGTGTGGCTTGGTGGGCGTGGCAGGGAAAGGATACTGCAAAATCTCCATTCCCTCCCCACTCCTGGGGGAAAGTTACTGAAAAATCTCCATACCCTCCCTACCCCACTAACCTGCTTTCCAGCTCCGTTCTCCTGTGCAGGGCAACAAAAGAAGACCCAACCAATCAGCTGGGACTTGGGAGGCAGAGAATAGATGGGGGTGGGGCCAATCAGAGGTGGTATTTGCCTGTTCTCCAAACTACTCAAAATTTCTGCTACTGAACCTGCTGAATACCGCCTCGTGTGTGTGTGTGTGTGTATACACACACATGTGTTGTGGCTCCGCCTCATGAGCCTGTGCTGACAGAGGAAGAGGACCTGGATGATGATGAAGAAGGAGAGGAGGAACGAGCAAGGCCTCCCTCACCAGGGCCTTCCTCCCCAGGATCTCCCTCCTTGGCAAGGTCTCCCTCCCCAGGACCTTCCTCTCTGGCAATGCCTCAGGTTTCCTCGGAAAGCCAGGAGGAACTGCCTGAGAGACGTGTAGCAGTAAAGCCACGACAAGAGAAAGAGGAGGAAGGTTCCTGGCTTGATCCCAGGCAACGTCGGAGGGAGAAACGTCAGCAGCAGCGTAGGGGGCGTGGGAGGGCCAGAGATTGAGCTGGACCACACCCCACCAGGTATAAAAGTGGGTGTGCCTACGCTGCAGACTCTGTTCGTGACAAAGTGTCATCTGCATCGGAAGCTTCTGTCTGTGTGCTTGATTTTTGGACTCTGAAAAGAAAGCAATTCTCTGGGAATTACTACATTGCTTCTTGGATTTGGCATTGAGAACTTGGGTGACTGCCAACGCTCTTGTCGGAGAGATAACGGGGATTTTGGCGAGAGGCCAGCGTGACTCCACTGCGTGAGCTAACGCTCCTTGCCTTCAAGGGAAGGGAAGGTAACGAAACAGGCCAGTGTGTCTTTTCTGTGTTGGCTAACGTACCTTAGCTTCTGGGAAAGTGAAGGTGGGACAGAACACACATGTATGTGTACACACACACACACATACACATATATATATATATATATATATATATATATATATATATATATATATATATTACCCATTGTCTGTCCACTACAAGATGAAAGCCACTTCTGCATCTTTCCAAGTCATATGGTCCTAAGCTTTCTTTTGCTGATGTCATTGATCCATTTTGTTTTAAGTCTGTTTGTGGACAAAACCATGATAAAATATAATAGGCATCATAGAATCACAATAGGATAGTTGTAGATAGAAAGATTCATGTTATAGAGAAGAAAAAAGGAATTTTTATTTTAAAGCTGCTTATTGTGCTTGTATATATTTTGCATTTTGACATTTAACTTTGTATATGTGTATCTCTCTGTCTGTGTGCATGCATGTGTGTGTGTTTTGTAATCTTCTGTATACCCTCACACCTATGCACAAAACAGTAACATAAATGCATATAAAAGTTAAGAGTAAATTTCTCCAGGAAGATTGTCAATTGCTTTTGCAGAACAGAAAGGTGGAAGGGAAGAACAGCTGAGGAACTGTCCAGTGGGAGAATATAATAGACTAAAGCCTGAACTGAATATTATACAAGCTGTTGCCCAAGTGTCTAAGTTTACACAGGATTTCCTTACTCCAATTTGGAGTCAAACTAATATGAACACTGTTAAGTTTGCATGAAGAGTCAGACGCGAAGAGTTTCAGTGAAGAGTTTATTCAGTGACTACAGCTCGAATGGACCCGAGTTGGCTGGGCTATGGCTGCCTCTTATAGCCTGCAGCCGTAGTTGCCAGCCAATGGGAGTGCACGGTTTCTTCCCGCACTATTTAAACCAATACCATTTGACATTTTACAAGAACAGTTCAAATAAACCAATAACATTCAAACCTACATACATAACACCCCTCCCCACTAGGTTCAGTCCATACCAAACCCCAACCTATCTAATGTATTCCTTTAAATAGGTGGGGCTCTTATGTGTACGTTGAGACCTTCGTGGTTCAGAAGTTTTAACGTTCTCACCCAGTGAGAGGGGAAATGTGTCTGCTGACATTTCCCTGCTGGGACTTCCTGTGAAAGGAGACCCTGTTAGACTGTTAGAATCTGGTCTCTCCTCCCAACCCATCTCCATTCCAATGTCAGCACCCAAGTCAGGTAGTGATGTGCAATCTTCCACTTCTAAGGATGGATCTTGGCATTGTGACAGGGTTCGGGATGGTTCCTGTCGTAATGGCTCATTACACATGGGGTTGATTCCTGCTTGCTGATTCTCCTCCTGTTCCTCCCCTTCCCCCCTAGAAGTGACAACAGGTGAGGGACCCAGAGAGAGACAGGGGCGATGTTCCTGAGGGAGCCTGGATCTAAGTTGGTCAATGCGCCTGCTCCAGAGGAGTCCATCCTCTGTTTGTACCCTGTAAGAACGAGGGCCCGTGATGTGAGTTATTTCAGCAGGAATCCACAGAGGCTCACCTATAAGATTCTTAACATACACAGAATCACCCACACTGAAAGTACGAACTTTGGAAGTGGAATCCAGTGGTGCGTTGGGTGCGTAAGTGGGATGAAGGCGGTCAAGGGAAGACCTAAGTTTCCTACCCATCAACAACTCTGCTGGGGATAAGTTATTCGATGGGCTAGGAGTGATGTGCTGAACACTAAGAAGTTTTTCAAGCTTCTCAGTGATGTCCCCAGGACCCAGCTGCTGGAGCTTCTCTTTGGTAAAGCGTACCATGCGTTCAGCCCGGCCATTAGCCGAAGGGTGCCCAGGGGCAGTGAGGGCATGTCTGATACCCTGTTGTGCTAGAAAGGATTCAAAAATGTTAGATGTGAATTGAGGGCCATTGTCAGAGACAAGAACATCTGGTAACCCATGGGTTACAAACAGTTTTCTGAGCTGCTTGATGACAGCATCAGTTGTGGTAGATGTCATGGGAATTACCTCGAGCCATTTGGAATATGCATCTACTATAACCAGAAACGTGTGCCCTCTAGTAGGGCCTGCGAAATCAATGTGGATCCTAGACCACGGGCCCCTAGGACATTCCCATTCCTGTGTGGGGGCATGAGGTGGGGCAGGCCTGACTACCTGGCAATTGGGACAAGATGCAACCCAGTTTTCAACCATTTTGTCAATACCTGGCCACCATACATAACTCCTGGCCAATCCCTTCATCCTTGCAATCCCAGGATGACCCTCATGTAACATTTCCAAAACCTCTCTTTGTAGTTTTGCAGGAATAATCACCCTGTTACCCCACAAAATACATCCTCTTAATACAGATAATTCAGTTTGTCTGGACTTAAAAGGTTGGGCAAGGTGAGGTAGATCTTGAAGAGGCCAACCTTTCTTAATCCAGCCTATAACAGGAGCCAACACAGTGTCTTTGGCAGTCTCTCTGGCAATCTCAGCAGCATGAACTGGAAGCTTAGCAACAGTCTCTAGGAAAAAGGTGTGTGTTTCAGGTTCAAAGTCCACCTTGTGGCAAGGCAGTGGGCAACGACTCAGTGCATCAGCATGTCCAATGTCCTTGCCAGGCCTGTGAATCAGTTTGTATGAATAGGCTGCAAGAAATTCAGTCCACCTCAGCATTCTTGGTGACAGGATAGTAGGCATAGGTTTGTCTCCTGCCACAATGCCTAATAAAGGTTTGTGATCTGTAACAATGGTAAATGACCTGCCATACAAATATTCATGAAATTTCTTGACAGCTGCAACAACTGCCAATGCCTCCTTGTCCAGTTGGCTATAATTCCTCTCTGCTTTGGTCAAAGTGCGAGAGTAAAATGCAATAGGGGCTTCCCTTCCACTGGGAAGCCTGTGGCTCAACCCCCACTCCAAAGGGGATGCATCACAAGTCAGTACAACAGGCAAATTCTCAGAGAATTGTATCAATACAGCATCAGATGTGATTAGTCTCTTAATACTGTTAAATGCTGATTGTTCCTTCCTCCCCAGATCCAAACAGCTTTTTATCAAGCAATCGGTGCAAAGGTTCAGCAATGGATGCCTTTTGAGGTAGAAACATGTGATAAAAGTTAATGAGTCCAAGGAAGGCTTGCAAATCTGTTTTGCATTTAGGCTTAGGGGCTTCTTTGATTGCTTTAACCTTGGCATCAGTATGGTGGATGCCAAGGAACTCAACCCTGTCTGTTTTAAGTGTGCATTTTTCTTCCTTGACTTTCAACCCCGCTTTTCTGAATCTGGTAAGGACTTCTCTGAGTCTTTCTTGAAGCTGAGAGTCATTTTCAGCAGAGATTAACACATCATCAAAGTAAGGCACTACCCCTGGCAGTCCTTGCAGCATTCTCTCCATAAGACTTTGAAAAATGCCTGGCGCCACGCTTACTCCAAATTGTAACCTTTTACATTTGAAGGCACCTCTGTGAGTCACAATGGTTTGGGCCTCTGCAGTGGCATCATCAACTGTTAGTTGTTGATATGCCTGGGCCAAGTCCAATTTGGCAAAGACTGTACCCCTGCCAAGTGAATGTAACAGATGATGCACAACTGGTACTGGGTATGCGCTCTGCTGCAGCGCATGGTTCAGTTTCCCCTTACAGTCTCCACAAATTCTTACTGACCCATCAGCCTTGACTGGTGTGACTATGGGTGTTTCCCATCTGGAGTGATCAGTGGGCTCTAAAACCCCTTGAGCAATTAATTTGTCTAATTATGCATCAATTTTTTTCCTTTAAAGCAAATGGAACCCTCCTGGGCTTTAAATGAATTGGGGGCACCTTGGGATCTAGGTTGAAAGTCATAGGGGTCCCCATATACTTGCCCAGTCCTTCGCTGAAGACCTCTGGAGACTCAGACTTCAAGGCCTCCTCCCATTCAGAGTTGCTCACGTGATGGATGCCAGTCACCTCGATGCCTAGTGGCTTGAACCACTCAAGTCCCAGCAAGCTTGGGCGATCCTTGTCCACGATGGTCAGAGGCAAACATTTGGTGTGGCCTTTAAACTGCACGTTGAAATCTCTTGCTCCAACTACTGGAATTTTGTTCCCTTGGTAGTCTTTAAGAGTCAGTGCTTGCTTCTGGAAATGTTTCTTCTGAATGTTGGGAAGTAGCCTGTGAATAGTGTCCCATGACACCATAGATAAATAAGAGCCTGAGTCCACTTCCATTTGGCAAGGTCTTCCTTCAATGAACACCTTCACGTGTACTTTTCTGCTTCTCAAGGGTGAAGAATGACCAATAGTGATTGTTTGGTGAGTTTCATTCTTCCCATTTGCTTCTGAATTGCGCCCCATCTTTTCAAAGAAGTTGTTGGGCTTAAAATCCTTTTCAGGAAATTTCTTCCTACTAGGTGGAGTTCTGGATGATTTGCAGACTCTGGCTAGGTGACCCCTTTTCTCACAACGTAGGCAGATGGTGTCTAAGAACTTGCATTCAGTGCGGGGATGCCCCCCCCACAGCCTCTGCAATAATATTCTTGCCTCTTTTTCCCAGGGTCTTTTCTTTTCTTCTCCATTCTGAGTCTTTCCCATTCCTGGATGGGAAAAAGGGCAAGAATAAAGAAAAAATATTTACAGGATCATAAAAGCAGAGGTGGATTGGGACTCCCAGATTGGGAAATTTACTATAAAGCTGCGACCTTGTTATGGATAAAAGAATGGGTGAGGCTAGAAAATAAGAGAATGCTAACACTAGAGGGGCATGACTTACAAATAGGATGGCATGCACTTTTGTGGAACCCGACTGACAAAAAACAAAAACATACAACGAAACATATAATACGCAACTCATTGATCAAAAACTGGGCAGAAATAAGGAAGAAGAACTATACAAAAATACCAAGGTGGCTCTCAACAATGGAGGCAACTTTTCATCCCAACACATTGGACTTAAACAAAAAACTTAAATATTACCAGATATTGGATACGGAGGGAAAATTAAAAACAAAACAGGACTTGGAAACACAAGGTATACCAATAGATAGTTGGGTTTACTTACAAATTAAAGCGAGATACAACAAAGATATAAAGGAATATGGAATAGAAACAAAGAACACAAACTTGGATAAATTACTCCTGGGACCAGAAGAAAAATTAATATCTAAATTTTATAAATTACTATTAGAACATGAAAGAGCAGGACAATTAGTAAAAGGACCAATGTTAGCTTGGGATAAAAATATAGGATACAAATTGGATCTGAATGACTGGGAAGAGATTTGGGAAGAAAACTTAACATATACAAAGTCGGTGGCATACAAAGAAAATCAGTACAAAATGATGTATAGATGGCATTTGGCCCCGGCTAGACTAGCAAAAATATTTCCCCAGGCAAACCCAAACTGTTGGAAGTGCCAGAACAAAACTGGCACTTACTACCATGTGTGGTGGACATGCCCTAAAATAAAAAAATATTGGATGGGAATTAAAAATTGGATTGAAGATGTGATGAAGTGTGAGCTGGAGTGGAAACCAGAACTGTTCCTACTTGGAATGATAAAGAAAAATCTTCCCCCAAAAGACAAATACCTGATTGCACACTTGCTAACAGCGGCTCGAATTGTTTTAGCTCAAAAATGGAAAGAATCCTTAATTCCATCTATACAAGTAGTAATAAAGAAAATGTATGAATGTGTAGAATTGGAGAGATTAACACTCAAACTAAATGGAAAAGAAGATTCAGATTACTATAAGGCATGGGAAATGTGGTACAACTGGGTAGAACACAAAAGGAAAGGGAATGTTGGAAAATAAGGTACTATTCGAGACACAAGACTTTATAGAAAACAGGAGATAACAGATAACAGGTTATGTAATAATTTGGAAAATGAGACAAAGAGAAGCCTCAAAAGAGGCCAAACCAAGCGAATATTATTTGAAGAAATATTTATGACTATGTACGATTGTAACACTACATGGGAAAATGTATATTCGATCTGTAACTAAAAAAAAAGAAATGAAAATTTGTGACGTATTTATGTTACATGTGACTGTAAGTCTGTACGTTGTGTTTTTTTTTTAATAATTGTAAATAAACTTTTTCTAATAAAATAAATAAATAAATAAAAATAAAAATCCCTTCCTCCACCTCACTGCAATCTGAATCAGAGTCTATTTGTTCGCAATGGGCTGTTGTGGATTTTTCCACATCAGAATGGCTTGAGGCCTGGCTTGAGGCCTTGTTAATCTTTTTCATGGCCGCAGCTGAGGACTTGGTGGCTTCCGCTGAAACAGCTTCTTCAATGGCCTCTTTAAACGTGATCTTAGGTTTCATTAACAGTTTGCTTTGTAAGACCTTATCTTTGAGGCCTAAAACAAACCGATCACGCATGGCCTCTTCTAAGTTGGTAAAGTCACAAGCACCCCCAATGTCCCTTAAACTTGCCACGAAGTCATTAACATTCTCGCTTTCCCCTTGATCCCGACAGTAAAATTCGTGTCTCTTAATGAGGCACGATACTTGTGGGGCGTAATGGGCTCTTAAAAGCTTCTCCAAATCAGGCCATTCCATTACCTTCAGTTCTGCAGCTCCCGCTAATGCCTTCGCCATCTTGAAGACTGCCGGACCGCAGTGCATGAGAAATACCGCCCTCTTCCGTCTCTCGGGAATGTCGGCAAGGTCGTTTCCTTCCAGGTACATCTGGAAGCGATCCGCATACGAGTCCCAGTCTTCTGCCGCCGGATCGAACGGGGCTGGGGGGGTTTTCAGTGCAGCCATCTCGCTCTTCTGCTATCTTCCGCGTCGTCTTCTCTTCAGGGCAATCCCACCTTCATCGCCAGTGTTAAGTTTGCATGAAGAGTCAGACACGAAGAGCTTCAGTGAAGAGTTTATTCAGTGACTACAGCTCGAATGGACCCGAGTTGGCTGGGCTACGGCTGCCTCTTATAGCCTGCAGCCGTAGTTGCCAGCCAATGGGAGTGCAGGGTTTCTTCCCGCACTATTTAAACCAATACCATTTGACATTTTACAAGAACAGTTCAAATAAACCAATAACATTCAAACCTACATACATAACAAACACAGTACAAGAAAAGCTAATATGGTAAGGATGACTATGCAAATTGAACCTTTGTAGGCTTAGAAATATAAGGTATGTATTCCTGTAAGAAATAGATTTCCACTTGATTGATTGAAAGAAGTAGGCTTGCAAAGCATTAAGAAATGCCCCACCTGATCAAAGAATTAGGGTATGAGCAGATTTATGTCTCATGAAGTACTGAAGTATAAGATATTTATGGCAAGTGACTGAAATTTAAGGTATGCTTATGGCAAGAATGGGAGCACTTACAAAGTATGCTAAATAACCTTATTTATAAAGCTATGTTGTTTGAAGAATGGCAACTGGGAGTAAAATAACTGCCAACAACAAAAATTGAAAAAGTGATCTTTGGAGAAAGAGATTTTTTAAAAAGTAAGGATAGATCATAAATTATTCCAGATGGTGGCATATATTAAGATGAATTTCCAAATTCAGGCTAGAAATCTGAAGAAGTAGAAATAGGAGTGAGTAGGCTGAGCAGGGGAGTAGGGAGAAAAATAATATTTGGCAGTAGAAACTTGTGTGAACTCCTTCGATGGCTGCTAGAATATCATGAGTGGCAAAGAGAATTAGGATTGTGACAACATTTATTGCTGTTTTAGGTTTATATTCCATCTCCCATGTTTTCCTGACACCACATGGCTGCTGGTTGGTTTTATTTTGGCTCTTGAGGATATGCAACAATCAATCTGGAAGTGGGTTCTGCAGGGCAGGGCATTGGTGGCTATTTTTGTCTTGTTGCACCTCAACATATTTGCTTCTTTCTCTTCTGACTGGAGAAATGGCTCTGTTGCTCCCCTAAGATGTCCAGTTTGCATTTGTCTTACCCATTCCTCAGTAGAAGAGTCTTCTTTCTTTTAGAGAAACAGAAATCTAAAGCAAAAGGAACAGACTCTTCTCTGAACAAAGCTTCTTTGGCAGCAAAACATGCAGATCAACTCTGTTATTGTTGGGGTTTTTTGTAATATTAAAGGTGGATGGCTCGTTACCTTTTTCTGCTGTGAAGCTACCAAGGAAGAGTCTGAGCCCAGTGATCCAAATCTAAAGCTATTTATTATTGTAAAAGTACAGAAGTAATAAAAGTCAGTCAAAAGATACATCAGTGTCCACTTGTTTCTTCCTGGAGTCTTTTTCTTTTTCTCCTTGAAGCAGTCATCTATATGACTGGAGTTCCAAAAGTCCTCCTCGTGTCTTGAGGCAGGACCCTTCCAGTTGAATGGTCCCAGGCAGTTGTAACAGACTGGAACTGGGACAGGCTGGAACTAGGTTGGAACTGGGGTCAGAGAACTGGGTTAGCTCCTTTTATAGTCCTGAGTCAGGAGGGGTGGAGCTTGACAAAGAACCGGGAAGATTCAAACACAACAGTGTAGTGATTGGCCTATTTAAACCTTTTCAGTTAGGCTGAGGTGGAGGCCAGTAGAAAGAGCACAGCCACCTCATGGAAAAATCCTTTTCCACAATCCCCTTCTCTGTGCCTTTCTAATGGCACATATTAAAAATTCAATTCAACAACATTACATCCTTTACATATACATATATTATACAGCAACAGGTACATTCTATATAACCATGGGTATTTTCTTCAACAAGTACTGGTGCTGGTCCCGGGGCAAAGGTTTAGTAAGAACATCTGCGACTTGTTCTCTAGTCTCAGTAAAAACAGTTTCAATAAACCCCATTTTTGATAATTGCCTGACATGTTTACACTTAATGTCAATGTGGCGTGACCTTTGTCCCACAGCTTCGGCCTTGGATATATCAATGGCCGCTCTGTTGTCCTCATGTATAGTAATAGGATATACAGGTTCTTCCCACATGTTCTTTAACAATTCATCAAACCATATCAAATTGTTTGAAGTCTTAGATAGGCACACATATTCTGCTTCCGCTGTGGAGGTGGCTATTAGTTTTTGTTTACCCGAATACCAATGAATAGGGCTACCATTCAAGAATACGATATACCCTGAGGTACTCTTTCTGGACTTACTGTCCCCTGCCCAATCTGCGTCTGAGTAGCAATAAAGATCTGGCTTCTCAGATGTGTAAGGTTCCAATAATAGTAAATAATCAATAGTGCCCTTTAAATACCTTAGAACCCTTTTGATTCCATTCCAGTGAAACTGAGTGGGGTTCTCTGAATGCCTGGACAAGACATTTACAGTCAAACTAATGTCTGGCCTTGTCCAGCTGGCAATATACAATAGCGAACCTAACACAGACTTGTAAAGTGTCTTCTGCTCGAATTCTGGACTTTCATTGTACATATTCTTGAGGAAATCAGTCTGCATGGGGGTCTCACAAGGTTTAGTCTCAGCCATGCTACATCTTTCGAGCAGATCTAATATCTTATCCTTCTGAGAAAGTGCAAACCCCTTCTTAGTCCTTGTGAATTGCACCCCTAAAAACTTGTCAATTTGGCCTAAGTGTTTTAGTGTAAACTCCTTGCCCAATTGCTCAGAGAAGATCTTGTATTTATTCTCTGACTTGCAAATGTGTAGTATATCATCTACATAAATCAGAACAGTTTCCTTGATCCCCTTCTGTTCTCTAATAAACACACACTCATCAGCTGATGAGGCCAAAAAATCCATTTGTTTTAAATATTTTGTGAGACACTCGTACCATCTCCTTCCTGATTGTTTTAAGCCATATAGGCTTTTGTTCAATAACCAAATTCCACCTTCCTTTTGGTCTAAACCCTGGGGAGCTCTAACATATAACTCTTTATCTAATTTGGCATGTATGTATGCTGTCTGTATGTCAAATTGATGTACACTTTCTCCGTGTATGGCAGCTATGGTAAGTGCTGCCTTAACGCTCTCTGGGCGCACAGTTGGTGAAAAGGTTTCAGCATAGTCATCAGGGAATCGTTGTGAGAATCCCTGCGCCACTAACCTTGCTTTGTAGATGAATTTACCGTCCTCAAGTGTTTTCCTTTTGTATACCCATCTTGTACCTATCACCTTTTTGTCTTTGGGTAGTTTGGAGGGTGTAAAAACTTCTAACTTCCTAAGGCTATCCATCTCTGAATCCATTGCCTTATACCAATTGTCTTGCTCCCTTTGTGGTAGTGCTAATATGTCCTCATACCTTTGAGGTGTAACTGACACTTGATTTACATAGGTAATGAAATCCTCATACCTTTTTGGTTTTGTGTTCCTGGTGGATCTGACTGGCCTATTGATTGATTCCTGTTGAGTATCAGAGCTGTCTGATATGTTATCTTCCTCATTGCTATCATCATAGCCTTCAAGTTTGGAGTGTCCCTCCTTCCTGGGTACCTCCTTACTCCCTTTGAGGATCCCCTTTAGGGTTTTGGAGGCACTTGCCCTCCCTTGTCCTCTGAGTCATCTGTTTCTTGACTGGTCAAATCCTGAGAAGGTGTGTGAGTCAGAATTTCATTTGCGTGAATTCTGCTCCAATCTGTGCTTTCGTGAAAGGCTGCTGACCTGGAAATTACAACTCTGTTGTTGGTGTCAATGAACCTGTGTGCTTTAGAGCCTGGTTCGTATCCAATAAATCTTAGTCTGATTGACACCTTTTCCCCTTTTCTCCTGATTTCCTTAGGCACATGTACGTCTGCCATCACCCCAAAAACGTGGAGGTGCTTTAAGCTTGGCTTATGTCCGTACACCATTTCATATGGAGTTTTGTGTACTACGCTGGACCATATCCTATTTAATGTATAGTTGGCATAGAGAACAGCCTCTCCCCAGTAAACAAATTTGAGATTAGCATCCTCCAGGACACATCTCACCATGGCCTGTAACACTCCATTTCTGCGTTCTGCAACCCCGTTTTGAAACGCAGAAAAGGGGGCTGTTTTCATGTGTATTATGCCTTTTTCTTTCAACCAGTTAGAAAACTGAGTTGAGTTAAATTCAGTTCCCCTGTCAGTTAATATCCTTTGTATTCTGACCCTATGCTGATTCTCTATCAGACTGTGGAACTCTTTAAATTTGGAGAAGGCCTGGTCCTTGGTTTTAAGCAGATAAACAAAACCATATCTACTGTAATCATCCACTATTGTCAGGAAATACTGATTTTTGCCAAGTGAATGTTTCATAGGGCCCACTAAATCCATGTGTACCAGCTGGAATTTATACTCAGATTGTCTTTCTGATTTTCTGGGTGCTGGTTTAATTTTTGACTTAGCGCTCCTACAGATGGAGCAGTCCATAAAGACGTTACAGTCCTTTATGTTTAAACCCCTGGAATATTCTGGCATTTTCTGTATAATGGGGAAACTAATGTGGCCAAGTCTACGGTGCATGAGATGAGCGCACTCATCATGAAGTGGTTTCCCAATGGAAACAGTGTTGGTGCCCCTGGTTTGCTCATTACAGTGACTCAAATTAAATCTGACGCTCTTTGTGTTTTCTTGATTACCTGTGTAGCTGCCATTGTCCCCCTTCTTTCCTCTGTAACCCCTGGTCTTGACTCCTGGTTCTGGTTGAGACTCATCATCTGAGTCATCTGTGTCAATTGTGTTGCTGGCCCCTGAACCTTCAGTCCTTGTGACAGGAGAATAATATGGCAGGTTATTTATTTTCAACACTTTTCCAACAGTGTGACCATTATTGGTCACTATGGCTTCCCTTTGGTAAATAACACCTCTATATCAGAGTTCTCACTGAGTTTCAGGGTACTAAGGAGGTTATGCTCTAGGGCAGGTACATAGAAAATACCACTGATCTCCCCAAGCCCGGGGATACACACATTACCTATACCCACAACTTTGGTTTTATACCATTGGCCACCTTGACATAACAATCATGTCTCTGGAGCTCTGTGAATAAGCTCTTGTCCTTCACCATGTGCTTGCTTGCCCCACTATCTAATAGCCATAGCTGCTCACGTTGCCTTTTGGTGAGCCTGGGGTAACTGGTTTCTACCATGTTGGTGAAGTTATCTTCCAGGTTAAATCTGTCCCTTTTAAACCTGTTCTCATTCCTGGTTCCCCTTCCCTTTTTGTGATTTGAGGAGCTGTGTTGAGGTCCCCTATGAGGTGTGGGTGACCTCCTATTGCTCCTATTGCCAGAGGGCATTCTTTGCCTTCCTCCCATACCATTGCTGCGTGGGCAGTCTCTTTTGTAGTGTCCCCTTGAGCCACAACTAAAACATTCCCCAATAGCATTTACACCATCTGAGTTATTGGGCCTCCTAGTGACTCTTCTCTCCCTGTGGAAGCTTGCTCTGTCTTTTCTTAGATTGTCCTCAGCAATCAGTTTACCTGACAAGACTTCCAGAGACATCTCTTCATAACTGTAATTATCTAGTTGGGACACAAAATTATTCCAGCTGGGGTCTAATGAGTTTATGATTACACTTATTAAACTGTGCTCTGGCACTTGTTCCCCTTAACATTAATTCTTCTCTCATTTTACTGAGCTCACTGAGATGCTCACTCATGTCTGCTCCTGCCCTTAATTTGGCAGAGTGGAACTCCCTGGAGATCCTGGCTGTGGTATTAGAGTTCTTGGAGTAGAATAAATTAAATAATTTTTTCAGAATTTCAAATACAGTCAGGTTATGAGGAATATTTGGATATAGCACAGGATCTATACTTAATAATAATAAACAATAAACCTTATGATGTAGCAGGTCAGTTTCCAGTTGCCAAGCCTTAGGAGGGGGACTCACCAACAGATGCAAAGCATTTTCCTTCATGAACAGAACTTGAATAGCCTTGGACCACTCTAAAAGGTTCTTTCCTGTAGCTGACAGCTTTTTAAAATCAAGCGGTAAAAGGCTGGTATTTGCCTGCATTGAAAAGGCTTGTGGCCGCTGTCCAGGGTGCTGAACGTTAGGAAACTGACAGTATGGGAGTGGTATAGTGGGCGTGAAACTGAAGATTTCCTTATTTGGAAGCCGTCCCTCCTCGGTGGGAGGAGTTGAAGATCTGATCTGAGCATGCCGCGAAGCTCATTTCAGCTGAACGTTGCCGGGGAAGGATCTCTCGGCCTGTCTCTGGAGGTAGGCCTCGGGCCTGCCCCAGCAGCTCCGGCTCTGGCCGTTGAGCTGCTGTAAGGGCCTGGGAAGGCCGAAGAAGATGCGAACGCGTCCTGGAATCACCGAAAAGGTGAGTATGGGGCCGCGATCGGGGAGTCATCGGGGGCCGCCGGGGAGGCTAGGGAGAGGCTGGTGTCTTGCTTCCAGGACTGCTGTTAGCGTCCTGATGGCACTTTTGATCTCGGCATCGGTGGGCGAGATCAGGTTTGGTTGTTGTCGGGCCGCCGTGACCGGGTCGGTCGCCTGGGCGAGGGCCTGCGCAGCCTGGACTGGGGGCATGCTCGGCGTGGCTGGGCTCAGCGGCGCCGCTGCTGCCAGTGGGGCCAACCTCCAGGTTGGCAGGTCGCTTTGGATCACCGCAGTGGTAGGCACTGCCAGGTTGGTGATCCCTGCTTCTTCCCCCGATGGGCTTCTCGGGCAGTAGTCAGCCATAGGGAAGATAGGTGGTCCCAATTCCCCAGTCACCGCAGCGCCAGCTGCTGCCAAGTGGGTGACTTTAGTTTTAGAGCTTGTTTGCTCTGACAGGCCATAGGGGAACAGCGTGGGGACGGCGGCGCCATTTAGCTTGGTCAGTTTGAATTTCCGACCGGGCCATTTTTTCGCTGGAAATTCAGTTGGGGAGGCTGACGGCTTTCAGCCTGCATGCTGCTTATGGCAGAAGGGGTCCGGGCAGGACTGGGTGGCTCTTACCACTCTGGTGTCTTCCTGAGTCCTCGTCCTGTCCCTGGCGCTGCTATCGGAGCTATTCTTTGCAGGAGGTGGATGAGATCGGCGACTGGTTCTCTGCTCACGTTTTCCAAGCTGAAAATCTGGAGAATTGCCGATCTCTCTCTTTTTCCTCTGGGTTGAGCTGATGGGGGTGCGGAGCATCTTGCTTCTGTCCTCTGGCTCATCGGTGCTCAAGGCTGTTGGTGTCCACTCCAGCCACGATGGAGTCTGTGGGGGTAGAGAATGCAGGATCCATTGTGCTACCTGCTTCTTGCCCCCCAAGCCTGAGACTCTTCAGCCGACGTTGCTTCGGCTCTGGTTTCTTGGGACCGGCGTTGGAGAGCCATCTGCCTGGTTCTGGCTCTGGTCAGCACTTGGTCCTCCCGCGTTGGTTTCAAGCTGGGCATCCAGGTAGCTCACTACGTAGAAAAGCTACAAACAAACCTCTGCTACCAGTTGTTGGGGTTTTGTAATATTAAAGATGGATGGCTCGTTACCTTTTTCTGCTGTGAAGCTACCAAGGAAGAGTCTGAGCCCAGTGATCCAAATCTAAAGCTATTTATTATTGTAAAAGTACAGAAGTAATAAAAGTCAGTCAAAAGATACATCAGTGTCCACTTGTTTCTTCCTGGAGTTTTTCTTTTTCTCCTTGAAGCAGTCATCTATATGACTGGAGTTCCAAAAGTCCTCCTCGTGTCTTGAGGCAGGACCCTTCCGTGAATGGTCCCAGGCAGTTGTAACAGACTGGAACTGGGACAGGCTGGAACTAGGTTGGAACTGGGGTCAGAGAACTGGGTTAGCTCCTTTTATAGTCCTGAGATTCAAACACAACAGTGTAGTGATTGGCCTATTTAAACCTTTTCAGTTAGGCTGAGGTGGAGGCCAGTAGAAAGCACAGCCACCTCATGGAAAATCCTTTTCCACAGTTATGTATGTAGAGTTTAAAATGATTGGTTGTTGAAGTACAGAGTTGGAAATGAGTGGCTGTAAAAAGTGCGGGAATTCCCTGCACTCCGATTGGCTAGCAGCTGCCGTGGCTAAGCCATTCGGGTCCATTCTGAGCTGAAAGTCACAATAAATAAGAGCTGAAGCACTCCGCGTCCTGTCTCTCTATGCAAACTTAACACTGGCGACGAAGGTGGGATCTACGAAGGAGAAGATGACGCAGAACAGACGAGATGGCTGCGCTGAACACCCCCCCAGCTTCATTTGATCCGAAGAACGAAGACTGGGAATCGTATTCAGACAGATTTCAAATGTTCTTAGAAGGCAATGATCTGGCATTGATTTCTGAGACACGTAAGAGAGTGCTTTTTCTGACATACTGCGGTCCCACAGTATTCAAGATGGCAAAGGCATTGGCTGCTCCTGCAGACGTGAAGGTAATGGCTTGGGCAGATTTGGAGAGGCTATTGAGGGCACACTACATGCCCAAGTATCGCGGCCTCAGTTAAGGCACGAGAGTCTACCGATCAAGGGAAAATGAAAGTATCAGTGACTTCATGGCAAGTTTGAGACATATTGGGGGTGCCTGTGAATTCAGCACGTTAGAGGAGGCCATGCACGATCGTTTTGTGTTGGGCCTGAAGGACAAAGTGCTACAGAATAAATTACTCATGAAACCAAAAATTACGTTGAAAGAAGCCATCGATGAAGCGGTAGCAGCAGAAGCCACAAAAACCTCAGCTGCAACTATGAGGAAGATGAACAGAACAACTTCCCATTCTGACGGTGAGAAAACCACTACTACGCATTTTGATGAACTAGCTTCTGAATCAGCCATCAATGAAGCGGTAGCAGCAGAAGCCACAAAAACCTCAGCTGCAACTATGAGGGAAGATGAACAGAACAACTTCCCATTCTGACGTGAGGGAGAAAACCACTACTACGCATTTTGATGAACTAGCTTCTGAATCAGAATACAGCGGAGAAGAAAGAGAGATTAACAGGCTCAGAATGGAGTGGAAATGAAACGACCAGGGCTGGAAGAAGCGAGATTTTTTCCACTGTGCAGGTTGTGGAAACCACCCCCGCACAGAATGCAAGTTCCTAGACGCCATTGCCTCCGTTGCGAAAGAGAGGGCACACGCAAGAGTCTGCAAATCATCCAGAACTCCACCAAACAGAAGGAAGTTTGTTTCAAACAACAAAGACAGAAGTTAAAACAAACAACAACAATGAAAAAATGGGGCGTGCCACAGAAGCAGGTGGGAAACGAAATCATCAAACTGTAAAACCATTGGGCATCTCATCATTGAACAATAGGAAGGTGCATGTCAAGGTTTTTATCGAGGGAAGACCTTGACAAATGGAGGTGGACTCAGGTTCATACCTTTCTATGGTGTCATGGGACACTATTCAGAGTCTAGTGCCCTGAAATTCAGAAGAAGGACTTCAAAAAAGCAAGCACTGACCCTCAAAGACTACCAAGGGAACAAGAATCCAGTAGTTGGAACAAGGAAATTCAACGTAAAATTCAAAACTACACCAAACTGCTGC
>CM019150.1:111638763-111805668 GCA_009733165.1 Naja naja | reverse complement strand
TATTCTGAGGAAATCAGTCTGCATGGGGTCTCACAAGGTTTAGTCTCAGCCATGCTACACCTTTCGAGCAGATCTAATATCTTATCCTTCTGAGAAAGTGCAAACCCCTTCTCAGTTCTTGTGAATTGCACCCTAAAAACTTGTCAATTTGGCCTAAGTGTTTTAGTGTAAACTTGCCCAATTGCTCAGAGAAGATCTTGTATTTATTCTCTGACTTGCAAATGTGTGTATATCATCTACATAAATCAGAACAGTTTCCTTTGATCCCTTCTCTGTTTCTCTAATAAACACACACTCATCAGCTGATGAGGCCAAAAAATCCATTTGTTTTAAATATTTTGTGAGACACTCTGTACCATCTCCTTCCTGATTGTTTTAAGCCATATAGGCTTTTGTTCAATAACCAAATTCCACCTTCCTTTTGGTCTAAACCCTGGGGAGCTCTAACATATAACTCTTTATCTAATTTGGCATGTAGGTATGCTGTCTGTATGTCAAATTGATGTACACTTTCTCCGTGTATGGCAGCTATGGTAAGTGCTGCCTTAACGCTCTCTGGCCACAGTTGGTGAAAAGTTTCAGCATAGTCATCAGGGAATCGTTGTGAGAATCCTGCGCCTACTAATCTTGCTTTGTAGATGAATTTACCATCATCAAGTGTTTTCCTTTTGTACACCCATCTTGTACCTATCACCTTTTTGTCTTTGGGTAGTCTGGAGGTGTAAAACTTCTAACTTCCTAAGGCTATCCATCTCTGAATCCATTGCCTTATACCAATGGTCTTGCTCCCTTTGTGGTAGTGCTAATATGTCCTCATACCTTTGAGGTGTAACTGGCACTTGATTTACATAGGTAATGAAATCCTCATACCTTTTGGTTTTGTGTTCCTGGTGGATCTGACTGGCCTATTGATTGATTCCTGTTGAGTATCAGAGCTGTCTGATATGTTATCTTCCTCATTGCTATCATCATAGCCTTCAAACTTGGAGTGTCCCTCCTTCCTGGGTACCTCCTTACTCCCTTTGAGGATCCCCTTTAGGGTTTTGGGGGGCACTTGCCCTCCCTTGTCCTCTGAGTCATCTGTTTCTTGACTGGTCAGATCCTGAGAAGGTGTGTGAGTCAGAATTTCATTTATGGAATTCTGCTCCAATCTGTGCTTCGTGAAAGGCTGCTGACCTGGAAATCACAACTCTGTTGTTGGTGTCAATGAACCTGTGTGCTTTAGAGCCTGGTTCAGTATCCAATAAACCTTAGTCTGATTGACACCTTTTCCCCTTTTCTCCTGATTTCCTTAGGCACATGTACGCCTGCCATCACCCCAAAACGGAGGTGCTTTTAAGCTTGGCTTATGTCCGCACACCATTTCATATGGAGTTTTGTGTACTACGCTGGACCATATCCTATTTAATGTATAGTTGGCATAGAGAACAGCCTCTCCCCAGTAAACAAATTTGAGATTAGCATCCTCCAGGACACATCTCACCATGGCCTGTAACACTCCATTTCATGCTCTGCAACCCCGCTGAAACGCAGAAAAGGGGCTGTTTTCATGTGTATTATGCCTTTTCTTTCAACCAGTTAGAAAACTGAGTTGAGTAAATTCAGTTCCCCAGTCAGTTAATATCCTTTGTATTCTGACCCTATGCTGATTCTCTATCAGACTGTGGAACTCTTTAAATTTGGAGAAGGCCTGGTCCTTGGTTTTAAGCAGATAAACAAAACCATATCTACTGTAATCATCCACTATTGTCAGGAAATACTGATTTTTGCCAAGTGAATGTTTCATAGGGCCCACTAAATCCATGTGTACCAGCTGGAATTTATACTCAGATTGTCTTTCTGATTTTCTGGGTGCTGGTTTAATTTTTGACTTAGCCCTACAGATGGAGCAGTCCATAAAGACGTTACAGTCCTTTATGTTTAAACCCCTGGAATGTTCTGGCATTTTCTGTATAATGGGGAAACTAATGTGGCCAAGTCACGGTGCATGAGATGATGCGACTCATCATGAAGTGGTTTCCCAATGGAAACAGTGTTGGTGCCCCTGGTTTGCTCATTACAGTGACTCAAATTAAATCTGACGCTCTTTGTGTTTTCTTGATTACCTGTGTAGCTGCCATTGTCCCCTTCTTTCCTCTGTAACCCCTGGTCTTGACTCCTGGTTCTGGTTGAGACTCATCATCTGAGTCATCTGTGTCAATTGTGTTGCTGGCCCCTGAACCTTCAGTCCTTGTGACAGGAGAATAATATGGCAGGTTATTTATTTTCAACACTTTCCAACAGTGTGACCATTATTGGTCACTATGGCTTCCCCTTTGGTAAATAACACCTCTATATCAGAGTTCTCACTGAGTTTCAGGGTACTAAGGAGGTTATGCTCTAGGGCAGGTACATAGAAAATACCACTGATCTCCCAAGCCCGGGATACACACATTACCTATACCCACAACTTTGGTTTTTATACCATTGGCCACCTTGACATACAACAATCATGTCTCTGGAGCTCTGTGAATAAGCTCTTGTCCTTCACCATGTGCTTGCTTGCCCCACTATCTAATAGCCATAGCTGCTCACGTTGCCTTTTGGTGAGCCTGGGGTAACTGGTTTCTACCATGTTGGTGAAGTTATCTTCCAGGTTAAATCTGTCCCTTTTAAACCTGTTCTCATTCCTGGTTCCCCTTCCCTTTTTCTGATTTGAGGAGCTGTGTTGAGGTCCCCTATGAGGTGTGGGTGACCTCCTATTGCTCCTATTGCCAGAGGGCATTCTTTGCCTTCCTCCCATACCATTGCTGCAGGGCAGTCTCTTTTGTAGTGTCCCCTTGAGCCACAACTAAAACATTCCCCAATAGCATTTACACCATCTGAGTTATTGGGCCTCCTAGTGACTCTTCTCTCCCTGTGGAAGCTTGCTCTGTCTTTTCTTAGATTGTCCTCAGCAATCAGTTTACCTGACAAGACTTCCAGAGACATCTCTTCATAACTGTAATTATCTAGTTGGGACACAAAATTATTCCAGCTGGGGTCTAATGAGTTTATGATTACACTTATTAAACTGTGCTCTGGCACTTGTTCCCCCCTTAACATTAATTCTTCTCTCATTTTACTGAGCTCACTGAGATGCTCACTCATGTCCCTCCTGCCCTTAATTTGGCAGAGTGGAACTCCCTGGAGATCCTGGCTGTGGTATTAGAGTTCTTGGAGTAGAATAAATTAAATAATTTTTTCAGAATTTCAAATACAGTCAGGTTATGAGGAATATTTGGATATAGCACAGGATCTATACTTAATAATAATAAACAATAAACCTTATGATGTAGCAGGTCAGTTTCCAGTTGCCAAGGCTTAGGAGGGGGATTCACCAACAGATGCAAAGCGTTCTCCTTCATGAACAGTACTTGAATCGCCTTGGACCACTCTAAAAGGTTCTTTCCTGTAGCTGACAGCTTTTTAAAATCAAGCGGTAAAAGGCTGGTATTTGCCTGCATTGAAAAGGCTTGCGTCGCTGTCCAGGGTGCTGAACGTTAGGAAACTGACAGTATGGGAGTGGTATAGTGGTGAAACTGAAGATTTCCTTATTTGGAAGCCGCCCCTCCTCGGTGGGAGGAGTTGAAGATCCGATCTGAGCATGCGCTCAGCTCATTTCGCTGAACGCTGCCGGGAAGGATCTCTCGGCCTGTCTCTGGAGGTAGGCCTCGGGCCTGCCCCAGCAGCTCCGCTCGCCGTTGAGCTGCTGTAAGGGCCTGGGAAGGCGAAGAAGATGCGAACGCGCTGGAATCACCGGAAAAGGTGAGTATGGGGCGCGATCGTCGGGGAGTCATCTGGGGGCCGCCGTGGGGAGGCTAGGGAGAGGCTGGTGTCTTGCTTCCAGGACTGCTGTTAGCGTCCTGATGGCACTTTTGATCTCGCATCGGTGGGCGAGATCAGGTTTGGTTGTTGTCGGGCCGCCGTGACGGGTCGGTCGCCTGGGCGAGGGCCTGCGGCCTGGACTGGGGGCATGCTGGCGGCTGGGCTCAGCGGCGCCGCTGCTGCCAGTGGGGCCAAACTCCAGGTTGGCAGGTCGCTGGATCACCGCAGTGGTAGGCACTGCCAGGTTGGTGATCCTGCTTCTTCCCGATGGGCTTCTCGGCAGTAGTCAGCCATAGGGAAGATAGGTGGTCCCAATTCCCCAGTCACCGCAGCGCCAGCCGCTGCCAAGTGGGTGACTTTAGTTTTAGAGCTTGTTTGCTCTGACAGGCCATAGGGGAACAGCGTGGGGACGGCGCCCATTTTAGCTTGGTCAGTTTGAATTTCCCCGACCGGCCATTTTTTGCGGAAATTCAGTTGGGGAGGCTGACGGCTTTCAGCCTGCATGCTGCTTATGGCAGAAGGGGTCCCGGGCAGGACTGGGTGGCTCTTACCACTCTGGTGTCTTCCTGAGTCCTCGTCCTGTCCCTGGCCGCTGCTATCGGAGCTATTCTTTGCAGGAGGTGGATGAGATCGCGACTGGTTCTCTGCTCACGTTTTCCAAGCCGAAAATCTGGAGAATTGCCGATCTCATCTCTTCCTTTTCCTCTGGGTTGAGCGATGGGGTACGGTGCATCTTGCTTCTGTCCTCTGGCTCATCGGTGCTCAAGGCTGTTGGGTGTCCACTCAGCCACGATGGAGTCTGTGGGGGTAGAGAATGCAGGATCCATTGTGCTACCTGCTTCTTGCTCCCCAAGCCTGAGACTCTTCAGCCGACGTTGCTTGCTCTGGTTTCTTGGGACCGCGTTGGAGAGCCATCTGCCTGGTTCTGGCTCTGGTCAGCACTTGGTCCTCCCGCGTTGGTTTCAAGCTGGGCATCCAGGTAGCTCACTACGTAGAAAAGGTACAAACCATCCTCTGCTACCAGTTGTTGGGGTTTTTTGTAATATTAAAGATGGATGGCTCGTTACCTTTTTCTGCTGTGAAGCTACCAAGGAAGAGTCTGAGCCCAGTGATCCAAATCTAAAGCTATTTATTATTGTAAAAGTACAGAAGTAATAAAAGTCAGTCAAAAGATACATCAGTGTCCACTTGTTTCTTCCTGGAGTCTTTTTCTTTTCTCCTTGAAGCAGTCATCTATATGACTGGAGTTCCAAAGTCCTCCTCGTGTCTTGAGGCAGGACCCTTCCAGTTGAATGGTCCCAGGCAGTTGTAACAGACTGGAACTGGGACAGGCTGGAACTAGGTTGGAACTGGGGTCAGAGAACTGGGTTAGCTCCTTTATAGTCCTGAGATTCAAACACAACAGTGTAGTGATTGGCCTATTTAAACCTTTTCAGTTAGGCTGAGGTGGAGGCCAGTAGAAAGAGCACAGCCACCTCATGGAAAAATCCTTTTCCACAGTTATGTATGTAGAGTTTAAAATGATTGGTTGTTGAAGTACAGAGTTGGAAATGAGTGGCTGTAAAAGCGGAATTCCTGCACTCTGATAGCAGCTGCCGTGGCTAAGCCATTCGGGTCCATTCTGAGCTGAAAGTCACAATAAATAAGAGCTGAAGCACTCCGCGTCCTGTCTCTCTATGCAAACTTAACACTGGCGACGAAGGTGGGATCTGAAGGAGAAGATGACGAGAACAGACGAGATGGCTGCGCTGAACACCCCCCCCAGCTTCATTTGATCCGAAGAACGAAGACTGGGAATCGTATTCAGACAGATTTCAAATGTTCTTAGAAGGCAATGATCTGGCATTGATTTCTGAGACACGAAGAGAGTGTTTTCTGACATACTGCGTCCCACAGTATTCAAGATGGCAAGGCATTGGCTGCTCCTGCAGACGGAAGGTAATGGCTTGGGCAGATTTGGAGAGGCTATTGAGGGCACACTACATGCCCCAAGTATCGTGCCTCATTCTAAGGCACGAGTTCTACCGATCAAGGGGAAAATGAAAGTATCAGTGACTTCATGGCAAGTTTGAGACATATTGGGGGTGCCTGTGAATTCAGCACGTTAGAGGAGGCCATGCACGATCGTTTTGTGTTGGGCCTGAAGGACAAAGTGCTACAGAATAAATTACTCATGAAACCAAAAATTACGTTGAAAGAAGCCATCGATGAAGCGGTAGCAGCAGAAGCCACAAAAACCTCAGCTGCAACTATGAGGAAGATGAACAGAACAACTTCCCATTCTGACGGTGAGAAAACCACTACTACGCATTTTGATGAACTAGCTTCTGAATCAGAATACAGCGGAGAAGAAGAAGAGATTAACAGGCTCAGAATGGAGCGGAAATGAAACGACCAGGGCTGGAAGAAGCGAGATTTCCACTGTGCAGGTTGTGGGGGAAACCACCCAAGACAGAATGCAAGTTCCTAGATGCCATTTGCCTCCGTTAAAAAAGAGAGGGCACATCGCAAGAGTCTGCAAATCATCCAGAACTCCACCAAACAGAAGGAAGTTTGTTTCAAACAACAAAGACAGAGAAGTTAAAACAAACAACAACAATGAAAAATGGGGCGCCACAGAAGCAAGTGGGAAAAACGAAACTCATCAAACTGTAACCATTGGGCATTCCTCATCATTGAACAATAGGAAGGTGCATGTCAAGGTTTTTATCGAGGGAAGACCTTGCCAAATGGAGGTGGACTCAGGTTCATACCTTTCTATGGTGTCATGGGACACTATTCAGAGTCTAGTGCCTGAAATTCAGAAGAAGGACTTCAAAAAGCAAGCACTGACCCTCAAAGACTACCAAGGGAACAAGAATCCAGTAGTTGGAACAAGGAAATTCAACGTAAAATTCAAAAACTACACCAAACTGCTGCCATTGACCATCGTAGATAAAGACCGCCCAAGTTTGCTGGGACTTGAATGGTTCAACCCACTGGGCATCGAAGTGACTGGCATCAACCATGTGAGCGACACTGAATGGGAAGAGTCATTGAAGACTGAATTTCCAGAGGTCTTCAGTGACGGATTAGGCAAGTACTTGGGGACCCCTATCACTTTCAATCTAGACCCCAAGGTACAACCAATAAGTTTAAAACCCCGGCAGGTGCCATTTGCATTGAAAGAAAAAATTGATAAACAATTAGATAAGCTAATAGCCCAAGGGTATTAGAACCCACAGACCACTCCAGGTGGGAGACACCCATAGTTACACCAGTCAAGACTGATGGTTCAGTGAGGATCTGTGGTGATTTCAAAGGGACATTGAACCATGCGCTACAACAGAGTGTGTATCCGGTGCCAGTGGTCCATCACTTACTACACTTCCTGGGCGGGGGCAACGTTTTCACCAAGTTAGATCTTGCCCAGGCCTACCAGCAGTTACTAGTAGACGATACAACTGCAGAGGCACAAACCATTGTAACCCATCGTGGTGCTTTCAAATGTAAGAGGTTACAATTCGGAGTAAGTGTGGCACCTGGCATATTTCAAAGTCTTATGGAAAGAAAAAGTCTTAGGGGGCATTCGTGGTGGCCCAGCCCCCTGGACGATGTTGCTGCTCTTTCTCTCCTGGTGGCTGGATTGAACCTAACCAGGAATGCTGGTTCCATCAGGTGTTGGCAGGGTCGGGTGGGCTGTTATTGGCCTGGCGGGGGGTGGAACAGATGCTCCCCTGCGGATGGCTGTCTTTTGTGGCCCTGGACCCTGCCTATGGCGAGGAACCTGATATTTAGGACTCCTCTGGACTTTCCTGCCTATCGTATCGGATTGTGCTATGCTGGTCCACTACTGCCGTTTCCCCGTGCCAGCTCGGCTCCCCTGGCCCCCATTTCTACGGAACTTTGGGGGTGTAATATCATCTCCACCCAGTGGCCGTGGTCCTTATTCATCATCATCTGGACCTTTCCCCGTTCCAGGACATTGATTGGACGGGTCCCATTGTCGTGTGAGGACGATGGGAGGACTATCCCTCTACTGTGAGAGAGTAGAGGGATTTAACATAGGACCCTTCAGTTTTAAGATTGCTTTGGACCGCCACGATGAGAGAGCGGTTGGCCATTTATTGTCATCTTCGGCCTCTAAATGGATGTGAGAGGCCATTTATGAGACTGAACTTCTTGATTACTGTTGCCTGTATCCTCTTTTTCTCCATTTGGATATTTTAACATCTTTCACCCGGTTATGTGACGCCACACTTTGCCCTAACCCCTTATGAATTTATCATCTATTGTCATGGGACCCTACTCACGCCCGGAATTGTGGGCTCAGGACTGCCCTTGTCCTTGAGCTGGCCCAGTGGGTTGTCGACAGCTTACCTTGATGACGGATCTTGGGATCCCGAGAGGTGGCATGCTGCAGCCAAGGGGTTAAATTCTAAATTGAGAGCTAAGGGTCGAATTTTAAAATTTTTAATTCGATGTCTTAAAGGGATGGGGGGGTGGCGGAGGGGTCTTTTTGCAGCCCGGGGTGCGGTGGGAGTGTGTGGGTTGGGGGGTGGGGCTCTGGGCCCTGAGGTGGGGGCTGCGATTCCCAGGGTGGTCGGGATTGGAAGAGGACGTTGAGGCATAGGGCCATATCAGGTGAGGGGAGCACGCACCTGACATTTAAGGCCGGTTGCACGCTCCGACCCTATGGCCTCCTCCCTAGGGGGCAGCGGAACTAGGATCCCTGGGCTTAGGTTGGTGTATTTTAATGCCAGGTCCGTGGCTAATAAGTCCTCCCTCCTCCGGGAGATCATTGAGGAGGAGGCTGCGGACCTGGCTTGCATCACTGAAACCTGGTTGGGCCCAGAGGGGGTGTCCCTCTGGTTGATTTATGCCCACCAGGTTTTTGGCTTTGCACCGCCACGGCCCAGGGTAGGGGTGGTGGGGTGGCCATGATTATTCAGGACACCATGTTTCCAAGGGAGGTCTTGTTGCAGAGATAGCGGAGTGAGATCCTCCTCCTGAGGTGGGGCCTAATGGTCGGGTGGGCTTGCTGCTAGCATACCTTTCCCCAGCTGTGTGGCAGCCCTACCTGGGCTTCTCGATCTCCTCTCCGGGTGGCGGTGGAGTTCCCGACCTTATGGTCCTGGGGACTTCAACTTGCCTTCCCTGGGGGGTGGGTTTGGCCCAGGAATTCATGGCTTCTATGGAGGCCATGGGCCTGACCCAGCTGATTCAAGGCCCTACTCACGAAGGGGGAAATACTCTTGACCTAGTTTTTGTCTCTGAACAGTGGCAGAGTGACAGAGGGCAAGTTACTTCTACGGTCTTGCCCGTTCCATGGTCTGATCACTATCTCCTACGGCTGGTCTTCCAACAGGCCGTCCCCCACTGCTGGGATGAGGAGCCACTTAGATGGTTCCGCCCCAGGCGCCTGATGGACCCGGAGAGGTTCCAGGCAGAACTGGGGTTTTTTCCTTCTTCCCTTGCTCACAGCTCTGCCGAGGATCTGGCAACTGCCTGGCAACGGGCTGCATCAGAGGCCCTCGATAGGGTTGTCCCCATGCGTCCCCTTACATGCCGTGGATCCTGGTTTGCCCCTTGGTATACTGAGGAGCTCCGGGAGATGAAATGTCGTCGGAGGGGCTTAGAGAGCAGGTGGAGGTCGACCCGTTCCCAATCCGACCGTGCCCAGCTAAGAGCCTATATTAGGACTTACCTGGTTGCTATGGGAGAGGCGAGGAGGTCTTATCTCTCCACTCTCATAGCGTCCAGATAACCGCCCAGCCGCCCTGTTTCGGGTTACCCGTTCCCTCCTTCGTCTTGAGGGAGGGCCGGACCCGTTGCAGGGTAGGGCTGAGGAGTTTGGTCAATATCTGTTGGATAAGATCACTCGCATTCGGGACGGGTTGTCCTCCGATTTGCAGGGGTCTGAGGAACGAGTGACGGGTAGTCTGGCCACTGTTATTTGGGATGAGTTCGATCCTGTTTCCGAGGATGAAGTGGACAGGATTATGCGGCGGCTGAGTTCCACCACATGTTTGTTGGACCCGTGTCCCTCCTGGCTGACTTATGCCACCAGGGAGGCCACCTGCGGTTGGCTCTGGACAGTTGTCCTTGGACCCGACCGTGTTAGACAACTTTCATCGGTCTCCAACCTTCGCTTTTGGCGAAGGTTGTTGAGAGTGGTGGCTCAGCAGGTCCCGCTCTTCCTGGATGAAGCGGACTACCTGGATCCGTATCAATCGGGCTTCCGACCCGGTCATAGCACGGAGACGGCATTGGTCGCGCTGATGGATGATCTCTGGAGGCCCAGGACAGGGGTTTTTCCTCGGTCCTGGTCCTATTAGACCTCTCAGCAGCTTTCGATACCATTGACCATGGTATCCTTTTGCACCGCCTTGGGGGGCTGGGAGTGGGGGGCACTGTGCTTCAGTGGTTCTCCTCCTACCTCTCGGGCTGTGCATCGGTGTTGGTGGAGGGGTTGGGTCGACCCCAAGGGCTCTCTCTTGTGGGTCCCACAGGGTCGGTCCTTTCCCTCTCTTATTTAACATCTACATGAAACCGCTGGGTGAGATCATCCGTGGTTTTGGGGTGCGATTCCATCAATTGATGATACTCAGCTGTATATTTCCACCCCAGGCCAGATCAGTGATGCCCTCTCCCTGATGTCCCGGTGTTTGGATGCGGTGGATCTGGATGAGTAGGAACATGCTTCACTCAACCCGCCAAGACTGAGTGGCTGTGCATCGGCATCTCGCCCAGTTTAGATTGTCCATCTTTGGCCATAGGGGAGAGGTGTTGCCCCTGTGGATAGGCGCGGAATCTGGGGGTCCTCCTGGATGTACGGCTCCGATTGGAGGAGCAGGTGGGGGCCGTCGCCAGGGGGGCCTTTGCCCAGCTCCGTCTAGTTCGACAACTCCGCCCTTTTCTGGACGGATGCCCTGCGCACAGTTACTCATGCCTTTGTCACTTCTAGACTCGACTACTGCAACGCTCTCTATTTAGGACTGCCCTTGCATACCATCCGGAGATTGCAGCTGGTGCAGAATGCGGCCGCGGTGGTGATGGGAGTTACCGTTCTCCCATGTTGCCCCCTCCTGCGTGGCCTGCATTGGCTAGCGGTTGCGCTCCAGGTGAGATTCAAGGTTTTAGTTTTGACATTCAAAGTCCTACATGGCATGGGTCCTCAATATTTGAGGGAGCCTCTTCTTCCGATATCTAGTACCGGCCTGTGCGAGTTCATAGGCAAGGACTCCTCAGGGGTCCCGTCGGCGGGTCAGTGCGGGCTGGTGACTCCCTGACGACGAGCCTTTTCTGTTGCGGCCCCTGACCTCTGGAATCAACTGCCTTTGGAGCTCCTCCTGGCCCCCGATCTCCGCACCTTCCGCCGTGAATTATTTGACTGGTTATTTGACCAACCTGGGCTGTGACCCCTCCTTAGGGGAGGGAGGGTTTTAATGTTTATTGTTTTTTATGTCTTATATTTGGGCTTGTCTTTGTTTAATTATTTTTTAAATATTTATTGTATGTGTTTTTAGCTGTGAGCCACCCCGAGTCTTCAGAGATGGGGCGGCATACAAGTTCAAGTATAAATAAATAAAATAAATAAATGTTACAAGGTTTGCCTGGGGTGGTGCCTTATTTTGATGACATTTTAATCTCTGCTAAAAATGACACTCAGCTACGTGAAAGACTCAAAGAAGTGCTGACCAGGTTCAAAAAAGCAGGGTTAAAAGTCAAAAAAGAAAAATGCACACTAAGAACTGACAAAGTAGAATTTTTGGGCTACATGATTGATAAACATGGTATCCACCCCACAGAAGCCAAAATCCAGGCAATCAAGGAAGCCCCCAGACCAAAATGCAAAACGGACTTGCAGGCATTTCTGGGGCTTATTAATTTCTACCATATGTTTTTACTGCAGAAAGCAACCACAGCAGAACCCCTACATAGATTGCTGGATAAAAAATCTGCATAGGTCTGGGGCAGAAAAGAAGAGACAGCATTTAACAATATCAAGAGTCTGACTGTGTTTTAATTCAGTTTTCTGAAAATCTACCTGTTGTATTAATTTGTGATGCCTCCCCTTTTGGAGTGGGGGGAGGGTTCTGAGCCACAAGCTTCCCGGTGGAAGGGAAGCTCCCATTGCTTTTTATTCACGCACATTGACTAAAGCAGAGAGAAACTATAGTCAGCTGGACAAAGAGGCGTTGGCAATTGTAGCAGCTGTTAAGAAATTCGTTTATGGAAGAAGATTCACCATTGTCACAGATCACAAACCACTTCTGGGAATTGTGGCTGGAGATAAACCAACTCCAATCATCCTGTCACCCAGAATGTTGAGATGGACTGAATTCCTTGCAGCATATTCATATAAGCTCATCCATAGACCGGGAAAGGACATTGGGCATGCAGATGCTTTGAGTCGTTGCCCACTCCCCTTGCGCACTGAGGACCCTGCTCCTGAAACTTACACGTTCTTCTTGGAAACTGTTGCCAAACTTCCTGTGCATGCTGCCACAATTGCTAGAGAAACAGCCAAAGACAGTGTATTGGCTCCTATTGTGGGTTGGATCAAGAAAGGTTGGCCACTACAAGACCTCCCTCAGATCTCCAAACCCTTTAAGTCCAGACAAACTAAACTTTCTGTGTTAAGAGGGTGTATTTTGTGGGATAACAGAGTGGTTATTCCTGCAAAACTGCAGAAAGAAGTATTGGAAATGTTGCATGAGGGGCATCCGGGAATTGTCAGAATGAAGGGGTTGGCCAGGAGTTATGTATGGTGGCCTGGTATTGACAAAATGGTTGAAAACTGGGTTGCATCATGTACCAACTGTCAGGAAACAAGGCCTGCACCACCTGCCGCCCCTAAACAGGAATGGGAATCTCCTAGGGGCCCATGGTCCAGGATTCATATTGATTTTGCTGGCCCTACCAAAGGGCATACTTTTCTCATTGTGGTAGATGCATATTCCAGATGGTTAGAGGTTATTCCCATGTCCTCCACCACAGCAGACGCTGTTATCAAACAGTTAAGAAAACTTTTTGTAACTCATGGTCTACCTGACATTGTTGTTTCTGACAATGGTCCCCAATTTACTGCCAATATCTTTGAATCTTATCTGGCACAACAGGGTATCAGACACGCCCTTACAGCCCCCGGGCATCCCTCGACTAACGGCCGGGCTGAATGCATGGTACATTTTACTAAGGAGAAACTCCAGCAATTAGGTCCTGGGGACATCACTGAGAAAGTAGAGAAACTGCTCAGTATCCAACACATTACTCCAAACCCATCCAATAACCTAACTCCAGCTGAGCTATTGATGGGTAGAAAACTCAGGTCTCCCCTTGACCGCCTTCATCCCAATTATGCACCCAACGCTCCAGTAGATTCCACTAGCAAAACTCATAGCTTTCACATGGGCGATAGAGTTTATGTTAAAAACCTAGTGGGTGAACCTTTATGGATTCCTGCAGAAATAATCCAGGTTACAGGGCCCAGGTCTTACAGGGTTCAGACTGAGGATGGTGTTTTCTGGAGTAGGCACATAGACCAATTACGATCCAGAAGGTCTCTGGATCATCCTCATAGTACCTCTCTAGACTCCCTAGCCAGGGCCTTTTCTAGGGGGGAAGGGGGTGACAATGAAGGTAATGAGCAAGTAAGAATCAACCCCATGTGTAACGAGCTAACATGACAGGAACTATCCCAAACCCTTTCACAGCCCCAACAATGATCATCTCATATGGGAGATGGCACAGCAATACCAGACTTAGAGGATGACACTGGGTTGGAAATGGATTGGGAGGAGAGACCAGGTTGTAGTAACCAAGCCAGTTCTACTGGCACAAGAAGTCCAAATAAGGAAATGTTATCAGATAATATGCCTTCCTCACAAGGAGAGGTCCCCAGAATACCAGAACTACGCAGATCCAAGCGTGACCATAAGAGCCCCACCTATTTACAAGAGTATGTTAGATAGATGGGGTTTGAGTATGGACCAAACCTAGTGTTATGTATGTAGTTTAAAATGATTGGTTGTTGAAGTACAGAGTTTGAAATGAGTGGTTGTAAAAAGTGCGGGAATTCCCTGCACTCCGATTGGCTAGCAGCTGCGGCAGCCGGCTATAAATAGCTGCCGCGGCTAAGCCGTTCGGGTCCGTTCTGAGCTGAAAGTCACAATAAATAAGAGCTGAAGCACTCCGCATCCTGTCTCTCTATGCAAACTTAACAAACTCCTCGTTGGAAAGGAAGATAAGAATAGAACTGTCTCCAGATACTTCAGCTCTGGTTTCTTGAAGGAAGTGGCCCTCTAGTGCACAGGGAGCTAATTTGGGAAGTTTGGGGACTTAAGTTGCCATGGTAACTAAGAGGAGGCTTCAAGTGCTCCTCCTCCTGTTAGGGACAGTATTATGGAATGACCAGGAAAAAGACAGGTTGGGGTTTTATTATTTTCTGATGGGTCATAATAGGACAAGGGCGAATCATCATATGATGTTGACTGGGCATTGATTCAGCTAAAGAAAAATCTTATTCCAAGGGTTATAACTGGCCTAGGGACAGCATTTTTTTAAAGATTGAATAAGTTCATGATCTAGTACTTAGTTATTAACCATGGCAGTTAAAACAAAACTTGTATGTGAATCAACCTTTTATAATATTTGTGTAGCACTGTAGACCAGTCCACTCAATTGTCTGGTTAAGCCAAAATCTCTTTGGCCAGTGGAAATCCACACAGGTATGCGGTTTTGGTCCGCACTTGGAGGGCCGCTCATTGTTAAGGCCAAATACGTCAAGAAGACTCCACGCAGGTTCTTCCTCGGATGAGCTGACCCCGATACAGAGTCCGGGGGGCTCTTTTATTGGGTGAGTATAGGCAGGGTTTAGCAAATACACGTTACAAATCATGCCATATAAGGTATTTTAGCTATATATGTTACCACAGTAAATTTTCCTATACAAGCTTCACTTTTGTGCGAGTAAGGTATAGAAACGTTGCCGTTTGTGGTTTCATGGTTAGAACGGGATATGTAGAAACAGACAGATAGTGCAGCTACATTTTCCGCTGCTAACTTCCTGTACATGGTCCGTCTCTGATAAGAATCTACACATACAGGTTACACAAAGGTTACATGTCAAATACAAAAGCAAGGGTTATATATGTCTAATACAAAGCAAAGGTTAAAGATGTCAAATACAGAAACGACTTAATGGATCTTCGCCACATCTCCTCTGTTTTTGTTTTTCAAAGGTAACTGTCTCCTTCTTCCTCGTAGGGTGCGAAGGGTGGGGTGTACAAGGAGATGCTGCTAGGGTTCTGGTCAGTGGTGTCATCATCTTCATCCTCACTGCTCATGGTGAAGAGATTTTGTTCTGATACATTATCCTGTGGCACGAGTTGATAGGTGCTGCTATATTTCTGGTTTAACAAAGCATTCTGAGATTCTAATACTAGAGTCTCTAATGAATCTATTTTGCTCTCGATAAATGTTGAAAGGCGTTTTAGCAAGCATGGCCCAAATGTGCATAGCAATATAAGCAAAATTAAAGGTCCTGCAACAGCACTTAGCAAGGTAGTGAGCCAAGGAGGGAATTTGTGCCAACTCTCAAACCACCCTTGTTGACCCTCCCTCTCCCTTCTCCAGATGTTCAGGCCTTCCTGGAGTTTGTTCATGGAGTTCTGAACTATGCCAGAGTGATCTGCATAGAAACAACATTCTTCTCTTAAAGCAACACATAACCCCCCTTCTTGTAGGAAAAGTAGGTCAAGTCCTCTTCGATTTTGCAAAACTACTTCTGAGAGGGAGGTGAGGATTTTGTAAGTGAGAGATAGAGGTTTCTATTCTTTCCAGGTCTTCGTCAATAGCCGCCCTAAGGTTGTGATATTGAGAATATTGATGTGCAAAAGAGGCTATTCCAGTACCTGCTCCTGTTAGGCCAAGTCCCACTAACAGAGCTACCGTGAGGTGGAGATAGGCTCTCGCTTGTGCCTAACGAGTTCTGACCCTGAGTAGGTGTTGTAAATGTCTTCCTCTGTGTGAAGGTATATGCGTGGCATAACTTGGACGAGAATGCAAAAACCTGCGGTGTTAATCACATGGCCGTGGGCACAGGCTGTAAGGCCTGTAGAACAGGCCCACCATCCATTTCTAGGTGGTATGTAAAAGAGTGTTGTGTTGATTGTGCTATGTGTTGTATTGCAGTATTGTTTATACTGTGAGGTACCTTTCCAATGCAGGTCCCCTTACCTGAGATTGACTGCAGTGTTTGTGAGCCATGTTTCCATCTGCATGCCTCATCGCTTGAGGAAGTATTGTATGGAGAAACAAACCCAACGGCCTCATAATACAAGGGCTGGACATTGTAGCAAAACCAACAGGCTATAGTAAGGTTGGGATTGGTGCTATTCACCAATTGATAGGTGGCTTTGGCGATGTCCTACAGAGAGTTCCCAGGGCGACACTGTGGAGGGAAGTAAGAATAAACAGCAGGAGTAGAGGAGCGTTTCCTAGGACTGGAATAGCTTTTCCCAGGAGTTTTGGTGGATGGTGGGGGTGGTGCCCTATGTTCTGTTAATACATTGTTAGGACCTATCGGTACTGGGGGTCTTGCAGGGATTTGTATTAGTTTTATGGTAAAAATATTTCCATCATTCCCAGATCTATCATAAATGCAACCTCCCCAGGTGACTCCGGCCTGCCACCCCCCGTACAGTTTTCCCTGACTGGTGAAGGAAACCTTTACCGGATTACATTTCTGGGGTTTATCCCTTCCACATAGTAAGTTCTCGGCAGCCTTTCTTAGCGTAATAAAGTCACCTGTGAGAGGAGGGTCCATGATATGTGTCCCATGGAGACAATCCCAGCTTGCACAAAAGTATCGCCCCCACTTATTTCTGTGAGCTGTTTCCTTCTTATAGACAGGGCAGACATAGAAAGGCCATTTCTTCATAACTCTGGGGCTCAGCATGCCAGGTCTGTAGTTTTGTAGTTCTCCAAGCCAAGCACCATTTCTCCAAAGTCAAAGTATAGGTCAGGAAACCAAGATCCGGCACTGCCATGGATGAAGTGGAGTTCAGGATGTCTGAGTGTCGTCCAATACCACCCATGTCAGGTTTTGGGGTCGGTGGGGATTGCTTTGAGCGGGTTGAGGTGTGTAAAGGGCAATGCTGAGTAGCTGAATGGCAAAGGGTAGTTGCAGCATTTCTTTTGGTCAAGACGCAGCTGCAAGATGATGAGAAAGGAACAGTCTTAATGTTGCTTAACTAAATAAGGTCTGGTGTGTCTGGCGGAACCCAAAGCACTCGGTCAGGTAGTTGGATGGCTGCGTAACCTCGACCCCAGGTGATGAGATCAGCAGGTCCTTTCCATGTCAGGTCAGGTAAGCAACGGTAGTATACCTGTGGTTTGGGTAGATCTGCAGATGAGGGAGAGGAAAAGTGTCGCTCTGCAGCGGTAGTTAATGGATGTCCAGTTAAATTTATGAAATTCAGAGTATATAGACAAAGATTTAAGGTATTTTGTATCGATGGGAGGCTGGGGGTTTCCCCTGTTTCAAATATCGATCGAGTGCATGTTTAAGTGTCTGGTTGGCGCTCTGCCAAGGCCTGGCCTTGGCTGTTGTAAGTATTCCAAATTTATGGATAATATCCCATCGGTACAAAACTCTGACATGGCAGAACTTGTGTGCAGCGGGACCATTATCAGTTTTAGCTCTTTTGGGCGTCCCAACGATGCAAAGGTTCGAATACAGTGATTGATCACATGTTTAGAGGCTTCGCCTCTCTGAGGAGTGGCCATAATAAACCCTGAAAATGTATCTATGGAAACGTGGAGATATTTCCAGGGGGCAAAAGGAGCGTATTGGGTAACATCCATTTGCCATATTTGGCAGGCTTGTGTGCCTCTGGGGTTGACCCCCATAGGAATAGCGTTAGCCTGCTGACTGCAAGGGGCATTGCTGCCGGATGGCTGCCGCCTCAGCAGCTGTGATGCCAAATTGTTTTATGAGCGCTTTTGTATTTTGGTGAAAATATGAGTGGCTTTCCCAAGGTGTTGCAGGTTGCACAGGCAAGATCAAATGTGCAGCTGCATCGTCTGCCCTATTGTTACCTTCTTGGAGCACACCAGGGAAAGGTTGGTGGCTCCTAATATGAGCAACAAAAAATGGACAATTTCGTTCTGCGATTAGGGACTGCAGAGTACAAAATAATGCCAATAAATCAGGTTCAATAGATGGTGATAGGTATGAGCCAAATATTGTTAAAACAATTTGAGAAACATACAAGCTATCGAGAATCAAATTAATTGGGACTTTAGAAAAAAGCTGAAAAGCCAAAATTGCAGCGGCCAATTCAGCACGCTGCAGATTTTTGTGGTGGCATTGTTTTTGTTTTCCAACTGCCCTGCAGTTGCCAGGCGCAAGCACCTCGTTCCTTGCTGCCATCAGCAAAAACAGTGATAGCCCGTGGCAGGGGTTGGGTGGATATTGGGGATTGCCAATTTAGGGGGAGGGCACGAACCATTTGAAAACGTGGATCAGCTGGTGGGTGGCATGAGACTTCTCCCGGCCAGTCAACCAATGCAAATTGTAATTCTTGTGAAGTTTGGAACAACGATCCCCAAATTTGGAGTGAAAAAGGTACAAAAGTTTTTCTATTTCTATGCCCAACAATATCTTCGTGTCTAATTTTTATAATTAATTGTGCAATTTGAGATGGCCTGGTTGTAATGGAACTTCTTGGAGTGTGGGACAAATGGATCCACTCCAAAATGTGCACTTTGCAATCTTCTGAATCAATGCTGCAGTGAAAAGCTTTGGAGTAGTAAGGATTACTTCGGATAAGGAAACATTTGGTTGCATCCTACCCACCCAAGTCTTAGCCATTGCTTTATTCACCCCCTCAATTGCTGTTAATTGTGCTGGCTGTAAGGCAATTTTGTCGCTCGGATTTTATCCCAGCGTTAGTGCAGCGAATAGTGGTGACAATTCTGCCGTGGTTAAAGCCAAATAAGGCCGTGCCCAATTTATTGTACCCAGGTATTGTTGTAATTGTACCAAGGTAGGCTGAGGAGGCAGATGTAGCGACGGCAAGGATGGGAATGCTGCTGAAAGCAACATTTTATGCCCTAAATATATAAAAGGTGACATAGTTTGAATTTTTCTGGGGCAACATGAAGACCTCCTTGGGCCAGGAGATCCTTAAGTTGCGAAAAGGTAGCAAATACAGTGCCCTGCGGTCCAGGTGCTGCTACCAGAATATCATCCATGTAATGATAAACTAAAAATGTGGGATAGGCCAAACGATATGGATGCAGAATCTTGCTTACATAATATTGACACATGGTGGGGCTGTTTAACATACCCTGAGGCAATACTTTCCACTGAAATCTTTGAGTTGGTTCAGAGTTATTTAAGACTGGCAATGTAAAAGCAAAGAGTATACGATCTTTTTCATGTAATGGAATGGAAAAAAGCAATCTTTCAAATCAATAATCATTAAATCATAATTCTTGGGTATCATGTTAGGGTTAGGCAATCCACATTGCAATGCCCCCATGGGCTGTAATATAGCATTAACAGCTCTTAAATCAGAAAGAAAGTGATATTTCCCTGATTTCTTTCGAATTACAAAAACTGGAGTGTTATAGGGGCTTTGTGAGACCTCAATGTGTCCCTTTTGAAGTTGTTCTTGGACTAATTGGGTTAATATTTGTGTTTTTTCTTGGGTGAGTGGCCATTGATCCACCCACACCGGTGTGTCAGTTTTTAAGTGCAGCCATAATGGTTTAATATCTGCTACTGTCATTTTTTATTCAAGTGTGAGCTTAGCCTTAAATTGAGACATCAGATCCCTGCCCCACAAATTGGTGTGTAAGGGCAAAATGACCGGTTGAAAATATGCGGTGCAGGAAGTATCTGACGATGTTACCGGCAGCCAATGTTTGCTACGGACTGCATTCTGTATGCCCCCCACTCCTCGGACAGCTGGCGCACTTTCAGTTTCCCATTCGTCCGGCCATTCGCTGGCACGGATGACACTCACGTCGCTCCTGTGTCCAAAAGACCAAAAAAACTTGTCACGGATTTTGAATGTCATGAGGGGACACTTGCTACAACGGGTTGTTCTAATGCTAGCGTCGCCAAACCCAGTGGTGGAGGAGGCATGGGAATGGCCGTAGCAACCAATTCTCCTTCATCAAAACGTGTTGGGGTGTTACCAATTACTACCATTGCCACAGAAGAAAAATCATCTGAATCTCTCAGAAAGGGCGAGGCTATTTCCCTTGAACCATAAGGTCTCGGATAAGGAACACCAGGAGTGGCAGTTTGGGTGGCAACGGCTTCACCGTATCGGGACGTGTTGGCAAAAAATACACTGTCCCTGGGATGGAAATGTCTATGGCTTCTGATGCTACAGTGTGAATGGTAGGATATAAAGCAGTTGTGTCAGCCTTTGGTGCGGGGCTGGCTGTATGCCCCGCTCTAGTTTCCCTGACTGGACATGGGACGGGATGTACACTGACTAGCCCAATGGAATCCCTTTTTACATTTTGGACAAACCATTTTTGGTTTTGCTTCGGTGTACCCACCACCTCCTCTTGCTCTACATTGTGCTTTAAAATGTCCTGGTTTTCCACAATTAAAACAATTTCCTTGGGGTTTGTTGGCGCACCTTGGTGAATCGCCATTGCCAAAGTTTCCATATTATATGAATTCATGCCTCACGATACGGCACGCCTTCAAAAAATTGGAATGTGAGGCATCAGGCTTTGCAGGCAAAGGTTGAAGGATGCGTCTGCAATCCTCATTTGCATTTTCATAAGCCAATTTCAAGAGTAATTCAGCCCTTGCTTCTTTGTTAACAATTTGCCTCTCAACTGCCTTTTGCAATTCCTCCACAAAATCTTGATAAGGCTGATTGGGTCCCTGATGAATTTTAGAAAATGAGCCAGTGGCGGTGCCTGAGGCATCATCCACCTTCTCTATGGCTCTAAGGGCTGCAGCACTTATGTGAGAAAAATTGCTTGAGGCAATAGTGCCTGTGCTGTCATACTTGCCATGGCTCCACTACCAAAGATGTGATCTGTCGTTACGACACCCCCCAGTTGACGCGCAGTCAATTCTGCCTCTCTGCGAAAATCGGACTCCCATACTACATACTGCGGCCCTGTCAGGATCATGCGAAACAAATCCTTCCAATCTTGTGCAAGCATAAAAAAGGTATTTGCAAGTGTTTGGATTAAACCACTAACGTATAGTGCTTGAATGCCATAAAGCGAGGTTGCTTGCTTTATGTCTCTGATTGTCTTAATTGGGATCGGTTCTAATTGTGGGTCAAATTGACCATTGCCAATCGGGACGAATTGTACAGGATAAAGGGAACAGTTACTTAGTTCGTCCATGTCCAACAAGCCTTGTTGACAAGCTTGTATCATTGATTTTGCAATGGCTCCCATAGGGGATGAATTAGTCATTGGTGCTGAAGGGACACCGGACGGTGATTTTACTGTGGAGGTAGGAAAAGCTTCTATGTCTTTTCCTTCTGGTTGGGCAATTTTTTCATGTTTTGGTTGATATGGTGGTGGCTTTTCTTTGCAGGTGGCATCAGAAAACGTACTGTCATGGATTTTTAGACATTCCATGATAATTCGCCATGTTGCTAAAATTTTGGGTGGGGCTCTAGGTTGTTCATGGAAATGAATTCCCAATTTTATCCATACTGACACCTTAAGTGAACCCCTTTCCAGATAAGCCGGACAATTGGCATAAACATAACTCAACAATTTGACCAAATCTTTCTTTGAGGGTAAAGGTAAAGTTTTTCCCTGGCTTTTGATAATCACAATCGAACTTTTGGTTAACTCCCTAAGTTCTTGTAGGTGCACTGCCTGTAACTTAGAGAATTTTCCGCCCATACTCACTGAAAGGGAGGATTCCACTGGCTGGGATCCTGGGGAGTGCAGTCGCTGGTCCGTGGCGTCCCCTGAGTTGCAACTGGCACATCCGGCCGGTGAGATGATGGCGCCAAGAGTATTCGTTGTTTTACAAATCGCGTCGGGTCACCAGATGCGGTTTTGGTCCGCGCTTGGAGGGCGCTCATTGTTAAGGCCAAATACGTCAAGAAGACTCCACGGGTTCTTCTTCGGATGAGCTGACCCCGAACAGAGTCGGGGGACTCTTTTATTGGGTGAGTATAGGCAGGGTTTAGCAAATACACGTTACAAATCATGCCATATAAGGTATTTTAGCTATATATGTTACCACAGTAAATTTTCCTATACAAGCTTCACTTTTGTGCAGTAAGGTATAGAAACGTTGCCGTTGTGGTTTCGGGTTAGAACGGGATATGTAGAAACAGACAGATAGTGCAGCTACATTTTCCGCTGCTAACTTCCTGTACATGGTCCAACTCTGATAAGAATCTACACATACAGGTTACACAAAGGTTACATGTCAAATACAAAAGCAAGGGTTATATATGTCTAATACAAAGCAAAGGTTAAAGATGTCAAATACAGAAACGACTTAATGGATCTTCGCCACACAGGTAATCCTCACTTAAAGTCCATTTAAAGTTACAACAGGCTTTTTAAAAAGCTACTTCCGACCCATCCTCAAAGTTACATCTGTCACCCTCCTTCCCACCTACAGCCATGCGATTGCATTTCAGGTACTTGGCAACCAGCTTGTATTTACAACCAATTGCAGCATCCCACAGTCACATGACTGCAATTTGTGACTTTTTTGCCATTTTCCAAGCAAAAATGACCAAAAAAAATGCCCATTGAATACACTAAATTTGCCTAATGATCAAGTGGGTCACTTAATGACCATGTGATTCAATTAATGACCTCAGTGACTTGCTTTATGACCATAAAAACAGTTGTAAACCTGAGTCTGGTCACTTGGTCACCACAATGAATTATTATAAAAATGTTAGACTTAAATACTAATTTGGAACTAAGGCATAGAGTATAAAAAAATACAATGATCAAAATCCATTGTAGGTTTCTCCTTAACAGATTCAACTTTTCCCTCTTGAAAATTGCACATAGTGATGATCTTTTGCAAGGCTCTGTGGAAGTTGAACAACGTGCCCTAGGAAATAGAACTACACAATCTGTGTCCTGAATCTCTCTGCAGTCAGCTGATTGAGTCATTTTAACTGCTCAGTGCATCCCACTTTCACCTCTGTTTTTCTTACCTTTGGCCCACCCTTTTAAAAAATAATGTGTATTGGAGAAGTCAACATAATTAAAAACAGTACAAATTCTGAATTAAAGAAGAAAAGTCATAATAAGGAGAAAAAGAAATATAGAAAAAATAGAAAAGGAAAAAGAAAAGTTCTAAAGAATCTTCAGAAAAGTTCTGAAATTATGAGAGGGTAAAATGTAGATGCAGTTGTAACTGCATTTACATTTTACCATCTCATAATTTCCTTCTTACCATAAGCTAGACTTTCTAATCTTCAGACCTATAAATCACAAGTTCATTTTTTTTCTTTTTTCAGAAAAAAGTTCATAAGCCATCTCCAGTCCATAATAAACATACTGATTCTTCTCTAATCAAACAAGATCTCCACACCTTTTGTAACCATTCTTAATAGGGACTAACTCTAGTATGCAGATCACTGAAATAGTCTTTTTCTGCCTCTTTTCCAATTCTTGATAGCTTTTCTGAGGCTTCCCTTTAGAGCAGGGGACTCCAACCTTGGCAACTTTAAGACTTATGGACCTCAACTCCCAGAATTCCTCAGCCAGCTGGCCGAGGAATTCTGGGAGTTGAAGTCTACAAGTCTTAAAGTTGCCAAGGTTGGAGAACCCTGCTTTAGAGGATCCTTTATAGAGTCTCTGAAATACACATCAACCTGTTACCTGATCTCTGCAGGAAGCAAAGCTTCCCATTTCTTAATGAGTCTTAATGTAAGTAGAGCTTACATAAAGAAGAGAGCCAAGATCTGATTGACTTTAATAGGATTTACACTGAACTTTCAGGCAAACTCCATGGAAATGAGTGGGAGTTATATCAGTTTGGGAGAACAGTGGCTTTTAGAAAAAAACTCACAAGAAAAGTTATAGCTATAGCAATAGCACTTAGGCTTATACACCGCTTCATAGTGTTTTACAGCTCTCTCTAAGTGGTTTACAGAGTCAGCATATTGTCCCCAACAATCTGGGTCCTCATTTTACCTAACTCGGAAGGATGGAAACCTTGAGCATGTCAGGATCAAACTCCTGGCTGCGGGTAGAGTTAGCCTGCAATACTTATATCTTGATTTTGACTGAGTTTCTACCCTGTACTAAGCCATGATCTACTTAACTGTACTTTGCTGAAACTGTACTTCTCTGGGTTTATGCAGCATGCTAAGCCAAAATCAAACTTTGCGATTTACTGTGATGTGTCAATTACACCATTATATGTAAATTAATCATTGGGAAAGATCACTGAAAAGCTGACAGATTTCAGTATATTAAACTTAATGCAACTTTCTCATGTCCTCGCAAAGAAAGAGATCCTCCCAGGTTAACAACTGCCATGTTTAGTGGCCATTCAAAGTTGTAGTGGCACTGAAAAAACAACTTTAAAATTGATCCTTGAACTTGTGACTGTCGTATTGTATCAGAATTACATCATCATTATTTGTAAGCTTTGTAGCTGGCTTCCAACAAGCAAAGTCAATGGAAAAGCCAGGTTGCAGTCATGTTATGTCCCACTAAGCAACTGCAGGTGATTTGCTTCACATTGCAAGGAGCAGCTTTTTGGAGCACATGTGCCAATCTCCTGTCCTTTTCTTATCTAGAGAGTTTCCAAGGAACTGATTTGCTCACTAGTTCCTTGGTCTTTGCTGCAGTTGTCAAGTCCGCTTTCATGGGGATAACTTCTGTTCACCATACCTCCCTCAGAAATCCCTGAGCAAATGTTAATACTTGACAAATCTTTGTTAGACATTACTGCTATTGTTTTTAAATCCAACTATGGCAGGTAAGAAAATGTGCCATGGGCCAGATGGTCATATTCCAAGCTAAGTAAATACTAAACAAAGACAATATGCCAGTAGAAAGCCTGAACATTCTTTACTGAACCTGTTTGAACTGAAGGCATATAGTGAGTTGCTCAAGAACCAGCAAAAAATATCAGGACACCTACTACTTATCCTCCTAAGCAGGATAAGACAACTGCCACAGGGAACTAATTTTAGATGTCTACAGTAATGCAGATCTAGAAAATTTAGGAACTGAAGGCAGAAAATCCTAGATCTGTCTTTTCTTATTCCTATGAATAAATATGAAATATATTCTATTGTTATGTTTATTCTCAGATAAGGAGAAAGGCATATATTTCTTACCTCAAATTAAATGGATTGCTTTTTATCTCTCTGCTATGACTTCTCATCCCCATTAATGTATAATGTAGAGTAACAATTTATACATTCTGTTTAATGTTACCCTGAGTTTTCCTTGAATAACCAGGACAGAAGAATACTTGGTAGAAGACAATAAATATCACAATAATCAGAAGTGCTGATTCCAGACATCAGAAGGATTTTCAGACCAAAAATGTGTAAATAAATATGTAGTTCATGCATCCATCCATGAAGCTTTCATGTCTAGCTAAAGTTATAAGATTATATGACTGGGATGGAACAAATTATGTCCACTGGGAATATTGCAAATTTGTATTAGGAGTGGGAAAAAATGTTTTGAACCAATTGGGGAGTTGAGAACAAGAATGTGAACAATTTAATCAGTTTCCTTCTTTATTTTATTTTGCAGGTCCAATACACCCTTCACTGAACGTAAGTATTTTTAACTATTTTATGTGTGTGTTGACTCACTTTCTGTGTAAACATGTTTGCTTGAGAGTTTCCAGAAAATGTGAAATAAATGTACAAACAAATCTACAAATGAAAGTAAGCACTAATAGTTTCTGTTAAAAATTGGATTCACTGGAGATAAGCTTGCTGCAGTTATATCATTTGATTCATAGTCTAATTATGGGCAGAAAAGTGATTATGTGGAAATGGCTCAGCATGCAGCCAAGTGACATCCACACAGGAGCTATTAGCAGACTGAAATGTTTTGCAGAGGTAGGAAAATAATATTTGAGAGAGGGGAAGAAACACAAGCCTGTTTCAAAAACATGGGGGTGTAACCTCACTGGCAGAAAGGAAGCTCAAAATATTAGAAAGTATTACTTCACATAAAGAGTAGGGAAACTTGGTACCAATTTCCAGCAGAGATTGTGAAACAATCATCAATAAGGGAATTTAAGGATGTTTCGAATAAATACATGTCCACCATCTGACAAAAATTCAAAATGAAATAAATTAAAATAATTAAAATAATAAATAAACTAATTAAAAGAAAGAAAGAAAACCTAAAGGGTAGACTTGATGGGCCACTAGGTCTTTTTCTGCTGCCAGTTTTCTATGTTTCAATCAACATATATTAAGTGGAAATTGGAAAGTGGAAAGAAAAAAGAACAAAATGGAGTAGCTTGAAAAGAAATCTGTCTTCTTAATAAGTTTGTTGTCCCTGATAGTGAAATGGCATCTCAATGTTCAAAGGAATATATGTCAGAATACAAATTGCTAGAATTAACTCAACCAAGGAAGAGTTCTTGTTTTTTGTGGCTTCCTAGAAGCTTCTGAGTCTAGCTTCGTACAATGACATTTAACTTAATGCATCCTTTGATCTTAATTCAGTTTGTAAATGCAAGTAGGAAACCAACGACAAAAGCTAATTGCTTCTTGAATTAAAACCCTGGCTTGTCCAAATGTCATGATTTGTTTTACCTGCCCACACAAATAAATGAGTTGCACAAACCAAGGGCATCCAAACCATCCCCTTTTTTGTGTGCAAGAGGAGGTTGATAAAAACTTCTTTTACTTGCTTAGAAATAAGGGATACTTCTTCCATTTTGGAGAAAGCTAAGAGTGATAACTTCCTTTCTGCACTCTAACAGCAGATGGATTGTGAAGAACTCCTCTGTTTGAACAAAGGAAGTATGGCTGGACCTTCCAAAGAAGAGTTTTTTCCTTGTGAAGCCTTATTTTTATCCAAACCAGAGATTATGGCTGGCTCTTGAATTAGATTCAATTCCCCATCCCTGTCCTTGAATACACTGTACCGACTACTGATATAGATAATGCTCAGACTCAATGTGCTGATTTTTTCACTTCAGTTTAAAAGAAATACTGATCCACAACTCAATGGCCATGGTAGTTTGGTAGAAAGAGATAGCCCAGTGTTGAAAATACTGAAGGAAACATACATTATAAATGTATTCAATAACTGTCAGGGATAACAATATTCCTCTTTATAATAAAATGATCAATGTAGTTGTGCAACCAAATAAACATACCCCTAAAATTTAGCTGAAAAGTTTTAATGGTAAAAATCAACTCAGCTAGTTAACCAACTAGTTAAGCAAGATGCTTTATGAAAATCTTATTTAGATTATGTTTAAAGCTATGTTTATAAAGCTATAAAAACAATAGGACAAATAGGGATCTCAGGGCTGGAGCAATTTGGAATCCTTATATCTAGTTCTATTAGCTTAGCTCTCCCTGTCTTTCCTCCATTTCTAGAATTTGATGGAGAATCGGTCGGATGACAGCAGGAACTGTTGTCATCACTGGCGGAATACTAGCAACTGTCATCTTATTGTGTATCATTGCAGTTCTTTGCTATTGTAGGTTACAGGTAAGACTCCTTCCAGTGTATAAGACATATACTTCCTTTTGCATTCAAGGACAATAGAACATGGTATGCAACAAGCATTCTTGCTGCATGTTCCTCAGGTGTAACACTTCTCTTCTATAAAATAAGAACAAGTTAATGCATGGACAGCTCTGGGGCAGAAGTAACAAATGAGAGCTATAAGGATGGTAAACTCAGGTAAAATACTATCTAAGTCACACATCTAATTGTTGTTCTTAGACATCTCAGCAAATTGAATAGTCAACCATTATAAAAAGAAATTAAAAAACAAAGTGCAAGGAGCCTTCACATAGCAAAGAAAATCACACTCCTGGTGATATTATCTAGAAAGAGCAGTAAAATGCCTTGGAGTTTAAAACATTTCTAAGATATCACCAGGAGTGTGTATGGCATTTAGTACACTATAGTGAAGATGAATAGCAAAACATTAAAACTAGAACCTAAGTGTTAAAACCAAAATGACAACATTAATTAAGTCATAAGTAGAGCCAATATATATATATATAGGCCCTAAAAATCCGAGGAAATCAATCTAGTTTGTGAACAAAATGCTGCTTTTGGAATACAGCAAGGTGCTTCAAACAGCCCTCTTAAGAATTTGGTCTATATTCTATATTTAGGGACTTTAAGTTATTGTGGGTGAGTGAGTAAGTTGTATAATGACCCATATAATATTTGGGAAGTACATTAACTTTAGAAGATCTTAGGGTAACAGGTATGTTCTTTCCTGTTCAGATATAAAGCATGGCCTTAGCACTATTATCGACCTTTTCAGAAATAGGTTTAATTTGTTCCCAGCAGTTTCCTGAGTGTTGAAATCTTGTGCTGAGATACCTAAAAGATTAAACTTGATCTATAATATTATAATTTAGCTGCTATCAATGTTTGTGACATCTCAGTCCTCAGTCAGTGAGAAAAACATAGTTTTGGTGTGGTTAATTGTAAGAAATTCTTCTCTGCAGTAATCTGCAAGGGTTGCATCATCTGCTTACAAGAGCAGAGCCATTGTTAAATATAAGGGGATGAAATTCTGCTTTCATTAAAGTGGCAACCATTTCTCTCCTTTCTAAATGGAAATATCTGCAGAAAGCTGAGCTTGCCATGTCTCACTACTGAGGCGCTCTTGTTTTTAAGAAGAGAGTGGACAATCTTTTGTCTGAAATGGTATAGGGTTTCCTACCTGAGCAGAGGGTTGGATTAGAAGATTTCCAAGGTCCTTTCTGTTATGTATGCAGAGTTTAAAATGATTGGTTGTTGTTGTGTTTGAAATCATGGGTTGTAAAGTGCGGGAAAACCCTGCACTCTGATTGGCTGGCAGCTGCGGCAGCCGGCTATAAGTAGCCGCCGCAGCTGAGCCATTTGGGTCCGTTCTGAGCTGAAGTCACAATAAACAAGAGCTGAAGCACTCCGCATCTCATCTCTCTATGCAAACATAACACTGGCGACGAAGGTGGGATTTCCCCAAAGAGAAGACGACGCGGAATGAAGAAGAGCGAGATGGCTGCACTGAACACCCCCCCAGCCCCATTCGACCTGAAGAATGAAGACTGGGAGTCGTATGCAGATCAGTTTCAGATGTATTTAGAAGGAAACGATCTGGCCGCCATTTCTGAGCAGCGGAAGAGAGCGGTTTTTCTCACTTATTGCGGTCCTGCAGTCTTCAAGATGGCGAAGGCATTGGCTGGCTCAGCAGACGTGAGGGTAATGGCATGGTCTGATCTGGAGAGACTTTTAAGGGCACACTACATGCCCCAAGTATCATGCCTCATTAGGAGACACGAGTTTTATCGCCGCGATCAGGGAGAAGATGAAAGCGTCAATGACTTTGTGGGAAGTTTAAGGAGCATTGGGGGGGCATGTGAATTCAGCAGTTTAGAGGAGGCCATGCGTGATCGTTTTGTATTGGGCCTTAAAGACAAGGTATTGCAGAGCAAATTACTGATGAAACCCAAAATTACACTGAAAGAAGCCATAGAAGAAGCATCTTCAGCAGAAGCCACCAAAATCTCAGCAGCAGCCATGAGGAAAATGAACAAGACTATGGGCCATTCTGATGGTGAAAAGACCACCACAACTCATTTTGATGAACTTGAATCCGAGTCAGAATATAGTGGAGTAGAAGAAGGAATTAACAGACTCAGAATGGAGCAGAAACGAAACGACCTGGGAAGAAAGAGGCGAGATTTCCACTGCATAGGTTGTGGGGAACCCACCCCGCACTGAATGCAAATTCCTGGAAGCCATTTGCCTCCGTTGTGAAAAAAGAGGGCACATTGCAAGAGTCTGCAAATCATCCAGAACTCCACCCAACAGAAGGAAGTTTGTTGCAAACAACAAAGACAGAGAAGTCAAGCCAAACAACAACAGTGAGAGAATGAGGCACAGCACAGAAGTAAATGGAAAAAATGAAACTCATCCAACAGTAACTATTGGTCATTCCTCTTCGCTAAATAACAGAAAAGTGCATGTTAAGGTATTTATTGAAGGAAGGCCTTGCCAAATGGAAGTGGACTCCGGTTCATACCTGTCCATGGTATCATGGGACACAATTCAAAGACTGATACCAGACATTCAGAAGACTCACTTCAAAAAACAAGCACTGACTCTCAAAGACTACCAAGGGAACAAGATTCCAGTAGTTGGAACAAGAGAATTCAACGTGAAATTCAAAGGCCACACCAAGCGTTTGCCATGACCATCGTAGACAAGGATCGCCCAAGTCTGCTGGGACTTGAATGGTTCAACCCGCTGGGCATCGAAGTAACTGGCATCAATCACGTGAGCAACACTGATTGGGAAGAATCCTTGAAGTCTGAGTTTCCAGAAGTCCTTGGGGACCCCTATCACTTTTAACCTAGATCCCAAGGTACAACCAATCCGTTTAAAACCCAGGAGGGTACCATTTGCTTTGAAGGAAAAATAGATGAACAATTAGATAAGTTAATAGCCCAAGGGGTACTAGAGCCCACAGACCACTCCAGATGGGAGACACCCATAGTCACTTTTCTTAGAATTGAACCATTTCAACAGGCATATCCGTTCCAGTGGTTCATCATTTATTACATTCTCTGGCGGGGCACAGTCTTCGCCAAACTGGACCTGGCCCAAGCATACCAACAGTTAACAGTAGATGATTTAACTGCAGAAGCCCAAACCATTGTAACCCATCGGGGTGCATTCAAATGCAAGAGGTTACAATTTGGAGTAAGTGTGGCACCAGGCATATTTCAAAGCCTTATGGAAAGGATGCTACAAGGGTTACCTGGGGTGGTGCCCTATTTTGATGACGTTTTAATCTCTGCTGAAAATGACACTCAATTACAAGAGAAACTCAGAGAAGTCCTGACCAGGTTCAGAAAAGCAGGGTTGAAAGTAAAAAAAGAAAAGTGTACACTAAGAACTGACAAAGTAGAATTCTTGGGCTATATGATTGATAAACAGGGCATCCACCCCACAGAAGCCAAAGTCCAGGCAATCAAAGAAGCCCCCAGACCAAAATGCAAAACTGACTTGCAAGCATTCCTGGGACTTGTTAATTTCTACCACATGTTTCTACCTCAGAAAGCAACCATTGCAGAACCCTTACATAGACTACTGGATAAAAAATCTGCATGGGTTTGGGGCAGAAAGGAAGAGTCTGCATTTATCAATATCAAGAGACTAATAACTTCTGATTGTGTATTGATACAGTTTTCTGAGAATTTACCTGTAATATTAACTTGTGATGCATCCCTTTTGGAGTGGGGGGTGCTGAGCCACTTGCTTCCCAGTGGAAGGGAAGCTCCCATTGCTTTTTACTCTCGCACTTTGACTAAAGCAGAGAGGAACTACAGTCAACTGGACAAAGAAGCTTTGGCACTCGTAGCAGCAGTCAAGAAGTTCCACGAATACGTCTATGGGAGAAGATTCACCATTGTCACAGATCACAAACCACTGTTGGGCATTGTGGCAGGAGACAGACCAACGCCAACCATCCTGTCACCAAGAATGCTGAGATGGACTGAATTTCTTGCTGCTTATTCATATAAACTCATCCATAGACCGGAAAAGACATTGGGCACGCAGATGCTTTGAGTCGCTGCCCACTTCCTTTGCACACTGAGGACCCTGCTCCTGCAACTTACACATTTTTTAGAGACTGTTGCCAAGCTTCCAGTCCATGCTGCTACAATTGCTAGAGAAACTGCCAAGGACAGTTTATTGGCTCCTGTTGTAGGTTGGGTTAAAAAAGGTTGGCCACTACAAGATCTACCTCAGGGTTCCCAACCTTTCAAATCTAGACAAACTGAATTATCTGTCTTAAGGGGATGTATTCTGTGGGGTAACAGAGTGGTTATTCCTGCAAAACTTCAAAAAGAAGTCTTGAAAATGTTACATGAGGGTCACCCGGGTATTGTCAGAATGAAGGGATTGGCCAGGAGTTATGTATGGTGGCCAGGTATAGACAAAATGGTTGAAAACTGGGTTGCATCCTGTCCAAATTATCAGGAAACAAGGCCTGCCCACCTATCACCCCCACACAGGAATGGGAATGTCCTAGGAGCCCCTGGTCCAGGATTCATATTGATTTTGCTGGCCCTACCAGAGGCCACACCTTTCTCATTGTGGTAGATGCATACTCCAGATGGTTAGAGGTTATTCCCATGTCATCCACCACAGCTGAGGCTGTTATCAGACAGCTTAAGAAACTTTTGTAATGCATGGCCTACCTGATGTGCTTGTTTCTGACAATGGTCCTCAATTTACTGCTAACCTTTTGAATCATATCTAGCACAGCAGTGTATCAGACATGCCCTTACAGCCCCTGGGCATCCTTCGACTAACGGCCGGGCTGAATGCATGGTACGTTTTACTAAGAGAAACTCCAACAATTGGGTCCAGGGGACATCACTGAGAAAGTTGAAAAACTACTCAGTATCCAATACATCACTCCTAACCCATCCACTAATTTAACTCCAGCCGAGCTTTTGATGGGTAGAAAACTCAGGTCTACCCTGGACCACCTTCACCCCACTTACGCACCCAATGCACCATTAGATTCCACTAGCAAAACTCGCCAATTTTCCGTGGGTGATTTTGTTTATGCTAAAACCTTGTGGTGAACCATTGTGGATTCCTGCAGAGATAACCCAGGTTACAGGCCCCAGGTCTTACAGGGTTCAAACTGAGGATGGTGCCTTGTGGAGTAGGCATATAGACCAGTTACGGTCCAGACTGCCTCTGGAGCATCGCCCTTGCTCCTCTCTGGACTTCATCCCCATAGCCTTTTCTAGGGGGGAAGGGGAAAATAATGGAGGTAATGAGCAAGTAAGAATCAACCCCATGTGTAACAAGCTAACACGACAGGAACCATCCCAAACCCTGTCACAGTCCCAACACCCATTTTACAAATGGAGGATTGCACATCATTACCAGACTTAGAGGATAACACTGGGTTGGAGATGGATTGGGAGGAGAGACCAGGTTGTAGTAACCAAACAGGTTCTACCAGTACAAGAAATCCTAATAAGGAAATGTTGGCAGATACATTTCCTTCCTCACAAGGTGAGATTCCCAAAACACCTGAACCACGCAGGTCTCAACGCATACCCATAAGAGCCCCACCTATTTACAAGAGTATGTTAGATAGATGGGGTTTGAGTATGGACCAAACCTAGTGGGGAGGGGTGTTATGTATGCAGAGTTTAAAATGATTGGTTGTTGTTGTAAAGTGTTTGAAATCATTGGTTGTAAAAGTGCGGGAAAACCCTGCACTCTGATTGGCTGGCAGCGCAGGCCGGCTATAAGTAGCTGGCTGAGCCATTCGGGTCCATTCTGAGCTGAAGTCACAATAAACAAGAGCTGAGGCACTCCGCATCTCATCTCTCTATGCAAACATAACACTTTCCAATTCTTTTTTTTCCCATAGAGATATAGATATAGCATGTCCTATATAGATATTTATATGGTGAGAGAGGGGAGGGAGGGAGGGGTAGGTAGCATCTTCTCTTACATAAAAATTCAAAATACAATTTTTCTAGTAACAATCAAACCCTTCACTGCTAAGCCAAGGGAAATAAAATAAACCCCACTGGGCGAAGGTGGGGGGACCTTCTCAGGGCCCCCAGGAGGCAGGGCTGCAGCTGTCCCCTGGGGACCACTCCGCCCTCTGGCAGGCTGCTCACAGGAGCCATGGAGTCTCTCGGGCAGGTAGCATCACCTTCAAGATATGGAGAGTGAGAAGGTCCCTTCCAATTCTGTTGTTCTGTTCTGTTCTACACTCTACTCTACACTCTATTCTACTCTACACACCACACACACCACGCCATGCCACGCCACACCACACCACACCACACCACACCATACTATACTGTACTGTACTATACTGTACTCTATTGTGTGTCAGCATCCTAATTTGGCAGAATAACATCTGCCTGATAGATGACACTGGGCAATAAAGAGTTTGCTTCCTGAACACTTTGGGGTGTATCTCAGTTTAACCTTAATTTAACCTATCTTTTTTTTTACACAATAGCAACGTACATCCTTCAGTATCTGTTGGACATACAAAAACATGCAACTATTGTTGAAGCTCAACCAGTACACCAAGTACACCTGGAATATCTGTGGAGACCTTAAAGTAGTGTTTTTGCTGTTTGGGATGCAGCTCAGATATACTATTGCTACATATATGAATGGGACAGCCATGCAACAGGGGTGTGTTACATTAAATATATACTCTATATTAAAAAGAAATGGCATAATTTGGTTTTGTTGCACTTGGTTTGCTAGAGTGTTTTAATCAAACTGTGGCTTCAGATTCAAGGCTTGTTTTTAACTAGAGCTAGATTAAAAATGAAGGGGATGGTAGCAGTAGAATTCTTTGCAGGCAGTAGATGTGTCTCTCATAGTTTGGTCCAAAAAGTCGGTATGGTGGCTGCAATGAATACATTTGAAGCTCCACCTGTTTTGTAGGTGCAGCATTGTAATCACCACTTCACTGTTTTGATCACATCCACAGGATAAAAGAAAGAGAGGGAGGACCATGTAAACACAAGGCTAATTCACACATGAAATAAATTCAAGATTTGTCATTGTGTGAGTTAATTCACTATTTCTCAGCCTGACCTTATGAGGTTGTTGGTTTGCTATCTCCAGACATCCTTTTAACAATAGGCAGAATATAAGTGAATGCACTTGTTTTAATTGGAGTGTGTTTGAAATATTGTACCATGTCTGTTCCTTCTAGGTTAGCAATGACAATACAGACTTTATTAAGTACCCAGTATAAAGAGGAAGGGCTACATTCAGTTTGGTGTGCAGGAAAACAAGGTTCATGAACCATTTGTTAATCTGACCAAAAAAATGATTGCATCCGCTTCACATAAAACTTAGACTTATGAAAAATTTTGTGAAAGCAATGAATAAGGTTAAGGAAGGCATTTTTGTGGGACCACAGATCAGCTATACCAGAGCTGTCAAACTCCTGGCCCGTGGGCCAGATGTGTCACATGCTGGCCACACCCAGCCTGGTTTAGCAAAGGGTAAAAAAGTCCCGATACATCATGTGACACCACTGTGATGATGTGAGTTTGACAGCCCTGAGCTATATACCAACAGTGACAAGTGATTAAAAGATCTGTTACTGGGGCCAGAGAAAATTGTCTGGAAAGCATTCAAGGATGTCCTTGAGAATTTTCTTGCTAACTACAAAGTATCTAAACTACATCCAGCTGGTTGACAAATTTCTCACAGTGTATAAGACCATGAAGCCCCTGAGGAGTCATTTTCTGCATTCACACTTGGACTTATTTCCCGAAAATCTAGATGGAATTGGTGGTGAACATGGTGAAAGGTTTCACCGGAACATTGCTACAGTGGCAACTGGAATCCATTCATGCTGGCTGACTATTGTTGCACATTGCTGTGAGAGGCATTGGACACTGAGTACAAATGAAAATCAGTAGCAAAACACTTTCAGCCTTGTGAACTCACGCAGCATGTTGGAAACATCATGTGAATAAATATATTATACTCATCAAAAGTTAATTTCATATTTCTCAAGATTCCTATGTGGTATGGTCACTCTGAAATTATATTTGTGTTCAGTTTGAAAGAGTCTATCATAATCACCAAAGATTTTTCAGGAAGCAAAAATTTTGAAAAAATGTGTTGTCCAGTGTGATTATTACATCTTCACCCAAAACCTTTCTCCAGATATAGAATTGAATGCTGACTTTAGATCAATAAAGGCAATGTATATAGAGAGTGCATGGGCAACTTTTATTTCTTTACCCTAAACTGCAGGAGAGCAGATATATCCCTAGTTGATGTACCTTTCCTAAAGTTAGTGAGAAATTTCTCCTAGTCTAAAAACTGAGGAAACTAATACCTTGTTTCCCCGAAAATAAGACCTACCCCGAAAGTAAGACCTAGCACTATTTTCTAAACCTGCCCTAATATAAGACCTACCCCGAAAATAAGACCTAGTGTAAATCTCCAGTTCCAGGAAGACTTTTCAGGGAGCAACCGTGCACCCGTGAAACAACCCCCCCTGCACACTCACACCCACTATTTGGCACCATAAATATATAAGACCTACCCGAAAATAAGACCTAGTGTGTTTTGGGGAGCCAAAAAAAATATAAGACAGTGTCTTATTTTCGGGGAAACACGGTAGAGCAAAAATTAGATGGGCCCATGCTATTACCTTTTTTAAAGAGGGGAACAGTAATAGAACGATTTCATTCTTTAGGCATATGGAAAGTATTATTGATGTGGGTGAATAAGAAGGTCAGTAGAAAGATCCACCAATCAACATTACTTTTTAACAATTCAGCAGGTACCAAATTACTATCATGTTTTTTTTTAATATTGATTGATTCAACAGTTTCCAGCCAGAAGGCTGATGGCCAAGTGAGAATATTATTGGGGGAATGGGCTTAAAAGACTGGCGAGCTGAGGACTGTATAATTGGCTATAAAACTTTTTCCACATCTTTGCTAAAATCTTAGCTTTAAGACAGCCCAACTTCTTGGCTAAAGTGCTTGTAATTATCTTCTAAACTAGAATAAAGGTCAGTCCTTCTGGGCAGACCAGATCAGGAAACAGACTCTAGAGGAAGATTAGAATGATACTTAATTGAGATAGGCTGTAATTATAGAATCTTGCAAGCTTGACTGCTTCATCTTCCCAGTGAATCAGGAAGAAACTGCCTGAGTTTCTTCTGATGCTTATTTCTCAGCCTTTAAGGAATGTTTCAGTCCTGTTTGCTTATTTCCATCTATTTCCCTGATTCTCTGCAGTAGAGATTTTATCTCTTGTGGTTTGGAAAAATTGTTCCCAGATATGTTTCTTCCTTTTTATTGAGTGTTTATACTGTAACTTCTTTTAAGATCTAGAAATCGATTCTGTTATGTATGTAGGTTTGAATGTTATTGGTTTATTTGAACTGTTCTTGTAAAATGTCAAATGGTATTGGTTTAAATAGTGCGGGAAGAAACCCTGCACTCCCATTGGCTGGCAGCTACGGCTGCAGGCTATAAGAAGCAGCCGTAGCCAAGCCAGAACGGGTCCATTCGAGCTGTAGTCACTAATAAAGTCTTTGCTGGAACTCCTCGCGTCTGACTCTTCATGCAAACTTAACACTGGCGACGAAGGTGGGATTTCCCTGAAGAGAAGACGATGCGACGAACAAGCAACAGAGCAAGATGGCTGCGCTGAACACCCCCCCAGCACAGTTCGATCCAGCGACGGAAGACTGGGAATCGTATGCGGATCGTTTCCACATGTATCTGGAAGGGAACGATCTCGCCGGCATCCCCGAGAGATGGAAGAGGGCGGTCTTTCTCACGCACTGCGGTCCGGCAGTCTTCAAAATGGCGAAGCGTTGGCGGAGCAGCAGAGCTGAAGGTAATGGAATGGCCCGATTTAGAGAAACTTTTAAGAGCCCATTCGCCCCACAAGTATCGTGCCTCATTAAGAGACACAAATTTTACCGTCGGGATCAAGGGGATAGCGAGAATGTTAATGACTTCGTGGCAAGTTTAAGGGACATTGGGGTGCTTGTGACTTTACCAACTTAGAAGAGGCCATGCGTGATCGGTTTGTTTTAGGCCTAAAAGATAAGGTCTTACAAAGCAAACTTTTAATGAAACCTAAGATCACGTTTAAAGAGGCCATTGAAGAAGCTGTTTCAGCGGAAGCCACCAAGTCCTCAGCTGCGCCATGAAAAAGATTAACAAGGCCTCAAGCCAGGCCTCAAGCCATTCTGATGGGGAAAAATCCACAACAGCTCATTCGAACAAATAGACTCTGATTCTGATGGCAGTGAGGCAGAGGAGGGATTTTAAACTCAGAATGGAGAAGAAAAGACTCTGGGAAAAACAGGCAAGGGTTCTATTGCAGAGGCTGTGGGGGGACACCCCGCACTGAATGCAAGTTCTTTGACTCCATTTGCCTACGTTGTGAGAACGGGGTCACATAGCCAGAGTCTGCAAATCATCCAGAACTCCACCAGTTAGGAAGAAATTTCCTGATAGAGACTTTAAGCCCAACAATTTCCTTGAAAAAATGGGGCGAAATTTAGAAGCAAATGGCAAGAATGAAACTCACCAAACAATCACTATTGGTCATTCTTCACCCTTAAATAGCAGAAAAGTACATGTGAAGGTGTTTATTGAAGGAAGGCCTTGCCAAATGGAAGTGGACTCAGGCTCTTATTTATCTATGGTGTCATGGGACACTATCCACAGACTCTTTCCCAAAATTCAGAAAAAGCATTTCCAGAAGCAAGCACTGACTCTCAAAGACTACCAAGGGAACAAGATTCCAGTAGTTGGAGCGAGAGATTTCAACGTGCAGTTTAAAGGCCACACCAAACGTTTGCCCCTGACCATCGTGGACAAGGATCGCCCAAGTTTGCTGGGACTTGAGTGGTTCAAGCCACTTGGCATCGAGGTGACTGGCATCCATCACGTGAGCAGTTCTGGACTGGGAAGAGTCCTTGAAGTCTGAGTTTCCAGAGGTCTTCAGCGAAGGACTGGGCAAGTATATGGGGACCCCTATTGCTTTCAGTTTAGACCCCAAGGTGCCCCCAATTCGTTTAAAGCCCAGGAGGGTCCCATTTGCTTTAAAGGAAAAATTGATGCACAATTAGATAAGCTCATTGCTCAAGGGGTTTTAGAGCCTACTGACCACTCCAGATGGGAAACACCCATAGTCACACCAGTCAAGGCTGATGGGTCAGTGAGAATCTGTGGTGACTACAAGGGGACACTTAACCATGCGCTGCAGCAGAGCGCATATCCTGTACCAGTTGTGCATCATCTGCTCCATTCCCTTGGCAGGGGTACAGTATTTGCTAAACTGGACTTAGCTCAGGCAGAAAGGAATTATAGCCAATTGGACAAGGAGGCTTTAGCAGTTGTTGCAGCTGTTAAGAAATTTCATGAATATCTGTATGGCAGGTCATTCACCATTGTTACAGATCACAAACCTTTATTAGGCATTGTGGCAGGAGACAAACCTACACCTAATATCCTGTCACCAAGAATGCTGAGGTGGACTGAATTTCTTGCAGCCTATTCATACAAACTGATTCACAGGCCTGGCAAGGACATTGGACATGCTGATGCACTGAGTCGTTGCCCACTACCTTGCCACAAGGAGGACTTTGAACTTGAAACTCACACCTTTTTCCTGGAGACCGTGGCTAAGCTTCCAGTCCATGCTGCTGAGATTGCCAGAGAAACTACCAAAGATGCTGTATTAGCACCTGTTATGGGCTGGATTAAGAAAGGTTGGCCTCTTCAAGATCTACCTCACCTTGCCCAACCTTTTAAGTCCAGGCAAACTGAATTATCTGTATTAAGAGGATGTATTTTGTGGGGTAACAGGGTGGTTATTCCTGCAAAACTGCAAAGGGAGGTTTTGGAAATGTTACATGAGGGTCATCCTGGGATTGTAAGGATGAAAGGTTTGGCCAGGAGTTATGTATGGTGGCCAGGTATTGACAAAATGGTTGAAAACTGGGTAGCATCTTGTCCCAATTGCCAGGTAGTCAGGCCTGCCCCACCTCACGCCCCCACACAGGAATGGGAATGTCCTAGGGGGCCATGGTCTAGAATCCACATTGATTTTGCAGGCCCTACAAGAGGGCACACTTTTCTAGTGCTAGTAGATGCATACTCTAAATGGCTAGAGGTAATTCCCATGACATCCACTACAACTGAGGCTGTCATCAAGCAGCTCAGAAAATTGTTTGTCACCCATGGGCTACCAGATGTCCTTGTTTCTGACAATGGCCCTCAATTCACATCTAACATTTTTGAATCCTTTCTAGCTCAGCAGGGCATCAGACATGCCCTCACTGCCCCTGGGCACCCTTCGGCCAATGGCCGGACTGAACGCATGGTACGCTTCACCAAAGAGAAGCTTCAGCAGCTGGGTCCTGGGGACATCACTGAGAAGCTTGAAAAACTTCTTAGTGTGCAACACATCACTCCTAGCCCATCAAATAACTTGTCCCCAGCAGAGTTGTTGATGGGCAGGAAACTTAGGTCTTCCCTTGACCGCCTTCATCCCACTTACGCACCCAACCACTGGATTCCACTTCCAAAGTTCGTTCTTTTAGTGTGGGAGATTCTGTCTATGCTAGGAACCTTATAGGTGAACCTTTGTGGATTCCTGCTGAAATAACTCACATCACGGGCCCTCGTTCTTACAGGGTACAAACAGAGGATGGCCTCCTCTGGAGCAGGCACATTGACCAACTTAGATCCAGGTTCCCTCAGGAACATCGACCCTGTCTCTCTCTAGGTCCCTCACCTGATGTCTCTTCTAGGGGGAAGGAGGGAGCAGGAGGAAAATCAGCAAACAGGAATCAACCCCATGTGTAACGAGCGATTGCGACAGGAACCATCCCGAACCCTGTCACAAAGCCAAGATCCATCCTTAGAAGTGGAAGATTGCACATCACTACCTGACTTGGGTGCTGACATTGGAATGGAGATGGGTTGGGAGGAGAGACCAGATTCTAACAGTCTAACAGGGTCTTCTTCCTCAGGAAGTCCCAACAGGGAAATGTCAGTAGACACATTTCCCCTCTCACTGGGTGAGAACGTTAAAGCTTCTGGGTTGGAGATGGACTGGGAGGAGAGACCAGGTTGTAGTAACCAAACAGGTTCTACCAGTACAAGAAATCCTAATAAGGAAATGTTGGCAGATACATTTCCTTCCTCACAAGGTGAGATTCCCAAAACACCTGAACCACGAAGGTCTCAACGTACACGTAAGAGCCCCACCTATTTAAAGGAATACATTAGATAGGTTGGGGTTTGGTATGGACTGAACCTAGTGGGGAGGGGTGTTATGTATGTAGGTTTGAATGTTATTGGTTTATTTGAACTGTTCTTGTAAAATGTCAAATGGTATTGGTTTAAATAGTGCGGGAAGAAACCCTGCACTCCTATTGGCTGGCAGCTACGGCTGCAGGCTATAAGAAGCAGCCGTAGCCAAGCCAGAACGGGTCCATTCGAGCTGTAGTCACTAATAAAGTCTTTGCTGGAACTCCTCGCGTCTGACTCTTCATGCAAACTTAACAGATTCCTAGTAACAAGATGGGGTTGGGACAAAGGAAACAGTATTATAGGTGGACCAATGTCATATGTCCTCTGAGAAACCAGAAGATGGAATCATTAGGTCAGATTAGATGATGAATTGTAGAAGGCAGAGGGAATGGTCTTGAGGGGCAAGAGAAAGTGTTGCTACCAAGACAATGTTCATATAAAAGAGAACTGTTTTCAAGTTAGGAATGTAATCAAAATAAATTAAGGAAAAGAGAGGGATGGGGGAACTTCTTTCTGGCTTGCAAGATTCTGTCACTCCAGCTTTATGATAAAACTATTACTGGTGTACATGACATTGGATTCCTAGTTTGATCAGCCTTGAAGGACTGACAGAATGTTACTTGGAGGATTCTCAGTAAAAGTCAGGTTGAAGGTTGAGGCTGGTATCACTTTGTTTGGAGTTGCAAATCATTGTACTGTGAGGGATGCCTTATATATGACAGATGTGTCATTCCGTCATGCTGAACTGTAGATGATTACCAGTACTTTTTACATACTCACAGAGAGACACATTTGTACCATTGATGGGTGCCAGGGGCTACTTGTCTTGCTCTTCAAGGGCTTAAAGAGGAGAGTGGCAGGCATCTTGTGTACAGGAGATAGATAGAATGTCCATTAGGGCATCTGCTTCAAGGTTCCTGGTATAGATTAAAAAAAAGTCATAATTGTCTTTGGTCTCATCTCTGTTGTTTTGATTAGTGTTTCGTAGTGTGGATAGAATTAAAGTCTTCATTTAAACGGCAAGAAGGTTTGCTGTTTCCTAGGTTTGGTAGCCCATCACTTTTAAAGGGAATTATTTCTTTGGCCAATGCACTGTACAAGTTAATCAATTCACTATGAAATGGGCAAAAGAATGTTTTCCTCGTATTAGTGACACATTTAAATACAGCCCTTGCTGTCAAGGTTAGCAATAAGTTTAGATTAAGTATGACAACTGTCCAAGCTGGGCAGCATTTCAGATTGAATGAGCTGATGCAACATTGTTTAAAAGAGGTCTCAATGATTAAATCATTGAACACTCAAATGGGATAAATTCCAAAATGTTCCAGAAAGGAGCTCATTTTTAGTAGCACTGATGGACTTAATGAACTGCTGAAAAACAATTGGATCCTTTTCATGCATATGGAGGAGCCAGTTAATATGGACAGGATCAATGTATAATGCTAGCAGTGCAGCAGTTGGCTGAAAGAAAAATGTCCAGAACCTTTGGCAACTCATCTTCTTGCATTAATAGCATTAAGAGTAGATGGAACTAATTGATTGTGTTGATAAGTGATTGAAAAATCCCTCTCTCTCCCTCTCCCTCCCTCTCTCCCCCATCTCCCTTCTCTTTTGTCTGGGCTTGTGTGTTTGCGGCTGTCAGACAGTCTGTCTATCAAGGAAACTCAGTAAGATACAATAATGTGAGCATCAAATGTTTTCTTAGAGCAGGGGTTGCCAACCTTTTGGACCTCAGGGACCACCAAACTCATAATTTTAAATCCCGTGGACCAGAGACCCTGGGAAAATCCAAAAAAAGCCTGCAGAAAAATTCCATGTCCTGTTTTCCTACCGATCGATCATTCTTTATTTGAGATCGCTGGATACCGTCTCCAGCTCTGTTCTCAGGGGGAGAGACAGAGAGAGAGACTTTTGGCTTCATGCAAGGAAAGCAGCAGAAGTCTTTCTTTCTCTCCCCCAAACTCTGCCAGAAATGAGTCTTTGTGAGATTGTCACTCCGGCGCAGCCTCTTGGAGCAGGATGCCTTGCAGGGTCCCAAAGACTCATTTCTGGTGGAGTTTGGGGGAGAGAAAGGAAGACTTTTGATGCTTTCCTTGTGTGAGCAAAAGCAGAAGAAAGAAGCGGAAAGAAGCGTGGCCAGGCCAGGCATGTGGGGTGAGTGGGGCAAGTTCCCCCTTCCTCCCTTTTCCCCCTCCCCTCACTACCTTGTGTTGTTCACAATGCAAGTGACGCAAGCCTTGTGTTCCCATGGGCCATGTGGGCAGCGCAGCCTTGTGTTCCTGTGCAGCCTGGATTAATTGCTTTGGGGGGTGCTTTGGGGGTGACATTTCTCTGCGGACCACCAAAATTTTCTCATGGACCACCAATGATCCCTGGCCCACTGGTTTAATAAGAGATAGTGGTGCAGTGGCCTAGTGGTGGAGCTCTTGCCTCACAATCAGGAGGCTTTGAGTTCGATCCTAGGTAGTGGCAGGTATTTCTCTCTCTAGGCACAATGAGTATTTATCTGCTGTGAACTCTGCATTGGTGACAGGAAGGGCATCCGGCCAGTAAACACTCAGCTCCATTCAGTTGCCCTGGGGTCATTAAAAGACAAAACAATCTGTATTAACAGAGATAGCTGTTATTCCTCAAATAGACTATTAAAAAGACTATTAAATAGAGCTGTTAAAAGACAATAATTAGCCAAAAAAAATCTGAAAAAGATTTTATAATTACATCCTCATTTAGTTCATCATCCTCATTAAGGACATAAGCACAAAAGCTAACTTCATGGTGGATAACATGCTAACCAGACTGAGTGTTTATCGGAAAGACTTCATTCCATAAGAGAATCATCTTTATTTACAAAAGAGGAGCTCAGTGCTTCAACAGATTGTTGGGGGAGTATCTCAGCTATGTTCACTGAATTCATCAGATTTGAGAATGTTAGCTTCTCTGGAGAAGCCTTTGGCATGAGGAGCTCATAATCTTAAATTGTTTTGCTACCTCGGCTAGTTTCAGTGTTTTTGGGGCTGATTCTATGTCTTCTTTGCTTGCCCACAGCACTGAGAACTTTTAAGCTAAAGGGCAGAGTTGTGAGTTCATCTGTTATATAGGAATAAAATAAGATAAAATCAATAAAAGATAAAATGGAATGCGATAAGAGTAAAGACTAAAAACAAAAAATGTATAATACTGAAATTTCAGCCTTGCCCAATATCAGCCATCTCATGAAAAGCATTCTGAAGTTGGTTGGCACAATGCTCTTGTTACTCATGCACTGCATTCTGGCAATATATCATGTAATCATACTGCTTAGTGACAGAAATTCTGATAATCTCAATTATGGTTGTTAAGGAATGTTTCTCCTGCCCTGCCCTCTGCTTCAACCTCTTCCACCTGCTAGTCTGCCCCTCCTCTCCACCCTTTTGGCCATCCTGAGCCTGGTGTCCCCATGAGCCTCAGCTGACCATTGGTATCTTCTTCTTCATGCTGCTGGCAAATTGGAATTGACTTCAACTCCCCAAATTCCAGACAGCAATATTCAGAAATACTGATGTATCTGGTGTACCTCATAACCTGATGTGAAAATTGCTGAATTTAATGTGTGTCAATATTCTGAACTCTCAGAGCGTTACTCTATGAAACAAACTTTTTGTAACCTGATAAAAATATTCCTCTCCTGCTTTAGTATTATTGCTGCAAGAAAGATGAATCTGAAGAAGCCGAAGAGGAAGAAGAGGAGGAAGAGGAGGAGGAAGAAGTCAATCTTCCCCTGCACTCACACTACATTATGTGCAATGCTTGCAACTGTCGTATCATGGATGGGCAGGGCAGCTCCTCTTTTCCATCCTGTGAGCTTAACAAACAGAGTAACCGGAACTATGGCCCAGTCTGTTCCCCCTGCAGGGCTCCCTTTTATATACAGACCGCTGACATGGTATGGAATGGGGGCGAGAGTGTCACCTACACACCCATATGCTGCAAGGATATGGGGCTGCCCGCCAAACTGGCAGCCCACCAAAATTACCCGGTGATCCATCACTGCGCCATCCATGGGACTTTTCCAAATCCGAGGGCTTTCAGTACAGAAGTATGATCACTGTCTATCACTATCACAGGTGCTTCAGTATGATCCTCTGGTTGGGTGGGGATTTTAAGGTTATGTGTTGCTGCCAAAATGGAACATGTGTCCAAGACCCACCATTGTTCCTGAACTTTGCAGCAAAAGATTTATTACTCTGTAACCAAGGAGGGCAGGATGGGGGAGTTGTGCAAATTTCAACCTGCAAAGTGATAGTTGTTTCCACTGAGGGTTCTTGTCTAATGAGGGCTATCTTGCATTTCAAGTTTATGGAATCCACTTTACAATTCCACCCCACTACTAAGAGATGTGGGATCTACCATGAGGCATTCCCATTTGTCTCTCTTCAAAGCAATACCCACTCACTTCCCTTGATTAATAGCTCACAACAGTCAGTTCCCGAACTTTTTAGGGGACATCACAATTCCCAACCAGGATGTAGACAACCAGTGGAAAGGTAACAACCTGTTTGCTGAATTAGGGTTCATTTGAAGTGGAACAAGAACAAACAAGAAATGAAATGTTTTGATTATTTCTGTAACCCATTAGTTTATGAACGAATGCTTTATTTGTACTAGTATGTAAAATAGGCCAGTCAAAATGTATTTATTACACACATAAACACACATACACAATCACATACATTTACTAATGGTAAGAAACTGGGAGTTGAAGAATTGGAGAAATTAGCAAATTTCTTCTGAAATCTAATTATTTTTTACATGGCAAAAACATCCTGTTCTCCCCAAATTCTCAATTCTGAACAGGCTTTCTTAAGAACAATTCATCCTGACACCTAAAGGCCACCCTGCTGCAACCCCAATCAAAGCTTGGTTAAGTCTTTTTTCTAACTTCCCATCTTCATGTAATTAAAGCTGGTAGAACTGCAAAAGGTAATATTTTTATTATCAAACTATGGTGAGGAAGGATTAAATATAATGGTCCGTGTCAAATTCAACAGTTCTATGACTTTTGTAAGGTAATACCCTTTTAAATAGAACTGGTCAGATAACAAAGAAAAGTGTACTAGATTGGTTTCAAATTTTGATTGATAACTTCTGCAAGCCTATCCTTTGCTATGTGTGAAACGTTGCTCATGTGTTTGAAATTCTGATGATTTTCTCTTCTAAGAATGGTACATAAGGCTATTTTGGAAACTATTTGATCTATTCTTTTGAACAAGCACAAGGGTCATTCTCTGAAGTATCAGTAAGCAGTCAATCTTGCATATTCGTCTTTATTTATATGAATTGAATGTTTATTAGAGACGAAATTTAAGACCTTCGCCTAAAATGGTAATCATCTCAAGAACACAAGGATGCTGATGTGATAAAGGAATCCGTGTATGTACAGGAATACAGACTCAATTCGTTTCAATTATATTTGGATTATGACCATTTATCCCAGTCCACAGTTCCAGTGGAGCTGGCATCTGAGTAAAACCAGAGTTCTCTCCACAATAGAAACCTAATTTTGTAGAGTTTAAAAATCTGTAGAGAACCAACAGACCAGAGTTGCAACAGTTTCCCTTAACCCATAGAGTATGACAAGACTTTTCTGGGTTGCGGTGGAGGAGAGACCTAATGTACTCTTGCACAGAGAGGTAACATATATCCCTAATCTGGAAGAGATGTGACAAATGTGTGCCTGCAGTTCTTTGAGGCAGGACAAGCAACAATAGAGTTGTATATTGCCAGCACCATCCTTCTCATGTTCATGAATAACTCTTATGCTGAGCACACAGAAAGCTATACGTCCAGCTTCTTGGTCCTGTATATGTCTGGAAACTCTCAGTATTCAGGGAATAAAATGTTTGGGGTCAATGAACAGGATGAAGTTAAGTCAAATATGTGTAGTAACTATTTCTCATCTGAAGTTTTCCTCCCTTCCTCTCCCCGCCACCCCCCTGGCTCTTTCTCTCTCTCTAATCCTGCCTTCTTTCAGATGCTCAAGACAGCATACATAATGCTCCCTTTTCCCATTTTCCTGAGATGAATTGACTGGCCGAGTGAGTTCCAGCAGCCAAGGGTGGTAATGTTAAGAAGGGTCCTGAAGCTATCACAACCTTCCAGTCCATGAGAAAGCAGTGTGTGTGTGCTTCAGGTCACTTAATCATGGTAACAAAGTGCCTTATAAGGTATATAGAGCCACCAAAGTAAACTCAAAAGACTTTCTGTTTTTAAAAAAATATGAAAAATCTAACAAAGATATTTTCATCAGTTGCTATGAAAGCTGCCTGTAGGATCGGTAGTGAAAGCAATACAGGTTACAAGATTGGTTTTTCAAACCATTCTTTTTTTAAAAAGGGGGATAAAAACCAACCTAAGGAGATTACATTGGGCATTAGAAAGCTGGAAGAATAAATGGTATTAATAGAAGAGAATAGATGTAGCTTAGAGTTGAACTGTGAAGTCTTTGGTGCTCTTTGAGCTTAGTTTTCTTGTAAACATTTCAAATAACCAAGCTCAGAGAGAACAAACACTCCATAGGGATAAAAAGTATTATATGTTTATTTTCTTATATGTTTGTCTATACATTTGGAAGGGGCAGATTTCCAGTGACAAATCTTAGAGAAAGGAGAAAAACTTTATAGGGCATAGAAAAATTCTTAGAAGTCACTAAGGTACAGTAAATTCCGCCGCGATTTGAAGACCTGGCTATTTGACCAAGTCGGGCTGTGATTACCTTACCGGGGGTATGGGACGGTTTTAATTTTTAATTCGGTTTTATTGGACCTTATAGTGATTTAATTTCTTTTAATTATTTATTGTATTTGTATGTTTTAACTGTGAGCCGCCCCGAGTCTTCGTAGATGGGGTGGCATATAAGTCCAAACAAACAAACAAACAAACAAACAAACAAATAAATAAATCAGCTGTCAGAAAATTCCAGATTATTATCAGAGGAAGACCTGGAATTTGGGGCTGCAAGCATACACACAACTAGCTTTAAAAAGTTTTACACACAAAATGGTTGCCACAGCCCTGAAGCACAACCCTAATTTCATATTCACATAGCCTGCATGCTTCTACTCTGCTTAGGTTGGCAGCCCATGATTTACACTTTGTGTAAATTTCGTTGTTCTCCAAGCTGGAAAAAAATCCTGTTAACTCAGTACAAGGTTTATGCCTTGTTTTGTGTTTCTTAGAACTGTTTTGTTGGCGTTCCTAAATGACAGATTGTCATTTGTGTGTGTGATATTGCCACACCTTTCAGTTGGGCCCTTCTTTGAACACCTTAGTTCTTTTGCTGAGATGTGCTATTTATTTCTCTGGGGTTGAGATGACACTGGATATCCTTAATTTAGGAGGTAGCATTTCAATCCAACGCAATGAAAACTCCTGTCTTTTTTCTCTTCTTTTTTGTGCCTTTGAGTCAGTTTTTGGCTCTGTCCTACATTTTTCTTGGCAAGGTCTTTCAGAAGATGTTTGCCCTTCCCTACGTTCTAGGGCTCAGAGGAGAGTCTGGCTAAAGGTTACCCAGTCAGCTTTATACCTAAAATGGGATTTTCTATGAGATCCACTAATCCCATATTTATTGTGGGGGGAGATTAAGATAGCAAGGAAACAGACTTGTTTCATCATGTCTATGGTGCTGTTTATTCATTCAATGATGGGGTTTTTTTTTGTACAAGTGGGAAAACTTACTTCTCACCTTCAGTTTCAAGTATGTAACCACCTCTTCTGCATCTTAGATTCAGCTTAGGTCACTTCAAAATGATAGAAAGGGACTGACAGCCTTTCCAAAGATGACCCTGAATGGAAAGCAAGCTGGAAAAATTCTGGATCATCTTTCTTTAGACTGCAGCAGGAGGAGCATCTTTGGAACAACTTGCACACTGGCAACCAACTGATTCTAGACATAGCTCAAAATCTTTAAATTCTCCTACTCCCCAGCTACAAATGGTCTGGGACCAAAGGGGATAAAGCATTGCCTTTTCCATACAATCCAGTTTGCCACATCAGAATGGGTGGTTTTGCTCTAAATGCTTTTTTTAAAAAGAAGGTGAATAGCAAGGAGGGTCTGGCTTTCTCAGTAGTGTTTTTGTGGCACTAGTTGAAAAGGAAGTGCAAATTAACATTTAGCCAATAGACAGAAAAATAAAACATTATTATTTTTACTTTTTTGCCACTGTTATAATTACTTTTACCTTACTCCTCTGTTTTTCTGATGCTTAATGTTACGATACACTTGCCTTGAATTCTTATAGTGCTTTCACTTTTCTTAACCTAACCAATTAAGAAAAAAAGATTTAACATAGTCTTTTCCCATGGTACATTTATTTAGTACACAGAGGAAAGTTGGTGTTTTTTATTTAATCTGGGGAAAAACTGAATAGAACTTTCTGGACATCTCTCCCTATAACCCTGGTATTTCCTCCATCCAACCATCCATTTTTTAAGGCTACTCAGTTATTGACTCTGGAAACTGCATCACGGCAAGGTCAGGAAAATTGCTGCAGCTGTTGGGATACCATGAAGAACTCAATGTCAAGCCTTCGTGATTGGTCAGATCAAGAAACAGGGCAGGAATTCAATGAAAGCTCTTTATTGGAGTCAAGGTAGGGTGACAGAAAGTATGCCCAAGTTTCTCTTTGTCTCTTTGTCTTATACTATACAAATTCAAATGCATGTGTATGTGTGAATCTATTTTGAGTTTCTTTCTTGCGCTTCCCTTTCTCAAGACTCTGCAATTTTTTCTTCAGGCCCCTCCTTAATGGCACTCATTCCTTCCCTATCCCTAAGATCAGTTTTACACCAAAACTCATACAGGAATACCCAAAGCAGGTTTTCCCATTATTATTACTCCAGTTCCCAGAGATCTAATGCTAATGCTACAGGCAAGCCAGAACAGAAAACAGAGGCACCAGGGAGACTCCACTATAATACAATAACCACTCTTGTGGTAAATTTTTTCATTGTCAAAAAAACTCACCCCAAACCCAAACCCAAGACATGTATTACAAAAAGTCAGCACAGGTTCTCATGAAATGTGCCTACCGCAATTTTAGAATGAACCATAGGTGAAATGTGTTTTTTAAAAAACTTCCTCCATAGTGGAGAAACTACAAACAGGTGATGGGTATACTACTCAGTCTGTTCTTGATAGGTCAGTTGAAGGTCCCTACTGTCTCCTCTCAGAGTTCTTTAGAGCTTTCAACCAGATATGGTTTCACAATAAAGAACTGTGACATGTAAAGTACAAAAGAAGGCCACTTGTATGTTTGACTGCTTTTGACACAAGAGAATCCCAAGAAGGCTGTGTATCCTCTGATGTAATTACATAAAATCTTTTGCAACTTTTCAGCTAAGAACATTGACAAGCTGAAACTGCCCAACCTCTGAGTTAGCCAAAAAGTGGCAAAAATGACTTTGTATGATGCGGTGATCCTACCAACCTTAAAGGAAGCAAGGATCCACCTGTTCTCATGAAGGCAAAGGCTGTTTGCCAACTACCATCTAGCTAGAAAGTTTTCTTTGGGAAGCAAGATAAATGAAGTTATGTCTGCTGCTAAACATATTTTTAGTTATGTCTGCTGTGGTACTTGTTTTTAGAAGGCTCAGATTATCATCCTAAACTAATATCTTATTCTGATTTCAGAAGGACATTGGAAATTTCTCCTCTGAAATTCTAATGTCAGCCTCTTTGTCACTTGAAATCCACTTTGATTTTTTTTTAAATAAGGAAGACTAACTCTGGAAATAGATTGTGTGGGGGCAATCTACCCAACTAGCCAATATAGAAAAGCTACTCGCCCCGGTCAGTTCTTGGATGGAAGACTATCAAGAAGAACTTAAGGCTGTAGGATAGACTGAGAAATTGGAAAACTTCTCAAAAAAAAAGACAGTGTTAAACCCACTGTCCATGAAGTCAAGAGGAAACAAAAGAACATTTTATCTTTTATTGTCTTTATATTTGACATAGGGCTCCCCTACAGCCATTTGATTGCACAGTCAGAAACTAGTTTGGACCAGATTAGATTGCCCACTGCTGGATTTCATGTTATGTCTTAATGCAAGTGAATGTTCTAAGATTATGTATAGACCTTTTGATACAAAGTGTGGGTGTAAAGCTCAACCAAAAGCAGCAAGTCCATAAAAGGAAATACAGTGTTTCTCAACCTCAGCAACTTTTAATATATGTAGACTTCAATTCCATGCTGGCTGTGGGATTCTACTCCTCTTAAAGCTGCCAAGGATTAGAAACACTCTCTAAAACATGACATATCTGTTAAGAGTGGAATTCACCTAGATCAGACACCTCCAAACTTGGCAACTTTAAGACTTGTGGACTTCAACTCCCAGAATTCCTCAGGCAGCATAGCTGGCTGAGGAATTCTGGGAGTTGGAGTCCACAAGTCTTAAAGTTGCCAAGTTTGGGGACCCCTGACCTAGATATATAAGGATGAAAGGGCAGCATCATTTGGGGACTGCTAGCGCAATACTGGTGACTTGCCCATCCCAAACTGTGTGTAGCTTCCAAACGGTCTCAGATGATGCCACTGAAAGTCAGATGCAATCAGGGATGCATCCAGTCCCAGGAATTCAAGGAAGTGAGAAGCAGCGGTTTTAATATTATTACTTAGCATGACAAAACGCCTGTGAATAGCACCATAGAGCCTGATTATTAGATCACCTGCGCAATATATAGGAGCAGGCCTCCTCATGAAAAGGGCTGTAATTGGAGTCATTTTTACAGCAACATTCTAGTAAGTGGACCGATGTTCTGGACTGTCCATCAGCATCAGGCACTTCCTGGTCAAGAAGGCAGGCCTCCCTCAAGTCCCTCTCTTGATGCTTCTTATTCTGAAGTAGAAGGAGCAGGGGCCGAATCACGGTGTTTTGCCCATACAAGACCTGCAGCAAGCCTTTCTGTAATACCAGTGTGAACAGAGCTTTACTTTCAGGACCAACACACAGTTAGCTGTTGCTTTGTCATCACAGTCTTCGTCTGTAGAGGGGAAAACATAGGTTAGATAAAGGGTGGGTCACCTGAATCCTCTTGTGATTGGGCTACCTACCTCACCTAGAATATTTGTATTTCAAAAACACTGCTGGCTTCAGATGATATGGTGCATGCAACTTTCCTGATGCCTGCAGTTCCATACTCTTTCATCTTCTCTCTTTTTCCACGTCCTCCTTTTATCTTCCTCCTGTGAGAGCTAGCCTCTTCTTTAAGCCTCTTGGCACGGTGGTCTTTGCTATCTCTTTCTATGAGTCCTTCCGGATTCAGACATTGGGAGCTCCAATGTCTTCTGTTTGGCCACCATTTCTATTATTCACAAAACTGGGTTCCCCCCATTGCACTTTCAAACTAAAAACCAGATAGCCACATCATGCCTTAACATCCCAAGTGATCCTAGCACTGATTGCTTGGGTTTACGGTCCTGTCCGCTTCTTCACAACCGAGGGCTAGGTTGGCTCAAGAGCTGCAATGCTCTCTGCTTCCTTAAGCTAGAGCCCCTGACATGTTGCTTTTTTACCTGGAGCATCAGTGGGACACGGCTGCAGTTGGCAAGATTGCCTGGCTTCAGGTTTGGATGTTGACTCACAGCCTTGGCCTAAGGCTTCTCCTTGGTAGCACTTCACTTCACGGAAACGCAGGCCAGTGCCACAGGTCTTGCTGCACTGCAAAGGATGGGAGAAAAGAAGTGTCCTCCTTTGGCACAAAGTATAGATGTACAGCTCAACCAAAAGGAGAAGGACATGGAAAGAAATCCCACAGGGCTGCTTCATAATTATCCTCAAGAACTAGGTCACTTTGGGCAAGCATGGATGCCCAAGTTAAACTAGAAAATTGTAGCAATGCTTCATTTGCCAATGTGATTTCTTACTTTTAAATTTAAATTTAAATAATAATTTATTAAATGTGTATGCCACCCAACGCTCAATGGCTTTGGGTGGCTCACAACAATCAAAGAAAGACATTACACTAAAATCAATAAAGAAAAAAATAAAGACAAACGAATGAAAGTGCAATGAAATGAAACGAAGCCAAAGGAATTGAAATTAATTTACTACTCTAATACTGCGAACACATTTAAACATCTATAGGTATAGCAAGGTCAGGAATGTTTGCACAGCTACTTTTGTCTGACTGCTGCATCTCCAAGTAGCAGCAGTAGCAAGTTATAGGTTTGTCCAATTATGTTTTATCTTTCCCAATCCAGCAAGGGTTACTTCTGTCTTGGTTACCACTTTAGATGATTGCATCGGGCTCTGGATACAGATGCCCTTCAGTTCATTTAATCAGAGCACAATACGATTTGCTAGGCGCAAATGAAAGGGCTGCCTTGTGCCTCACAACCCAATGAGAGGGCGTGCCCCCGTTTACAATTGCAGTCAAGCCCCAGGTGCTTTTACAAAAGCATAAAGCAACGTTGTTGAATCTTGGCAGTTCTGTAAATGTTTATTGTATTTTGTTGTGGTTTTTTTTAAATGTTCTATGATCATCTTTTTGAATGTTGCACACTGCTATGATGGTTTTCAGAAAGGTGGTATCTACAAACTCAAAATAAACAGGGCTTTGGAAAGCAATGCTGGGAATCTCAATGGATGAAACAACAACAACGTCCCCTCCCTCTTATTTTCTCCTATTAAAGAGTTGTTCAGGGGGAATCTTCCCTGCCCTTTCCCTCCAATCCTGTTCTCCTGCAGCTCTCTCTCCCCTCTCCAGGTTGCTGTAGCTTCTCCATCTACCTGAGACCATGAGGTTGAAAACCATGTGGAACAGGGCCTCTGGAAACATGGGGCTTGTGTTTCTGGCTTTCGAAAAGCCTCGCAGCGCCTCTCAGGATACTCCTTGTACAGGCCATTTTCTAATCCCACACACAGCACTGTCCGCATCTTAACACCTCGGCCACATGTGGCATTGCACTGCAGTGGAGAAAGCAAGACACCGTTTTCTGTCTGCATTAAAAAGCAACAGTCTCCGCATGACCCACCCGTAGTGGGCTCATTCTTTTCATTTGGAAGGCTGCCAGTAATGAATACAATCGAGTGGGTTTGGGCTCAACAATGTAAGAGTTTTGCTGAAGAGAGTTAATGTTTTAAATAGACAAATGGCAACAATAACCCTAATACAGGTAGTTCTCGACTTACGGCCACAACTGAATTCATGTTGCTATGTGAGAAATTTGTAAAGTGAGTTTTGCCCCATTTTACAACTTTTCTTGACACATTCATTAAGTGAATCGATGCAGGTGTTAAATTAGGAACACGGCTGTTAAGTGAATTTGGCTTCCCCATTGACTTTGCCTGTTGGAAGGTCGCAAAAGACGGGATGCCGTAACCGTCATAAACCTGAGTCAGTTATTAAGCATCCAAATGTAAATCCCGTGACCTTGGGGATGCTGCAATGGTCGTAAGTGTGAAAAATGGCCGTGATCACTTTTTTCTGTGTTGCTGTAACTTTGAATGGCTACTAAATGAATTGTTGTAAGTCGAGGACTACATGTATAGTCCAAATTCCAATACTGTTAGACCAGTTATATTTACTATACATTTGGGTGTGGCTAACCACTGACCAGGATGGAATGCGAGATTTCCTCTCTTCCCCTGATCCAACTATTTTCTTAAATGTAGCCACATACCCTTATTTTATCAGATAGAGAGATAAGTAAAGCAAGGTGTTCCATCTGCTCAACAGAAAGGGGTTTAAAGCTTCTCTGTAAGACCTGAAGGCGGTTGAGATGGTTCTCTGCCATGAAGAAGAAGACATGGGGGAAAGCACTACATGGTCAAGGACGGATGTCTGATGTGGACATCACTGGACAGTTAATAAAACAACTTAAAAAAAAGAACTGAAGCCGGAATGGGACTAACACACTGTAGGAATATCTAAAGTCTTGGCAGATATGTCACAGCAAATGAATAAATAATTTAAGAAAATGCATATAGCAGATATTGCTCTGAAAGGCAGCAATGTTTATTTAGTTTATTTATTTATTTTGTCAAATGCTTACAATATAATAGAAATAAGAATAAACATAAGTTTAAATACATGAAATAGGAACTAATAATTGGGGACAATAGAACAGGGAAGGTAGGCACGGGAGGACAGTAGCCATTAGGATAAGGCTAAAAATAATACTTTTTGAGATCGACAAGGCTCCAAAGAATATTTCTGAAATAAAGATTGAGTTGGCAGATTTACGGGATCGTGACAGGAGAAATAATTTAAGGATTAAAGGAATGGCAGAGAAAAGCGGAACAAATAAATTTGACTGCTTTCATCTCTAAAATGAATTACCAGAGCTCTAATATGAACTTAATGGTTAACGATATTGAATGTGCCCATCAGGTTTACTCTCCTAGGAACACACAGAAAAAAACCTAGAGACATTTTTTTTGGTGAACCCAAATATAAACGATAAAATTATGAGAAAAATATGTGGACTGGAGAATATTCTTTTTCCAAAATATCAGTTTAGCTACACTGCTACAAGGGAAGGAATTAAAACCAATTAGAGAAAAGCCTATGCAGAATGAGGTTCAATACAAATGGGACTCTCCTCTCAAATGAATTGTTTTTATATTACAAGGATAGAAAGTTATTTCAATTTCAGTTGAGATGCAGAGCTTACTGACAAAGCTTTCCAAGAAGAGAGGATGAAATCTTTCTACGGTTTGTTCTTGGAACTGTGGAAAGCAAGTTGAACTACAAGTGGAAGACTAAATAAGAACACTGCATTAAGTTATGAAGCAACAGAAATTATATAGACTGTTTTCCTTTTTTAAAATGTTTAGGTTTAGAGTAAAAGGAAGAAAAGAAGAAAGTTAAATAAATAAGAGAAAACAATTATATCAAATACTAACATTGGTAAAACTATAGTTAAGGAATTATTGTAATTAAAATTGGGAGCTTATAGGCTGATGAGGGGAAGAAGGAATCTCAGTTAAGATACCCCACCTCCCCTTAGACTGTATAGAGCAGGGATCCCCAAATCCCAGGGCCATATCCCACTACCGGGCCTTGAGCAGTTCGAAACCAGGCCACAGAAGTGACGGGTGAGCTAAGGACAAATCGGATAAGTGTTGGAAATGTTATCAGATACCCGGCTCCTACTACCACATGTGGTGGACTTGTGCTGATGCTAAAAGATACTGGACTAAAATCCACATATGGTTGGAAAAAATGACACAACAACATATAGACTTGAAACCTGAGATATTCCTATTGGGAATTGTACCAGAGACACTTAGTAAAGAACTGAAATATTTGATTGTTAATGTACTGACAGCTGCTAGAATTGTATTTGCCAAAAATTGGAGAAATGATAAGATACCTGCAGGGAGGAAGTGATTAAGAAGATTTTGGACTGTGCTGAAATGAGTAGATTAACACTTGAAATTAGGGATCAAGAAGAAAAGCAGTTTTATAAGATATGGAATATGTTTTATCAATGATTAGATAAAAAAGTTTGGTGACATATGGAACAATGGAGATAAATAGAATTGTTGAAAGGAAATACAATATAGAGATTATAACATGGTAGAGAATTAATAATAACGATTATAGCTTTCTTTCTTTTGTAATAGAGAGTATGGATGATGAGGAGATGGCACTGAGATTTGTGACCGACTGACACACTTGAAATTGATGTTGGTTTATGTATTGTATGTTTGTTTGTCTTGTTTATTTTTTGGAAAACAATAAAACTTTTTTTTTTTTTAAAAAAAAAAGTGACGGGTGAGCGAGTGCATCCTCACTTGTGCGAGTAGCAGGAGAGCACGTGTTGTGTGTGCTCCCTTTGCACAACAGTCAAGTGTGCGTGCCCCCACCTTGTGGAAATACGGCTGCACATGTGCTCTCACCTGCCGCTCACGCAGAACCTTCCTCCCCACCCCACCCTGGTGGTCCACAAAGCCGGAAAGTTTGCAGAACTCTGGTACAGAGGATTCTTTAAGGAAAACTGGAAATAATATATAAACTGAGTTGTGAATTAGTAAAGCCTCTCTATTGCCACATTAGAAAAAAAATGACAACATCAAAATTAAAGTAATGAGATTTCAGAAGCAGGAACCACAATTTCATCAAACTGGGTTGAATTTTATAATTTACCTGAATAGCAATGGATTATAACTTGGTGTACTGCTTATTTATGACAAATTTTCACGTGTATGGTATCTGACATTTTATTTACACAGCAGTAGGGTATTTTTGTATTTTCTATATTTTTTGGTATATATGTATCTTGAAATTATGTTTAACTCAGATACTGATATTGCAAAAGGAAAAATAAACCTCTTCCTTAAAAGAATATTTACCTCTTCATGCCATTCAAGAAGCTATGGTTTTTTTGCTTATTTTTCATGTTTAGATGTTTGTTTTACTCTGGAAATGAAAAACTAAACTAGGTAAAATAAATGCAGAATAAAGAGTAGCTCCAGTGCAAAAGAGGTTTGTTTCTCCCTAAACTACCATCTGATGGGTAGGCCAATGAGAAAAAGAAGAAAGGGAGGCAGAAATGATTTAAGCCAGCAAATGGTGAAAGAGAGAAGAATCATGATCTTTCTACAAACTCTTTGCATATGTTACTGGCTGTTCCTTTTATATGTCAGGTTGATGGTTTAGAAGCAGATAGGGGGCTTAACACTGAATGTCAGTCTAGGAATAGCTGAAAGGGACCAGATAAGCATATGAGTTTTACAGAGCATCCTTATATCTCCCAATCGTTGTTTAGGAGTTTGCTACACTATCTCTCAGGCCATCCGTGGTCAGGGAGCTGACACAATCCAAAATCTTCCCCCAACCACTCCCAGCTGACAGAATGGTCAAAGGAGAACCCACTATTTGAATCCCTGCTTGGAAACTGCATGATGGAAGTATAGATAAAAACAAAGCTCTGAAGAGCATCTAAATTAGTCAATAGACACTCTCAGTAACAGGAACCACAATTTTTAATTTGATTTTGGACCGGCAGCAATAACTTCAAGTGTCTTCCTTATGAACAGAGAGGTGTGATCCGATGCAAACTCACATGGTCCCATTCTTGCTCTACCCAATGGGCGGGGCAGTTCTTATCTCCACAGGGGTAGATTGCCAGGGGTTTAGTGTTGGGATTACACTGGGACTCCGAGATCAACTTCCCTTCCACATTGCGGCAGGTGACCAAGCGATTCATCCGTCCCTCACCACACAAACCTGAGCACTTGAAGAAATAATGAGACTTTTCAAGGTAACTGGGATTAGTAGTAGCCTTCGATCTAGATGGACCAATATAAGACATAATTTCTAAGACTTTTGGCATGTTTTAGTACTGAAATTCTGGGCAAATACATTAGACACACAGAACTGGTCTTCACAGAGGCCTTCGCTTACTTTTGAAAGGATGCCTCTAACCTCATGACTTCTACAATAATTTCAGAAAACATACAGGCACTTTCTATTCTAGACTAGAATTAGTATCAGCCAGATCAGGAAACTGATTCCACAGGACGACTAGAATGAATTGAGACAGGCTACAGTAATAAACTCTTGCAAGTTTGATTATGTTTCTCCTTCCTTCTCTCTTTTACCCTAGTGAGACAGGAAGGAGTCTTCTGCAGTCTTTTCTTAATGCTATCTTCCTTCCCAGACCTGGGCATGTTCTGAATATTTTCTTGAAGGCCATCTTTATGCCTCCCTAAACTTAATTAGTATATTTCCCATTCCCAACCCTTCCATGAAGATTCCAATAAAACACACACATACACACACACAAATCAGTCTTGACTCACCGGCCCCCAGTCAGAAGCCGCCCAATGCCTGTCACAGGGAGGACCTAAACACTCCTTCTCATTGACAGGCTTTGTAGATTGATTGCAGAGTTTGGGTTCGACTGAACAGCGCACTTCTCTTCTCATTGTCCCTTGACCGCCACACCGAGCAGAACACTGTAAAGAAGTGGGAACCAGAAGAGACAAAAGATCATGGCATGTGCCAGCAATGATGAAGATGAAGTTATAAATCACATTATCGCCATATTTACCCATCACATTTTCTTTTGCCCTGCTATACTTATATATTATGACTATTACTCAAGTAATGAATGTTAACAATTCAGTTTATACATGCCTTCCTGACAAAGGCAGAATGAAGAAGGTACCTCAGGCAGCAGATTTTCAGCACCCATAATTCAATTACAGTGGACTTTACTGTCAAAATGGAATTTGGGGTAGTCCTTTTCCTGGAGTAGTGCAGTCCTCTTGAACCATGCTAGTTCATTTTTATATGATAATTTTTTGTCTAGACAGAGTTGATATTTCATGTCCCTGATTTTTTTCAGTTCTTCACTGCTTTTTGGGGTAATTTGAAATGGAAAGTAAAATGCAAAGAACAAGAGCTGGGTGAGAGTAGCTAGTAGTTTTTCTAGCTCTAGATTCCTGAACAGTTTATATTAGTGCCATGCACCGTGATATTTGAAGTTCATATTGGATCAAACATATTTTTACTAGCAGAGTTCAATAACGTATCTTCATAGTCACTGTTAGCATTGTTTTTCCCCAAAATGAAAGTGCTTTCTGAAGCTACTGCATTCATTAAAGGAAGAGTGGAGAAGGATTGGTCGCTTGCATTTTTTCTTTCTTTTAATCAACAGTCCTGCCAGGTCAATATTTTATACCGAACATTAGCTAAGATATGTACTGAATGCAAATGAATAGTAATACCTTGGTCCTCACACTTGTAACTCATCCTGCCTTGCCACAACTTATGTGGACCCAGGATTAGGACCATCTCTGCAAAACATTGAGACCATCATGCGGACCAATATTATACAACTTTTTAATTTAGCAGCTAACCACTGGTACCCTTCTGTAAAATAGATTTTAGTCTATTAAGGAAGAGGCTGTCCCATTTCCATTAAGGAAGAGAAAAAAAACATCAGTGGCCAAATACAAGAGAGCATTTGCACTTTTACTATCAGATGAAAATTTCATGATAAATTATACCTACTAACATTTCTTTTTCTGCACAGCTAAGGAATGATGCTGGTGCTCTGTCCTTTTGTGCATCTTGTCACCCTATCTGCACTTGCTTCTAAACTCAGGTGTCTAAAAGAGACATTCAATTGCATCTCTGAAGAGATTCACACTTAACTGTTTCCTTCAACCCAGGTTGATCAGGGATAAGCATCTTCATGTTCTCAATACGTTTTGGACATCAACTGCCATCAACCTTTGCCAACCTGATTAATGGCAAAGGATTGGTAGAGTTCAAAACATCTGCAAAACACTATCTTAATTTTGTGCAAGTTCTTTGGGGTGCGTGTGTGTGTGAGAGAGAGAAACCTACCCAAGAGCAACATACCTCAGACCATTCTGACAACTCCCACTGTGGCCCACAAACTTTGTTCTTGCATGATTTCCGTTCCATAGGCCTGGTTAGCCCAGCTGACTCACACATGTCATCGTAGACTGAACTATCAAAGCCTGGAGCCAGCATCTTCCAACAGCGCACAATTCGGTACTGATAACCTTCACCACAAGTTCTTGAGCACTCACTCCACTGGCTGGTCTCCCACCTCCACATAGGAAACAATGGCAAGAGAAAGAAAAAGCAATTTGGGCATAGTTTAATGCAAAGGGGGAAAAATAATAAAACTGGCTAAGGATCTATACAGACTCCTAAATCAAAGATCCTTCCATAAAGATCTATTATAGTTGCCTCTCATTTTTCTCTTTGTAGGAGCAATTCTGTCTGCTCTGTAAGGAACTTTTTCCTCAAAATTCAAAACCTTTAAAACTTCCATAGCAATTTTCATACATTTGCATCTGCACAAGAAACAAAAGGGACAGAAAAAATATTTCACATTATCTTCTACTAGCTTAAGCGATAAGGTTTAATTTCAGTACTCCAACTCCACACACAGGTTCCAGAATGTCTTCCCAAGAGCTGGCTCTTTCCACTCACCTAGGCTGGCACTCTCTGCCTGCGCAGAATTCATGGGTGGGTTCAGGACGAGTCAATGCATCACAGTAGGTTTCTTCCACTTCCACTCCATCATAGCGGACACACATTGCATAGGAGGTGCTGATTCCTGCATGCACAGCAAAGCTGAATCATCATTAGTTACCTTACAGGATTAAGTGCTTCACTAACAACTATGGTCCAAAGTAGCAGCAAGCGACTGTTTATCCCCATATCTTAGATATCAGGAAGAGAGAAAGTTGGGATTTCCTCAGAAGGGAGAAGGGAGGATGTGCTCTGTGAAAAAGCACATCCTTTTTCCATAAAGAGATGAAATGGACAGAAAGAATAACTTTTGAGGAACAGCAGGAAGAGCCTTTATTAAGACAATGGTGAGATGAAAAGAAACCAGAGCTGGGCCAGAACTGTAATCTGAGAAAGCATATTAGAAAAGACCCTCCCTAGTTCTCACAAAGATTAACAAAAAAAGTGGGGGGAGCAGAAGCATTTTCAGATTTGTGAGATTCTGTCACTATAACCTTATAATTAAAGGAGTATTAAGTTGGTGACTTTTGTTTCCCAGTCTGGTCTACATTGATGGCTGACAGGAATATACTGTACATATTATGTTCCCAACTTTCTAAAGCAAACCCAGAAATATATAATAAATAAAGTTGTTCAGTCATGGATACACAATGCTCAAAAGCTATAGTAGTCGTTAAGGTTGGGAAAATAGCAATAGCAATTAGACTTATATACCGCTTTACAATGCTTTACAGCCCTCTCTAAGCGGTTTACAGAGTCAGCATATTGCCCCCCACAATCTGGGTCCTCATTTTACTCACCTCAGAAGGATGGAAGGCTGAGTCAACCTTGAGCCTGGTGGGATTTGAACTGCCAAATTGCAGGCAGTCGGTAGTTAGCAGAAGTGGGCTGCAATACTGCACTCTAACCACTGCGCTGCTGAGAATTAGAACTGTACAGTTCTTCAAAACTTCAAGCTATTCATCCCTTCAAGGCTTCTTTGCAAAACAAGCTGACCACTTTGTTTCTATTATTTTATTTATTTATTTATTTGAATTTATTAGCCATCCAACTCTATGAGTACTCTTTACAGCTTTGCAGCCCCTGAAAGCATCTCTGATATAATTAGCCAAGTTTTGGCAAGCATTGCAAGAGAAAGTGCTGCTATCCTTCTCAGGTGTCACTTACCAAGTCCTTGGTCAGGGGTGCCAGGTGATGATGTGCTGCTTAATTCTGCTTTGATGGTGGAAGGTGCAGTGCTCACCTTTGGTACTTAAAGATGGCAAACTGTGCTGTGAAAAGGAGCCTCATTACCTTACCTAACTAAAGCTAGAAAGGACTCCTGTGCAGGTAGACAGTTGCAGAGAAGTCTCTTCCAGCTTTCACAAAGATACTATGAGAAGCTTCAGGACAGCACAACATGCTTCATTAAGGCAGATCATACGGCCTTGATGCTTAATGAAGATAATAATCATGTCATGGGACTTTCTTAGTGGGACATTTGGATAGCCCACTGAGATAAAAAATCACACAAGATTGACTTCATACATGGTAACAGCACAAGGCTATTATACAGTATACACAATAATGGAGGAATACTGAAATCCCCACAAGGAACAAGTGGATTGTGAAGGAGTTGAAGTTGTCAGAAATGGTGAAGCCTGACCTTTTGTCATAAAACAATAAATACATTCTTAAAAGATGGGAAAACTTTTATGGACTTTTTGCTGAAAAGAGAGAAAATGATACATAAAAAAGGACTACACCAAAGATGAAGGGATTTTTATAATATTAAGGAGGGAGGTTGGGTAATACAATTGTTAATTTCTGTTGTAAAGAAGGTCAGAGATCACTTATTTTTCTGACTTCAGTCCTCTTAGTCTTTTTTCCTGGCTTTTTTCCCCCTTTGCTTTCTGTACTTTCTTTTTCTTATCTCTATTTTTATATATTTTCTGCTACTTTTTGTTTTAGTTTTGTCCTTTACTGTTTGAAATTTTTTTTAATAAAATCTAGAGATAGAGAGAGTAAAAGAGAGCAGCAAGAGAGAGCAAGAGGGAATGTGTGCGCACAAGAGAAAATCACATCATATTCACAGTCAGAAGTGCCTTGGGGAAACAAATGACTTCGTGCAGACTTAATAAAAATTCATGCAGGAAAAAAAGACATTAAAATTAACAAGAACAATGTTAGTCCTAATTAAACCCATCTGCATTACAGCTCCTGAGTTGTTGGAGACTACATTGAAAAGCTAAACAGAAACACAAAAGCGGTTAAGGCACCAGGCTAGAAAGCAGGAGAACAAGACTTCTAGTCCCACCTTAGGCAGGAAAGCCAGCTGGGTGACCTTGGGCCAGTCACTCTCTCAGCACAACTTACCTCACAGGGGAAAATAGAAGGAGGAAGGTGCATTGGATATGTTCACTTTCTTGAGTTATTCGTAAAAATAATAAAGGCAAGTTACAAACAAGCAAACAAATAACACAATTCTATGATGCATATGCACGGAGTCTACATCTACTCACAAGTTTCCCCTGATATAATGATAAAGTAACATCAAGGGAAGGTGTTTTTTGCAATATTAAAAGAAGAATACCTTCAGATGCAGAACAAACACAAATATACAGCAAACAGTATTTAATACACTATACACTGCTGTTCATTTCTGAAGAAGTTCTCATGTGGGCCCTTCTATATGCAGAAACTGACCACAAAGAATCCTTTGCAAGACTAAAAACTTGCCATATTAGTATCCAAAATTACATGTTATTTCACCTGATGTGCATGTGGAGCTGCAAGGAGCATAGGCTGATACCTTCCAGCGATACATGTCAGCCAAGCTGATGTCCTCATGGCCAAGGGGACTCAATTCAAAGTCATTGCTGCAGGGGGGAAAAACCCTCAGTATAAGTTTCTGGATGGATGATTTACTACAGGAAGGGAAATACGTTGTCCTTCCCTGGTTTCCACAGAGGCTAAAAGGAATCCCCAGATGGCAACATATTATTTCTTCACAGTTTGCTTATCTACACAGTCTATCACAATTGTAGGGATTGTAGAGAATTTAATCATCTAAGAACAATGTTCTTCAAGCAAAGGGCACGCTAGACTGCATCAAAAAATATGCAGTTTAAATTAGAGTCTTCCCAGTGGAGGCTTCCCATTGTGTCTCTATGATTTACTGTCCCAGCGTGCAATGTTCCAATCAACCTCCACTAAAGGCACTGTGACTCTGAATCTAAACGAAACGACCAGCACATCACAGCACATTACCCAGTGATAGAGAAGGCTACCCTTTTCATCTAACCACAACCTCTTCCAATCAAAGTAGTGGAACAGCTGATAATTCTGATATCCACATACATAAAAACAATCCAATATACTAACTGAATTGAATTCAAGAATGAAGATTCCCTCAGATTTCCCAAGAATAGAAAATCATTGCTTTAGGCCATTTAAAACTAGAATCATTTGAAGAACCACATGTAATTAATTTTTAATACTGTATTTACATAAAATCTACATTTTCTTCAAAATAATTTATTTTAAAAAAGAGACTGTCAACTTAGATATGCTGGGAAAATTATGATGAAATCAGTTGAGAGGGTTTTTTTCCTAAAGCTAAACAAGTACACAATGCATCTTCATTCTGGGGCTGAGGGAAAAATGGATGTAGTTTGCTCTCCTTCAAATGGAGAATTTGAAAGGAAACCAAGCTTGCTGTTGCCAAGGTTCCTCCTGAATACTTTCTTTTTACATCACTTTTTTTTTCTTAGAACACTCAACCCTTTTCTCCCGAATCTATTTTCTTTCTCACCTTTCAGCACCTGGACCTTGAAGAGGCTCTGACAGCTGCTCATTCCCAAAGCTGATTGGAAGCCTGGAGCTGGAGCTAGGGTTGGAAGAAATTGCCATGAGAGTATCATTTGTTGCTTCATTCATTACAAAAGGGTCGACATTCACTCTGTCTGGAAAGTTCTTTTTTGCAGATTGTTTGGGCAGTCCTTCTGGCCATTTGATAGTTGTGTGACCCCACAACCCAACTGTTGAATTCTTTCTCCCAACCTTGGCTGTCATGTAATGCAATGCCCTACAAAAAGCGGCATTTTGTGGATCCTGGAGACACAATGATCTGAAGAGATGCTGTCTGGAGGCACCAATCTTATTGGCTTCATGGAGTTCAAATCTTGCTGCACCATGTGGCGTGGCTGTGCTGATCATAATATTATTGAGTCTGAGGGCTTAAGAAGAATGAAAATGAACCAAGAGGCCCACAAAATTCAGTTTACTTTCTACAATTAAAAAGGCTTTTGTCCCCCTAAATATTTGGAAATACTCTCATTTGATCATGAATAATCTGCAGAAGTTTCTGTATCTGTTTAGGTATGAGCATCCTTCTTTCAGCATTTGAAAATGATTTCCTGTCTTTCATGACTATAAAGAAAAAATGCAAACTCACATACCATCGAAAATGTTCCAGAAATACATGAAATTTAGTTTGGAATATACCATCTGAATATACAACTTGCATGTATTGCTTTCTTTGAAAAAAAGGACTTTGATCCTTAGGCAATGATAGAACCTCTTTGTTATTCAATACATCAGCTGCATCTGTTTATTCAGACATATGTGGAAATATGTGAAAAAGATAGACTGCTTCAATGAAGAGAGATATTACACTTTGACAAGGTCCAATGTTAATATTATGAGGTGTTATTATTCAGGATTTGGGTAATATTGTTACATATTGCAGTCTACATATATGCATGTGTGTGTGTGTAGAGAAAGAGAGACTCTAAATCAATGTTGATTTAGGTCAGTATTTGATATATTTTGAATATACATCACTATTAACATTGATTTAGATCAATGTTAATTGATGAAGTCATGATAAGAGCTAAATTTCAGTAGTAAATTTTTGAAAATGTCAGTATTCCACATAATGTTTGTTTTTTGCCAGTCAAAAATAGGACTATCAAAAAGAATCCCACCCTTCAGTTTTCCATTTCCAAATAAGAACCTTGAATATGGAAAGGGTTACATAATTACAGACATGTACAATGCGAGCAACACTTTAAATAGTTTCTGAGGAGCACTTGAAACATACATCTCGCCAACCATTTCCCATCAACTTTGTACTATAGATGATTGAGTAAATAAGCTTATGAAAGGATACTGACCCAGATCTGCTTCTTTGTCAGCTGTCAGATCTTTACTTGTTTCACGTGTATGATAAAGTTGTTGGAATTGAAAGCTGAGATTTTCCTCCTGTGCCCCATGTTTCCAGCCCCACTCTTTGCCTTGGTGAGTGGAGTTACTTGGGAAGAAGTTCTGGCTATTGAAGGACATGCCCCCAGGTTCTTCTTCTGTCTCATCTGTCATCTCTGTGACAGAAACCCAAGAAGCATTGAAATCTTGGGAAATGGATGAAACTGCATCTTGGTAATTTTGGCTAGGTTCTGGTAAGTGAAGATAGAGAGGCATCTTGATGGATGGCGGAACTGTCTGAACAGCTGGTGACAATGCTCTAGGCACAGTGTAGTCATATGTTACATGTGGCATTTTTCCATTGAAATTGTAGTACTTTTAACAAAAAGAAAAAAAATAACCAAGCTTACTCTCACTTTTAAATTATGCAAGATTCTACTACAGTCCAAAGAACTTTGAGAAAGACACTTCACATAAGCAACTGTATACAGTAATCAGATGTGGCGGTGTGCAAAATGATTGGAAGTCCAAATTTTCATTCAAAATGTTGTTGTGGGTCTGGAACATTTCCCACAAGATTTGGAACAACATTTCTAGTAAAATAAGGTTTAAATAACCAAAGGTATTTCAAGCTTGAAACATTTTGCACGTCTGCTCAGAAGGACTCATAGCCCCCAAATCTGATAATTTGAAATCTAAGAGTGAACTCCCAGAATATCTCTTTGAAGATACCACTTTTTATCATTTCTATTTGCTCTCCCAAATTTTGCTTTCCTAATAATCCCCATGAAAGAAGAAATCAGGAACAAATCTGGGAATGCAATAAGTCGTCTTTCCAAGCCAGGTAACCACCCTCTTAAATTCCCTGAAACAATATCTGAGAGAGGAAGCTCTGGTAGTCATCAAGGTTTATTTGGATATAATGAAGTGAATTTCAAACTTTGGCCAGACATAGAAGCACCCTTCTATAGCATCCTTCCATCCTTCTTTGCATTTTCTATCGAAAAACAGCAGGATTCCCCTCTAAACATTGTCTCTAGGTTTTGTTCTCCATCTGATTATTACAATTTTACCCTTGGATAGGTTGAGCTGAAATTACTTCTGATTAGATGAACATGAAGAAGCCATGCAGTGGTGGGATTCAAAATTTTTTACTACCGGTTCTGTGGGCGTGGCTTGGTGGGTGTGGCAGGGGAAGGATACTGTAAAATCTCCATTTCCTCCCCACTCCTGGGGAAAGGTTACTGCAAAATCTCATTCCTTCCCCACCCCACTAACCTGCTTTCCAGCTCCATTCTCTTGTGCAGGGCAACAAAAGAAGGCAGAGAATAGATGGAGGCAGGGCCAGTCAGAGGTGGTATTTGCCAGTTCTCCGAACTACTCAAAATTTCCGCTACCGGTTCTCCAGAACTGGTCAGAACCTGCTGAATACCACCCCTGAATCCATGCTTTAAAATCTATTCATCAAATTAAAACTGTCTACTCCTGATCGAAACTGCAACATGTCCCAGCCTAAGATTCTTCACACAAACTTGAAATATTAGTAGAAACTGGGAGCTGAGGAGGTAACTCCTGTTACTGGAACTTCTTGTGAATAACAGTAGAAGCTGGGAATAGAGGAAAGAATATGCTTTCTCACAAATATGAAAATTCCCCATAGGAAAAGCGGGTAAGTGGGGTACTGTTATACAGGTAGTCCTCAACTTACAACAGTTTGTTTAGTGACTGTTCAAAGTTACTATGGCACTGAAAAAAGTAACTTATGACCAGTTTTCATACTTATGACCATTGTAGCATCCCTATGGCCATGTGCTCAAAATTCAGATGCTTGGCAATTGACTCATATTTATGATGGTTGCAGTGTCCTGGGGTCATGTAATCCCCTTTTGTGACCTTCTGAAAAGCAAAGTCAATGGATTCACATAGCAACCGTTTGACTAATTTAATAACCACAGTGATTTGCTTAACCACTTTGGCAAGAGAAGTCCTAAAATGGGGCAAACTCACTTAACAAGTGCTTCATTTCAATGAAAGAAATTTTGGACTCAGTTGTGGTCTTAAATTTGGGCACTCCCTATATTTAGAGAGCTAAAGAGAAATTTCTGGGGAAAAGAAAAAAAATCAATGGCTGTTGATCCTAAGATGGACTAGGAGTTTTGAACTACTGATCCTACGATGGACAAGGAATTTTGAATTACTTGAACACTGGCCCAAAGATCAGAAGAAGAGGTGCCGAAGGAATATTCCTACTCAAAATAGATGTCTTCCATGGGTCAGGAAGACATGGAACAAAACATGGAGAAATGGATCAGGTCTTGCCAGCCTGAGAGAGAATGCCAGACAGCCAGTATAATTATCCCCTTTCTTTAATTCTAGATAGGAACCTAGAAATTACAGTACTATTAGGTTACACTGTAGGCTGAACATTGTTAACTTTAAAATACTTGGCAGTTGTGCATAAACCAAGCATTTGTATTATTACTTTCCCCTACTTTACAAACAGATTGTAATAAGCATTTGACAAAGTAGACCACAGCCTACTTCTTGGTATGCTAGAAAAAGGTGGGATAGATAGCATCACTATCAGATAGATTTGTAACTGGCTGACAAACCGCACTCAACGAGTAGTTCTTAATGGTATTATATCTACATGGACTGAAAACATCTACGTGTGCTGAAAAGTAAGCAGTGGGGTACCACAGGGTTCTGTCTTAGGCCCAGTACTCTTCAATAGCTTCATAAATGACTTAGATGAGGGACTAGAAGGGGAACTTAACAAATCTGTGGATGATACTAAGCTGGCAGGAATAGCCAACAGCCTAGATGATAGGCTCAAGATCCAGATGGATCTTGATAGACTTGAACACTGGGCCCTATCTAACAAAATGAAATTCAATATAAAGAAAAGTAAAGCCTTCACTTAGGCAAGAAAAATTGAATCTACACATATAGACTGGGTCAAACCAGGCTTAACAGCGGTAACGGTGAGAGGGATCTTGGAGTCTTAGTGGACAACCAATTAAATATGAGCTAACAATGTGTGGCGGCAGCCAAAAAAGCCAGTGTAATCCTAAATTGCATTAACAGAGGGATACAATCAAGATCAAATACCACTCTATAAAGCCTTAGTAAGACCCTACCTAGAATACTGCATCCAGTTTTGATCACCACACTATAAAAAAGATGTTGAGACTCTAGAAAGCAGGCAGAGAAGAGCAACCAAAGTTGATTAGGGGACTGGAGGCGATGAAAGGTTCCAGCAACCAGGCTTGACTAGTCTTGTGAAGAGAAGGACCAGGGGAGACATGATCACAGTGTTCCAATATCTGAGGGGCTGCCACAGAGAGGAAGGATTCAAGCTATTTCCCAAGGCACCTGAAGGCCAGACAAGGAATAATGGATGGAAACTGAACAAAGAGAAATTCAACCTGAAAATAAGGAGAAATTTTCTGACAGTGAGAACAATCAACCAATGGAACAGTTTGCCTTCAGAAGTTGTGGGAGCTTCATCACTGGAAACTTTCAAGAAGAGACTGGACTGTCGTCTGTCAAAAATGGTGTAGGATTTCCTGCTTGAGCAGGAGGTTGGGCTAGATGACTTATGAGGTCACTTCTATCTCTGTTAATCTGAATCAAGAGAATGGGCAAAATAAGTCCAGCTTTCTTGGCTACCGTAAATAAATCCTGAAAATGACACTAAAAGCTTGTCTTGTTTTGCTAATTAAAAAAAGGGGGGGGTTATGATGTGCGGTATGGTGGCTATTGAGCCAATCTCTGTGAGCATTTATGACATGCAGTAGAAGATTTATAATCATCTGACAGCAAGGATGGTTTGTTTGAAATAAAAGTTCCTGTGCTGAAAAATTTGAAATCATGAAAGGGACAAGAGTAAACATACCTATTATCTATTGTTCATTGAAAAAACTAAGTGTAAGACAATTCGTTTAAAGCAGACAAATAAATTATCCTGAATGTATCTGAGAAGTATTTAATTGTCATGCTCGACGTTTTTTTTCCTCCAGTTATATATACATTTTTGTGCAAATTAAGAAATCGTGACAGAAATGGGATGGAACAAAATGCTCTTAAAATATGAAGAAAATGTGTAAATTCTCGTACACCTGATTTCAGATGGGACTATGTAGGACAGGGCTGTCAAACTCCTGGCCCATAGGCCAGATGCATCATGTGCTGGCCATGCCTGGTTTAGCAAAGGGGAAGAATGTCCCGATAGGTCACGTGATGCTGCCATGATGACATGAGTTTGACGCTCCTGATGTAGGAGAAGCAGTAGTGAACTTTCTAAAAAAAAGTGTAGCCACTGATAAACCCCTAAAAATAACCAATGAGCTATCTTATTTCAGACACATTGTGCAAAGCCCCAGTTCCCTGGAAAAGCCTCTAAGGTTGAGTGAGGTGGAAGGAAAGAGGAGAAAAGGGTGACTAGTAGCAAGGTGAATGGACTCCATTGCAATGGTGATAAGTGCACCGTTGAGAGACTTGAAAGAACAGGTTAAGGACAGATCATCATGGAGAAAATCTATCTATGTGATTGCTAGGAGTTGAAAAAGACTTGATGGCACATAATCAATTAAAATAAAACAGTTTTACTCTCTATTCATTATTGTTCCTCGCTTTCTCCTCTCCTAGCCCCTGGCCCTTTCTCTTTTCAGCTGTCATAGTCTGAAACAGGCCTGGAGGAGATAAACATGCTAAACTTCAGAGAGGCTGAAATCCAGAAATAAAAGCTCTTTGCAAGTGCCAATTTAGAGACAAGGCACTGATTCTTTATTAGATCTGTTGAAATATACTCTGACACGATGTAACTGCTGTGAAAACCTAGTCTAAAAACCAAATGATTTTAGATTAAAACAGATTTAGCCTGTCTGAAGTTAATTCAATTTTGAAATGTTTAATGATCTTGCATTTTAGATTAGATATCTGGCTATATTTAACTGCCAGATGGTTGCAAAATGTAGTAAGAAATAGTTGAACCGTAGTTTGCCTTATTTACCATGACGTTGAGAGACTGATTAGTGGGCCCTTGTGCAATAATGTATTCTAGACCATCAGAATGTAGATTGGAAGGACGGCGGTATTTGAAGATGGTGCCAGCCACTCTAAAATTCTGTGGATTGTCAATAGCAGAATTTCCATTGAAGAAGAAATGACCCAAATCATCAGCCAGAGCTACCAGGAAAACAAAAACAAAACGAGATTGAAACACATCTATTGTGCAAATATTAATTTAGATATGCATAACTGGAAACCAAGTGACTCAATCTATCCAAAGAGGATTTCCACTGGTTCAAATTTAACAGATCTGAGTTGCAAAAACCATTAGATGCCAGAAAAAACAATGAGTTTACTGCCACTCCCTGCTGCTACTTAGTGGTCATCAAGATGTTTATATCCAAGTTCTAGTAGTTCCACATTGACTCTTAACCTATTTGTTGATCTTCCTTAAGATGCATATTAGTGTTTATATCCTGACCTCTTCCCTGTGATATTTACAGCCATGAAGAAGTGGACTCAAGAGATCGGAGCATGTGGATGTAGTTTAATCCACTAGTGGCATTTCAAGAGAAGACCATATTGCAAACCCCCCACAATAGCTTGCACAATGTAATGGTTCTCATTGCCAGCAAGTAAAAGCACAAGGAGCTAGACAAAGGGGACATAAAAGAAGGACCATGGAACTCCTATAGTCTGTCAATAAAGGGATGCCCATCACCACCTCAGAAGAAGAAAAAGAACCTACATAAGTTCTGCAGTCTTGCAAGTTGGTGCCAGGCCAATAAATATATAGTCTGCCAATGTATCAAGAAAAAGTATTGCCAGATGTTGGAAACCGCACTCAACATTTTCTATATATATGGAATGTATGTTACTTCTGAATTACTCTCTGTATTAATAGCAGCAACTTAGATTTATATACTGCTTCACAGTGCTTTACAGAGTCAGCATATTGCCCCCAACAATCTGGGTTCTCATTTTATTGACCTCAGAAGGATGGAAGGCTGAGTTAACCTTGAGCTGGTGAGACTCAAACTGCCAAATTGCTGGCACATATGTAGTTATTGCTAAAATTTTGCTAAGTACATCCGACCAACATTTGATATACTGCCAAGAAGGGTCCCAAAACATTTTGGGAGTCCAGAGTGAGCATACCACCTAATGGTATCCTACTTGCATACTTCTCCTCCTTCAATTCTCCTCCATAAATATTCATCAAGAAATATCACATGTCTAGGTTAACTTTGGGACGTAAAATGTTGATACAGACTACAGAAGTTTGAAAAAAGACGCTATCTTGAATAAAAAGCTAGTCAAGTCACATTCAAAAGCAGTTTATTTATGAAGTGAAAACATGTCCATAAAAAAATATATAATTGCATTGCTTCAATCCTCTATTATACTTTTGAAGATTGGAAAGTTATATTTATGCACTTTGGGTCGATCAATTTAACACTGTCTGAAAATCCTTGAAGGCAGTGTTTCTCAACCTAACAACTTTAGGATGTGTGAGCTTTATGCTAGGCTGGGGCATTTTGGGAGTTGAAGCCCACATATCTTAACATTGCTGAGACTGAGAATTGCTGTTTTAAGAGACATGTGCATACATAAAGATTACTGCCACCCGTTCTCCATGGGGCTGTCCTTGAAGAAATTACAACAGGTCTGGAATGAAGCGGCACTCGGGATAACTCTTAGATGATGTACGTTATACCATTACAAGGGCTTTCACTTTTGTTTCTAGGTGTGATTTAAGGTGTACCTTTAAAAGCAGAATGCACAGAGCCTCTCCAAGGTAATCTGCCCATTCTGCTATGCTTGATAAGGTGGGAACAATCAAGGTCCTTTCACTTAAATGTTGCTATCCAGAGGGATCCAGAAGTGTGCCTTCTTGATAACCACTCCTTGCCAGTTTTGGTTCCCCCTGAGATTCAACAGGCCCCTAACTGTCCTACCCTTCCAAAAAAACTTCAATGACCTGGCTTTTTCCAGAACCATTGAGTATCCGATGTATGAAGTGGAAGCTCAGAAAACTTAGTTATGGATGTATGGGGGTGTAGTTGGGGGCACTAGGAATTTCTTTGTTAGTTTTTATCTTTATTGATTTTATTGGTCTTCCTGTTGTTAGTGAGTAGCTCAGGGTTATGTTGTAAGGCTTTTGTTAACCTGTTAGGTAACCTGGCACTAAAAGAACATTCCATTTCATTGTTACATTACATACAATTGGAAGCCACATACATTAAATAAGTAAATAAATAAAACATGAAATCCTTTAAGCATACTTTTTTTGACCTGTTAAGATAGTGGGATACAAAACAAACACAGTCACAGAAAACAGGTGAAGCCCCTTTTATTCCTTCAGTTTGCTTCCAAGCTCCAAATAACTTTGACGGAAGACAAAAAACCTCCCACACAAACAGTTACATGAAGAAGGAAAAAAACAGCATAAACCAGGCAAGATAAGGGCTGGAGGATGTCCACAGATAACACACACTGGGAAGCACACCAAACTCAGAGAGGAACTATAAACTAGAAATATTTACACGCTTTGTTTCCAGCGTTTGCCAGTATGCAGGTCCAAACTCTTATTCAGTTGTCACACCTGCAGCCCATCCTTGGGTCTCCTCCCAAGGAGACCACATCTCTCCTTTATCCTCTCCTCCCTGCATGCCCTAGGATGGATATGGGATGGGCCTGGGTCCTCCTCTGACTGCTCAGCTGGCCTCTGCCCTTCCCCAGCCTCCTCCACAACCTCTGGAGCCACACTTCCACTCCCTGTCGGCTGTTCCTCCTCTCCCTCAGAGTCAGTCTCCACCAGGGGCATGACAGATAACTTGGCATTAGAACATTGCTATTTCATTGCTTGTCCACATTTTCTATAAGTTAATCAGTATAATACTGATATAGATTGCTTACCCAGGATATTCTCTGTCTTCCTTCGTTCAATAATGAGTATATCTGTAGCACTAGCAGGAATGTTGGTGATAAATACATATCCTGGGAAGTGAGAAATATAGAAAAATCAGAATAACTAAAATCAGATGAACAGATCTTTTTCTGCAAAGAAGTTTTGTTCTTTCTGTTTGCCATAGCAGCTAACTCAACTGAGAATGTGGAGAATGTCTGGGCCACTCCATGCATTATACTCGCCAGAGAGTTACAGATAATCTCTTCAGTTTATCTCCAAATGTACTGGGAATGAGATTCTCTGCATTCTTACAGAGCCTGGCCTTTGGGGAATTACAGTTGTAATATCTGGAGGGCATCAGGTCTATTTATGATAAACAGGCTTGTTTCATTCAAAACATTTTATATACCTGCAAAATATACAATGTGTAAGAGCTTTTAATCATGCACAATCTCAATTATTTTTTAAAAATAGGATAATGCTGTTATCATTATGTTAGATTTTATCATAAAAAATATGCTGAGAGATTATTTTGATGTTACTCCATGCTATTATAAAACCTCTTTTCTGCAGCAGGAGATTTATCAGAAGGTAAACTGAAACCCTTGCAGCTCCTGTGTAATGGAGTTGCAACCCTCCCTCTATACCAGACAGACATATCTATCCATCAATGTCGGAGGTGGGGAACTCTGGTTCCTTTATGATTTGTGGACTTCAACTCCCAACATACCTGAGCTAGCAGAATTCTTGAGGCAGAATTCTGGGAGTTGAAGTCCACAAGTCATAAAAGGGCCATCATTCTCCACCTGTGCTCTGTGTGAATGCTTGATGACAATGAACATTAGATGCATTTTCTCAAGAAAACACTAGTAATTGCAGTTCAGAGTCAGCTCAATCCACAAGACTTCCAAGGACTGGCCCAAGACATGTGGACTGCCTGGGTGAAGGAGGACAACTAGCTCGTTTCTCCACTTTCAGTAAACCAATGGATTGATAGTTGCATTTCCTTGCAACCCTGGAATCAGGACACATGCTAAACACAGCTCTGTTTTTCCAACTATATAAGAGCTTGAAGTACAAATGCCAGGAATTGGGCAGACATTGCTACTTTCCCTCGGGTACAGCAGTCATTAAGGCTGCTTTGAACAACACAGCCAACTTTGATCAGCCAAGGCAGAACATGATCTAAATCAAAGCCATTGTGAGAAAAATAATGATATAATAAAACACTGTGGGAATTTGTTGGCTGATATAATAGTGAAGGGTTTTATTTCTTTTAATGAAAATGAAATGTGGTGCTCAATCCCAATCCCATATTTTGATAATATTTGGTGGAACCAGAGTTTTTGAGGCTGTTATTTGACTCAACCAAGAGCTCCAGTTGCTTGCCTTCACCAAAGGAAAGAACTATTTATTTATTAAATTTATATGCCACACATCTTATTCTGAAAAGCAGCTCTTTTCAGTTCTCTAAAAGGACTGTTGCAATATTATCAAGTATCTATGACTCTGCATGTGGAATATTTTGTGCACAGCCTGACATCTCCTACAGCAGGGGTGTCAAACTCAAGGCCTGCAGGCCAGATCCGGTCCATGGGGTGCTAAGATCTGTCCTGTGGGGCCGTCCTGGATACAGTGAAGGACTGCCCCACTATGCCTCTGCCAGCGAAAATGGAGTCCGGGGAAGCCATGCGCAGCCTCCCCAAGCTCCATTTTTGCCAGCAGAGGGCTGCAGGAGGCAGTCGCAGCTGAAAACAAAGCCTCAATGAGTGACATCGAGTTGGCCACACCCACCCAGGCCCCCCCAAGGTCAAACACAACCCTGATGCATCCCTCAATGAAACCGAGTTTGACAATCCTGTTCTACAGAATATAGATTCTCCAATTTCACATTTTTCCTTTCTTCTCAGAAAGAAATGCATAGAAGATCCTGGGACTGCAATAATACTGCTTCAAATGTATGCCTTGCTTTCTGATCCATCTTCCTTGTTTATCTTCTTCAATTCATTCTCTTTTATAGCTTATTTCATAATCCCTCATTCAACTAATTCATTACTTGCTTTTCAAAATGCAGAATAAAGCTGCCCACGTACACAATATAATCTTAATTTAAGAATATAACTAGACTTCCTCAATTGAACATATTTATAACATGGAGAGTTTGGGGCCTCCAAAGAATGTTGAGCCACAGTTCCCTGTAACTTTATTATTTAGGGCTAATGACAATGAAACAGCAGAAATTGTTATTCAGCAATATTTAGAAAGTTATTTATCTGAACTATCCCCATTACAAAATGGCATTAGCTTTTTGTGAAACAAAATAACCTCACAAGGGACTCTGAACTTTTCTCTGTCTCCTGCTTTTTCATTGGAGGTTAGTATTCCATATGCTTTTGCCCATGTTAGGTTTTAGGTGCAGTATGAAAGAATAAATATGCAAATGGAATTCAATAATGCCATATCATGTGGCTATGGCAATGTACTGCATATTATCATTCTGCTCTAAAAAGATGCCCAATTCAGACTCTAACATAAAGGCATCAGATGGGGTCAATATCCTCCAAAGTATATATTTGAGGTTTTTTTCTTTCTTTTTCTTTCTTTAGCCTCAGGATAAATTTATTCATTTACTACATCTTCATTCCACCTTTATTATTTTTACAAACAACTCAAGATGGCAAATGTTCCTCTTCCTCTTTTCCCCACAACAACAACCCTGTGAGGTGGGCTGGGCTGAGAGAGGATGACTGGCCCAAAGTCAGCCAACCAGTTTTCATGCCTAAAGCAGGACTAGAATTCCTAAGCAAGCACCAAACTGACTCAATTGCCTACCCAGAAGCAAGAAAGTCACAAAGCGTAATACAAAATAGCTCAGTTCTGTTAGCAAAGTGTACCTAACTGTGAGATCCCCTTTCGGAAACTGCCTGAGACTCGGTAGCAAGTGCTTCCATCTCCACCACATACCCGGCATCGATCCATCATCTGGGAAGAGTAGAGGCTGCCATCACACCCTATTGGCTAGGGGGGAAAAGGAAAGGCCAGTTTGAGATCCATGCTTAAAAGCCCACCATGACTCTTCAGTTTTTGGATCAAGCTCTTTGTTTCTTTTCCCACAACTGATGTGTATAGCTCTATTTCTTATATCTATTTTTTAAAGCAGGGGTCCCCAAATTTGGCAACTTTGAGACTTGTGGACTTCAACTCCCAGAATTCTGGGAGTTGAAGTCCACAAGTCTTAGAGTTGCCAAAATTTGGGGACCTCTATTTTAAAGCTTGGTTCTTTTCTCTGCTCCATCTCCCTTGCTCAAAATTTAGATTCTCACCATTACATTTTGGAGTGTGGATTTAGCACAACATAATGCTCCATTGCTCTTCTCTCACTTCAGTTGCACATACATTTCATGAAACAGACCTTAAAAATTTAATCTTTCTTCATTTAGAGATTTTTAAAATGGCACAAAAGGGAGCTATAAAATTATGCACAGACTGAGAAAACATCAGAAAACAATTCAGTGATTTGTTGGACTAGAACTAGATGAAAACATCATCAGATGAAGAAAAGTAGTGATGTGACAAATATTAGACACATTAATGCAAAAATAGATGCCTTAAATGTGAACTGGAAGTTACATCTCAACACCAGCCTACTGGGAGGTTAGGGAACTCTATATTACTTTTCTTGATTTCCCTAAGGCCTCTAGCTTAAAACATTGCTAAAATAGGAGGCTTTTGGTCTATTCCAGTGGAATGTCCCAGTGTACTCTTATGTCCAAGGGTGGGCTGCTATGGGTTTGCCTGGGTTCAGGAGAACCTGTAGCTAATGTTATGGCCGGTTCGGCAACTGCTAAATCCCACCCCTGGCTGGCCCCGCCCACCCCACCCCGCTCCTCCCAGGAGTCTCCACATGGCCCATTTTGGATGCGAGGTAAGTGCAGGGCCCGTGCAGAGTCTCGGGAAATGAGAAAAACAGGCCTCCTGGAGGCTCCGGAAGGCCCTCCAGAGCCCGGGGGAGGCCGTTTTCCCCCTTCCAGAGGCTCAAGGAAAGCCTCCGGAGACCGGGGAGGGCGAAAATCCCCCCCCGCCATAGTGCAGGAGGCTGACTAGGCCATGCCCACCGTGACCATGCCCACCTAGCAACCGGGCAGAGAACTCGTTGCTGAAATTTTTGAAGCCCACCCCTGGTTATGTCCCAATCTTAGCCAATAGATCTGGCCAGCTGAGCTCATACATCCCAAAGCTAAGAGTCATCCTACCGCAGTAGACATCTAGGAAAATATTCCTTTGGATCAAGCATGAATCTAGAGAGCAGTTCCTTTGATCAAAGTTATACCTCACACTTCCCACTGATACAGACTCCTTGGTAAGCCCTATCCTTGCACGATGTGCCATCCTGGGCTTGTGTCATGAGTTGTCTCTCCCCATTCCTTGAAGTGCATTGGAGATCACAGGGCTTATTAGAAATGCTGGTGTAATCATCTACAGAAAAGCACAGGAGAAAAGGAAACAGGGAGGGCGTGCAAATTTGGGTCAAGAGACTTACATACAAGAAGATGTTAAAACCAATTAAATAAAGAATGGAAATTTTGAACCTTTATAGCAATCATCACCATTGTCTATTCTTATGGTGACTTCTAGGAGTTGTTATTCAGCAGCATGTCCATGGATGATTCTCAATCATCAAGCCAAAGGTGCTTTTCAAAAGGCAACTATTTTTTCCTTGAAAAAAATGTTTTATCCCTCATCCAAGAAGCTTCTTCAGTTCTGGCTGAATGGGGAGGAATGAATGGAAAGATTTATATACTTAGCTGTCATCTGGTCATTACCTTTCTGAAAATCATAGAGGCCATTTGTGGGTTTATCTGTACTCTCAGGGTCACCTGAATTAGAGTGCAAATGGGTGTGGAACCTTCCTGGTCCTCTGAAATGATTGTGTTATAGACAGGAGATAGATGGTGTCGTATCCTCCCCCCCTCTGTTGAGAGGGCTGTTCAATTTTAATATAAATGGCCTGTTTAGAGAAACAAACAACCACTTCACAAATGTATGGCACAACACAGGAGAACAAACCCATCAGGACAAGAGTCAGCAGGCCACTGGCATTTGAAAGACAAAGGTCACTCTTTTGAAGATAGCAAAATCCACATTCTGAACAGAGAGGACCACTGGTTTGAAAAGGGATCAAAGAGGCCACTTATATTAAAATTGAACTGCCTTCTTTTAACGGGAGGGGGGGAGAAATATGACGCCACCTGTCTACAACAGAGTCCTTTCAGCAGTACCAAGAAAGTTCCACAATCATTTGCACTCTGATTCAAGTGATTCTGAGAGTACATATCAACTCTCAACTCTTAGAGAGCTAACAACAAATTCTTCCAGGTGCTAACAACAACTGCTAAGAATATGAATTCTTCCATTCCCCACAATTCAGCCAGAACTGATGAAGAAGCAAAAGGTCTTTCAAGGAAAAAAAACAAAGTCAACTTGCCTTTTAAAAAGTACCTTTGGGTTATTCAGCAACATTTAGTGAATCACAATTTTTTTTCCAATTCAGAATTAAATCATTCTAAAAAATCAATGCTATTTTTAAAAAATCTTACCTGAGATCTCTTGCTGGGTAGAAGCATATATGTTGTATTTATCTTCCAACATGAACTAGAACCTGACTAAAATTACTATTTTAAACACACAGCAATGATGTGTGATATCATTGGATGGGGAGGACCAATTTTCTTTAGATTTCTTTTCTGCACTTATCGTCAACTAATCCACCCAACCCCCTCACCCAACCAGAACTTCACTTCCCAATGACCCTCACCTGGCATGTCCTCCCCATCACAAGACCCTTACCTGTCATGACTCACACCTGACCCATCACAAGGCACATCACAAGACCCTCACCTGATGCGACCTCCCCATCACAAGACCTACTGACCACACGAAGCGCTTATAAACAGAGGTACACTGACATCCCTTAAACTTTGCTGAAGATGTTACATAGCCTGGTAACAAAATGTTCAGAAACTAAGCCTCAAGCTCAGAGAACAAACCTCCATCCTCATTTTTTTTACTCCTTGGTGTAGATAAGAGTGAGCTGGAAACGAACATTTCCTATTTCCATATTTTACAATCTTTCTAAAAACCTAAAGTAAGGTTTGAGATTAGGTCACTAAAGTTTGCCAGTAAAATGGCCAAAGATCTACTACAGGCAATCCTTGATGTACGACCACAATTGAGCCCAAAATTTCTGTTGTTAAGTGAGACATTTGTTAAGAGAGCTTTGCCCCATTTTGTGACCTTTTTTGCCACAGTTGTTAAGTGAATCACTGCAGTTGATAAATTAGTAACCTGGTTGTTAAGTGAATCTGACTTCCCCATTTTGCTTGTCAGAAGGTCATAAAAGGTGACCTTGGGACACTGCAATTGTCATAAATATGCACCAGTTGTCAAGCTTCTGAATTTTGACCATGGGGATGCTGCAATGGTCATAACTGTGGAAAATGGTCATAAGTCACATTTTTCAGTGCCACTGTAACTTTGAACGCTCACTAAATGTACTGTTGTAAGTTGAGGAGTACCTGTATAACATTTCAGACTGTTTGGGGGAATGGCTTAAAACTGAAATGGTAAGTTTGCCTTTCAGATGTAACTTGCTCCTCTTTTCACTCTTAATGGGAATGAGATCATAGAAAAGCCATGCTGCTGAAAATTGGCCATCTGGCTACTGAATTTCAGTAACTAAATGATTGGCTGTGGGAGGAAATGACCAGAGAGATGCCCCTTCCTATTGGAAGGAAACTTGGTGCTCTTAAGGTCTATGGCTTCCTTATGGCTCTCAATTCCATGGCCCTCCTTCATCTATAGCAGCCATTGTCAGGCTTCTTTTGAGTAGGCTAAAATAAAGTCAATTAAATAGGCACACAAGAATTCAGCCACCGCGGCAAGCAGATGTTACTGCAGCAAACCTAATGAACATTGAAAGAATCATTCCAGTGATTGCTGTGTATTAAATGCAAGCTCTATTTATCAATGTTCATTTTTCTTGGGTTTCTTTCTTTCTTGGGTGTCTGCTCTTTGTAAAGAGCTAGAATAAATTCACTTTTGAGTGGGAGATATTGTTTCCATCTCTTTTTTTGTTTGTTTGTTTGCATAATGGCCAGAACTAGCATCATATCATTTACGTTTGACCACATGAAAATTAACTTTAACAGCAGTTACTTGATAATACTACCTGGCTCAAGAATTCTCAATCAAATACAGTGCTGTCTTCCCCAATCCAGATGTCTCCTTGATTTGTGACTTCTTAGAATCCCTTAACCCCTGTCATAATTGAGAATTTTAGTAGCTGAAATTCAGACATCTGGAGAGTCTCCAAATTGAAGAAGGCTAATATACTAAACTGAAATAGTTGAGATAGAAAAATAATGTTGCCAGGTATAAGTGTTGTTGCAAATGAAACCTTTTCCTATTTTTAGGAAACAGGAATAGGAAATATTCTCCCACATCATTTCCTTTCCCCCTCTCTATATCTATGTTATCTGCACACTAGATATAATGCTTGCTGCATCTCAGTATGCTTTAGTCAATAAAAGCCCATGCAACAATGTATCTTGCTATTTAAAATGGGGATATTTTCTGGTTTTCTGGGAATAAATACTTGCAGTCTTCAATCTTCACAAAGTCTTGCAAACCCTCTTACCTCCTTGCCTTTTGATCTATAGCTTCTGCTTAGTAATTTAGTAAAGGCAAACCTGGATAGAGTGGCATCCAATGATAATAGTGTTTCCCAAAGGCCTTGGCATTGAAACTGGCACACTGATGTTGCTTGAAACTGGCTGTGTTGGCAGGGCAAAGCTGGGGAGAAAAGAAACATAAACTGGTGCTTGTTCCATTGCCTCTCTATACTGGATTGACATGGAATTATTTCCAAATATAACATTAACCAGTGTTTAAGATCCATGGACTACAATTCCCAGAATTCCTCAGCCAGCTGGAAAAGGTTGAAAAATAATGGAGTGAACAATCTGAATGGTATTATTCAATTGTATGAAGATTTTGAAGTTTTCAGAGAAATGTAATGGTTTAGGACAAACAGAGATCAGAGGCTACCCATATCATTAACAACCAAATAAACTGTTTGAAAGTAAATAGCATGTATGTGTCTCTTCATTAGTCCTTTGTTTCTCTTCTTTCCACTTATTATATTAAATGGGATTTTAATTTCCACCAGAAACAAAGAAGTCAGATGAATAAATGAGTGGTGAAAAAACATGGACATACTTGGAGCAGCTTTTGAAGCAGCCATGCCAATATCAAAAAGGCATGGCTGTTCTAATGGTTCACAAAGAGGTGCTTTCTATCTGCAACCTGTGTGTTTTAATGTACCTATCTTGAAGGTTCCTAATAGGAGACATGCAATCGTGTTACCTTGTTAACATTTAAAAGCTGGATATTGGCTGGAACAGACATGCCTTTTCAAATTTTATTCATTAAAGAGAATTTACAATATCTGAAGAGGAGTGATTTCTCTGAAAGAGATGTGTTGTATAATGGGAAAGTGTGTGGCTGCAGAACAAAGCTAGTTTTGTGAACACTCCACTGGAGCATCCATAAAGATGGTCTTGGCTGCAACATCTCCTATCTTTTGCTTTTCAGAAGGACTTGAGTTAATTGGCCTGTGGTTATTTGGATCTGCATAGTAGGTTACATTTCTCCTCCCAAGATTTAGACAATACCTTTCACAGCAACTACGTTTGTGTTAGTTACTATACTTAAAATCCTGTCCAACTACAATAGGCTATGGTAGGACAGGATTTTCTGTGGAACAGAACAAGAATTTGAAATTGTATATTTACAATCCTTAAGGAGTGAAGAAAACTGACATAGGAAAAGGGTTGAATTATGTTAAACTCATTCTCTTTCCTAAGCTAATGTTCTGATAAAAACTTTTCATTGGGACAGCAAGCTTATTAAAAATACTAACCCCAACTGCTGACCAGTAGTAGGATATTCCATTCTGTCATCATCAGGAGACTGTCATTTCCTTCAGCTGCATCTAAGTTGTTTTTCTACCCAGTATCTCTATTTCAATTGATTTTTGAAATACAACACATTTGTGGGGAGAATTCCACCAGGCAAATTTGACAGGTATAGGTAGGAGTAAAAATAAACTCTCCATGCAAATTCTCTATGCTAAGTCACTTACTTATTCTTCAGATAAGGACAAAAGCTTGAGATGGAAAAAAATACTGAATTACTGAACATTTAAGGAAGTCTATATGCTCTTACAATGATCAAGAAATATGAAGAATGAGATAAATTATACAAAACCATTTGTTTTTTGAAGGAACTGTGTTTTCTGTTCTTTTATTTTGAAATAAAATACAACTGCCTACAACTGCTGTAGGCTCGAATCCCATCAGGCTCAAGGTTGACTCAGCCTTCCATCCTCTCGGGGTAGGTAAATTGAGGACCCAAGATTGTTGGGGGCAATTAGCTGACCTTGTAAAAATGCCGCTTAGTAATAAGCAGGCATATACAATGGAATGAAGGCTATTGCTGAGCACACTGGGTTGCATCCCAAAAATTGTAAGCCGCCCTGAGTCTCCAGAGAAGGGCGGCATATAAATGTAATTTAAAAAAATGCTAGGAAGCACTGCAGGTTTAGTTAACAATAAAGTTTAATAGTGCCTGAGAAAGCAAAAAACTCTTCCCATTTGCCCCCATACTTCACAGTTCAAAACTTTATTAGTTTATCAAAAAACTATAAAAGAAAAACAAAAATAAAGGTAAAATAGAGAGGAAAAGGGGAAGAGGGTAGAGGGGGAAAAGAAAAAAAAAACCATTGACTACCGACTCCTTTTGGTACAGTACAACAAGGTAATAACATGAAACTTCAACCTTTTACTTTTCTATAATAGTATATAACAGCCATTTATATAACATCAAACCTACCAAATCAGCCAAAATCAAAGTTTCATTTTTTTCCCACTTCAGGCAAAAAGTCCAAAAGCGGTTTTGAAGTAGAACCAAAATTAATTGTGCTCTTTTCTTTAATCAAAGCAGTTAATTTAGCCATATTTGCTAACTCCATCAACTTTTACAGCCATTCTACCATTGTGGTATTCTCAGTGTCCCTCCATTTTTGTTTACAAAGTAATTTTGCTGCTGTCAACATATAAAATCATTTCCCTTCATACTTGTTTAACTGCTAGCTGGGCTCTGCAGCACACAAAGAATCAAATTCATTCTTGAAGATCAAATAGAGTATCTATAAAAGATAAGCTTACCTGCTGTTGGCATAAGTGATAGCGCTTCGACTGACCCAGGCACATGCTACTATTCGTCCCCTGAGATACATGTAGCCTGCAATAAAAGAGAATCCTTCTTCAAAAGAACTGAAAATGTTGACTTCAGAGAGATTCTGGTTTAGAGTATGAAACAACATTTGAAAAGTCTTTCTGAGTTTCATATATATGGTAGTAGTGTGCTACTCCCTTCATTCCGGATGATTTTTCAGGTTCCCAGTCTACACTGCGTGCAAAATTATTAGGCAAGCTGTATTTTGGATGATTAATTTTATTATTGAACAACTATAGTGCTCTCGGTCAATCCAAAATGTTAATAAACCTCAAACCTGAATATTTAAGAAAGTAAAAGTGAGGTTTTTTTGTTTTTTATTTTTATTCATATTTATATGCTGCCTTTCTCCGGAGACTCAGGGCGGCTTACAATGTTTGGAGCACAACCCAATGTGCTCAGCAATAGCCTTCATTCCATTGTATATGCCTGCTTATTACTAAGCGGCATTTTACAAAGTCAGCTTATTGCCCCCACAATCTTGAGTCCCCAATTTACCTACCCTGAGAGGATGGAAGGCTGAGTCAACCTTGAGCCTGGTGGGATGCGAGCCTGCAGTAATTGCAGGCAGCTGGAACTTAAGTGCTAGGCATTTAACAGCCTGCACCACCAAGGCTCATAAAGGTTATGGCTTTCTTAGGAGAATATCTATATGTGCACAATTATTGGCAACTATTAGTGTGCAGAATGATTATGCAACTAAATGAAAAATGAAAATTTTCCCATTTCACTCATTTTATTTTTATCTGTTAAAGTGAGAATAATAATCAAACAACTCAAAATTTACAAATAAACTTTTCTGACAATTAAAAAAAACAATGAGCAATATAGCCACCCTTCTTTTCAACAACAGTCAGAAGCTTTCCATTCATGGAGTTTGTCAGTTTCTTGATCTGTTGATGGTCAAGACCAGACACTGTTCAGAGAAGTGTACTGTTTTCCTTCACCATAATTTTCCCTTTTAAGAAGGGTCCACAAGCTCTCAATAGGGTTTAGGGTCAATAGGGTCAGGTGAGGAAGGAGGCCATGTCATTATTCTTTCATCTTTAAGGCCTCTTTACTGGCTAGCCATGCAGTGGAATACTTCAATGCATGCGATGGAGCACTGTCCTGCATAAAAATCATGTTCTTCTGAAAGGTAATGGGTTCCTGGTAGCTTCAGCTTTGATTCTTCTCAAATCTTTGGTAGTTAAGGTGTGTCTTTTTTTCTCAATAGGTTTCTTGCGACCCTGTTGACTATTTGCAACAAAATGTTTGATGGTTCTGTGATCACGCCCCAATATCTTAACAATTTCAAGAGTGCAGCATCCCTCTGAAAGACTTTTTACAATTTTTTACTTTTCAAAGTCAGTTAAATCTCTTTTTTGGCCCATTTTGCCTGAGGAAAAGAAGCTGCCTAATAATTATGTACACCTTGATATAGGGTGTTGACCTCTTTAGGCCAGACCCTCCCTCATTATATAAATACACATCACCTGATCTGCTTATATTCACTAAGCATTTAAGTTTATACAGCTTGGAGGTGGAAAATATGCATACAAAGGACGATATGGTCAAAATACTCACTTGTCTAATAATTGTGCACATGGTATAGTCTACAAGTCTGGTCTTCTATCCAAGTTCAGTACTACCTGGTATGGTTGTGCAAAGTTTCATATTTTAATGGGAAAGCAGAATTAAAAGTTTGAAGAATTTGTTAATGCACACACTGCATTAAAGCAGCCATGTCTTTTCTTGGTCTTACACAGTTGGCCTTTACAGCTCCTTTACAATCCGGAAAAAGGAGACACGTGCTTTAAAATGTTATTGAACAAGGCAAGTACAAATCCCATGCACATTCCAGATACTTTGCTTCTTCAAATCCAAAACACTGCACAGTTTTGCTAACTAGATCCAACACCATCTAGTCTTTAAAGATCCACCAAAGATTCATTTAGGTTATGCCATTACAATATCCATAATAACTTTTACTACTTCCCTCTATGCTGCAATTTCTTTCTTTAGCTTAAATATGAGCAAGAACGCTGCATTGAAATCTATTGCATCCAGAAAAATATTCAGAGTATTTCCAAATAGTTAACTGTGATTTCCTCAGCATTAATTAATATTCTACTCCAGCATTTCTGAATCCCAGACTTCCAAAGCTGAATAGCATCACAATTTTTTTCAGAGCTAACAGTGAAATAAAGCCAACTCAAGGTAAATAGAATTTACTCCCAGGAAACAAAATATAGGATTGGACTTTAAGCATGTCCAAGCTTAACTTTTTCACAATATCAAATTCTACATATTAGAACAAGCTGGAGTGCTGTCAAAGAAGCTTACTTCCCTGCCTAACTTTGATCCTAAAGTGAGGAAGCTGCTTGCTCAGCCTGAATAACAGGATGGTAGAACTTCAACCAGTTAGGAAGACAGGTGGCTCCTTCTTTTAGTGGGACTGCAGCAAAGACTCTTGCCCTTAATTTAGCTAACATAGGTAGTCCTTGACTTACAACCACAACTGGTACCAGAATTTCCATTAAGTTGTTGTTAAATGAGTCAGACCTGATTTTATGACCTGTTTTGCCACAACATAGTTTTTTTAAGTTGGAGAGACAAACTGTAGGTTGCAGATGATCCTGCTAGTTGGTTCTTAAAAGGAGAGCCTGATTTGCCTTGCCAAAAGGAAAGGTTATTTCTTTTTTTTAATAAACTTTATTAGTCTTTTATATCTTTAAAAACCAAACAAAACATATAAATATTATGACATTAACAGTGTGTGACATCTATCTCATATACTTTTATTTTGTGCTTATTTACAAATATATACAGTTCATGCAAATATAAACCTTTAATCTATGAAATGCTTATCATTAACTCTTTTCATCATCCCTAGGAAAGCTTATTTTTAACTACATTGAGAATCAGGTTTATTTCCAAACAGAAAGAATCTCAGCATATCCAGACCTCAATTATGCAGGCACACTACATAAAAAGGACACACATAAACTCACACAATTTTGAGAGCAGGAAAGAGAAATGGTTTCCCCCCTCAGAAGAATTATGTAGAATAGGAAGAAGAAATGTGGATAAGCATAGTTGATAGAAGTCTCCAATGCCAGTTCTCATTAGCATCCAGGGATGTGGAGCAGCAGGTTAAAAGAGGTGCTTCTCTGGAGCTTATTCAACTCTTGAGTGCAGGTTGAAGTTCAGCATGGTTACCTAGCTGGAAATTTGAGCAACCTGGCTAAGGCTGAGAGTATAGGATTCCTCAGAAAGAAATCTATCATCAGCTTATACAAACTGTATCTTCCCTGCACTTTAATCAGGGAATCAGCTCAGGTTGTTAGTGCCTGAACCTCAAGAAAATAGATGGGGATTATGAAAATTATCTATGAAGAGGAAATTAGAGAAATTGAGCCACTCAGAGAAAAAGTGATTTAGTGAATTGCTCTGTCACATCTCAATATTTTTTTAAATGCCAAATGTACTGTGATGGTAAAATTGGCTTATCCAACTAAAGGTCTTGCATTTCTGTCAAGTGGCCTTGGTCAACTACTTACCGCTGCCATAAGCAGTGCCTCTCTCTTGACATTACACCTCCTCCACAGGTACGGGAACATGTAGACCAGGAGCTCCATTCTCCCCACCATTTGGTGACCTCTTCATTCCAGGTACCAGCTTCTTCTGCTGCCTCACTACTGTCCTGACACAAACAGGGAAAGGTTACCTTAAGAACTCCAGAATAACTCCTAGTATCTCCATTTTTCTAACCTCACAAGCTATTCCTAGGTTCATATTTTGCTGTATGACAATGTTTTGTTCTTCTGATGTAGACTGCTGGATATATGTATATTATCTTCAGACTGAAATAAAGTATGAAATATATAATAATTTGTACTTTCCTGTATATATTTGTTCATTATTGGATGTCTCCATGTCCTGGGTATGCTTCCCAGGCCCAATACTTGGGACTGATAAGTTATTTTTTGGCTCTCTTTTCCTTCCTCCATAGTATTTACTTTAAAACTTTTATCTCAAACTCATGGGTTTTTTTTTCATTTTTAAACATCGAAACTCACATCTCTCTACTACTGAGGAACAGGGATGAGGAACCTCTAATCCACTGGGCTAATTCATTCCATTAAGTTGATCCATCCAGCTTATGGGGCTTTGAGTGAGATTTCCTCTACTCCCCAAAATTCCTAGTAGCATGAGCCATATTGTGTCCCCTAGCCCATCACTTTGCCTGATTGGGAGGATTGCCAAAGATGGCACAGATAGTCATTGGTAAACAAAAGTTGTGCAGCAGCTATTCAAAGCTACAATAGCACTGAATGAGTGGTACTTACTACCAGTCCTTGAAGTTTTGATCATTGCAGTGCTTTGCAACAACATGACTGTACTCCAGGTGCTCAGCAACCAACCCGAATTTCTGACCGTCACTGTGTCGAATGGTCACATGATTGCAATTTGCAACCTTCCCTGCTGGCTTTCCACTAAGTCAATGGGGAAGCTGGCAAGAAGTGGAAAGCTCTGATTATGTGAGGTCCTCACTTAATGACCCACAGTGATTCACTTAATAACTGGGGACTAATGGAACTGCTGCCACTGAGCAGTGCAGGTATCTGACATCATGCTTAATGACATCATTTAGTGACAGAACTTCTAGTCCCAATTACTGCCTTTCAGCTAGGACTACCTGAATTTCTCTTATATCCCCTGCAGCCATTATACCATTTTCCAGCATCACTCTGAACAGTTAGATATATATGTGAATAATACAGAGAAAACAGAATTGATTGAGATGCTGCAGAGAAATAAAGTAGGCTTCATGTGAGCCTCTGCAATCAGTTTCTGACAGAATTATCTATCCACATAGGTCACACAGATACTGTAAGCTATGAATACTGTCTGCTGCATATCTCTATGAGTCACTGTCCAGAGAGCGGCAGTAAGTGTGGAAAAAAGTGGAAAATGGAGAGGAGCTGTTATATCTCCTGTAATGTTAGTGGTTGCTACAGTAGTACAAAGAAGAGGCACAGTACTTATTGATTACATTTCTATCCATGAACAATGATGATGACATTGGCACTACATGCTGCTTCTGTTTTTCTGTAATTTCAGGAAAGTGTGAATATCAGTGTGAGCATCTGAAGGAGGTACAGTGATGAAGAAAATAAAGCTTGCTTAATGACAAGTGTGCATCTATTCTGAACACCCAGAGCTGGAACTTTCTTTCCAGCTAGTAGAGGTTTGGAGTTCTTGCATAAGAAAATCACTGACACACATTTGAAAGGAGCAGCAGTGTTCCCCATCCTGGGATAGAAAAAGAGGTGACTCTTTCTTATTCAAAGACTAGAGGAGGGTTTCCTGTGGGGTTTCTCTAAAACAGGGCTACAATGGGCTCAGTGATCCATGAAATCTAGGGCAGCTAAAGCAAGGGGACTAAAGTGGGGAGGGGTTGCCTCCTTCATCTAATGGCAGAGGTAGTGCTTGATGGCCTGGATTCTCTATAGGTGCTTTGCACTAATGAAAGGGTGTGATGGAGACAAGAATTATTTAAAGAGCACAGGGCTCTAATTGGAACTTCAGGTTGGTCAGGTCAGAAGCTCAAAAAAGGCCAAATGAATACACCATACTTCCCCATCTAAAATGGGTTGGCAGTTCTTCTCAAAAATGTTCTGAGGATAAGCAATCCAAAAGCTAAGAAGAAAGGAAACAGGGAAAAGACCTATTCTTCCGAAACAAACAGCATATAATTGATTTTTCCAGAAAGCAACATCTTTTAACATATTTAGCTACTCATGAAAAATGTCCAGAAGATGCAAGGTGCAAGGACCAACTTATTGATTACTGCATGGCTCTGGGATCATATGATGATAGAAACTAGAAACACTTGCACAGGTTATCATAGCTATTGGCACAACCTAAAGTGCCTTTTTGATCTTCAAAATCCTAAATAGGGATAGGGCTTATTTGCTGGACTACCTGTTCCAGCATGAATCTGGCCAGCTCCTGATATAATTAGAAGAGATCCTTTGAAAATGCTCCTGTTGCCAGAAGATGGACAATCAGGGACTTGGTCAAGGGTCTTCCATTGCGTATCTCCAAGCTATACAAATGCACTTCCTAAAGAAAAGAGCTTGGTTCTTGCTCTCCCATTATTTAGGAAGATGGTTAAAACACATCACTTTGACAAGCTTTAACTTCTTAATGATTTTAATTAATTTTGATTTTGATTTTAACCAAATTATTATTTTTCCTTGTTCCCGTTTTTACTGCTGCAAGCCACCTTGAATATCTGTATAACACCGGAGTAAGATTTAAGATTCAACAATAAACATTTCTTTAAACAAAAACAGCAACCAAATTCTGAATTTTCATGCAGGACAGTATTTTGGTGATTCAAGCCTTTACTTGATAAACTTCAAACGCCTGTCCATTTGCTGCCCTGCATTAGTAGGGTTCCAATTCTAGACGACCAGAGACGCTTTTAAAGCCACTAGTGACAATGCCATGAGATGTAGAGAGAAACTAGTTGCAATGGGCAAAAATAAAAAGCAAAAAATAAAATAAAATAAAATCTCAGCCTGAATTATAAAGCAGACGCCGCGGTTAGTTTCCAGAGGACGGGACGCAGGCTAAACCAGCGCTGTAGTTTCACACATTTCTCTCCTTGCTCAGCACTTATCACAACATTTTAAAAGGAATGGGGAGGGAAAACGCCCTAGAAAAGAGGTCGATTTGGAGCCAAGATTGGCGACAGATCTGAGTAGTAGGTCGCTGGGACAGCCATGAGACCTTCCTCAAGAACGGATTACTCAGTCAGGGGTATTACTTTTCCTAAATGCAAGCCCAGCTAGGGGTAGCCGCGGCGGCGGAAGCACATTGCACAACTGCCTTTCAGAAATCCTTAGGGAAGGGCGCACAAAATCCCCCAAAGTGCAGCGGCGGTTGAAAATCGGGCACCGCCACACCTTGCCCCACATTCGCCGCCTCTGGCCCCTTACCTTAGCGCGGAGTGCCCAGGCGAACAGCAGAAGTATGGACTGCAGTATAGGGAGCCGGCGGGCGGAGAAGGCGGGAGGCGCGGCCATCGTGCTCGCTAGCGCTCCATGAGCGGCCAAAAGGCGGCAGCGAAGTCCCGGCGGCAGCAGGAGCAGCTGCCTGAACCCAAACCGGCATGGCCGAGTAAGTAAAATAATGACTTTCCAATCTGATGGGTGTCTGCGGGAATGCGGGGCAACCCTGTGGCTTCTGGGCAGCGGTGATTGACAAGGCGACCCGAGAGCCACCCAAAGACGCCGCCAGTGGGACGGAAGGAAGGAAGGAGTGGGGGTGTTCCTGTCTGCTCCCTTCCTCCCTCTTCAAAGAGAGACAAAGGATCCCGGCGCAGCGGGAGCCTTCCTACGGCAGCCTTTGCCTGCTGCTGGCCGAGGAAAGGAAGGCGGGAGGGGCCCACATCCTCTCCTGCTTGACTGTCAAAGAGGCCCTTCAGCAAGAGCTGCCGGATTAGGCAGCGGGGCGGGAAAAGTAGGCAAGGTTCCAAGGAGGGCTGAATTCTTTGGAACCATGTTTTCTTGCACCCAAGGGTTGCAGATAGATGCTGGGACAGAGATTAAATCTTTTATTAGATGATGGGGTGGGGTGGGGGCAGTGTTGGATTCCACAATAAAGAGGTCTTGGCCAAACCTTTGGAGGAGTGGGCATATATGGATGCGTTGTAAGTATTAACCAAATGGCTGTCATATGGAAAGTGAACTGCTCAGCTTAAGCCAAAGATCCAAATTTAACCCTGAAGTTGTTAATATAGCTTGTGCTGTGTCTGGGACTGGGAAGTCATTGTCAAACAGGACAGGCATCAGTTTCCAAGATTTTCCTTTCTGCTGACCTTTAATCGTTGATTATTGTTGAGTGTACTACATAAACAATGTTTTTGCATCATAGGGCCCCTCCCAATGGCACCCATGGGATCCTGCTACTTAATCTTTGAAGTACAGTAGTTTGCTCCAGTGAAGATGGCCTGCTCCTCTCAGGAATTTAAAGAGAATTCACTGGGAGCCAGTGGAAACCCTATTTTCAACATAAAGGTGTGGATTTCTGTGGCTTAAAAGAATGAAACTGTCATATATAAGGAAAATGATCATTTAACAGAATAGTAATTATGTATTATTATATTGTGTAAGAAAATGGGAGTTGGTATTGTTTCTAAAAAGTGGGTGCTTGATATGTCAAACAATTATAAGCTGTTTCAAAATTACCTGTATGTAACAGCATGAAACCACAAGCCCTAGTGAGCCTGAATGCCAGGTGAAACAGCAAGCAGAAGAAGTACAAAAATAACAATGGAGCTTATGCTAGCAAAGAAAAAGGTTATGGTGAACTTGTTAAAATTCTTTGAATAAAGATATTCTTTATTCTTTATTCTTTATTTATTCTTTGAATAAAGGCCTGTTAGGAGAATTGAGTAGGATGCTGTGTCGAAAGGGGGAGCGGGAAATGAACTTGTGTAAGTGGATAAAAGCTGATGAATGCTTTGTTCTCTGTCCACTTTCTGTGTACCCGTGTTTGCAAATACATGAATAAACTTCTTTGCTGCTTTCAAGATGTTGTCTCGGGTAGTTCCATATGCATAAGTCCACTGTTTGTAATAACTAATTGATATTATGGCTTGGCTGAAAATCAGGATGTACACCGGCATGTATCTCTCAACGATTGATACCCCTGCACAGGTAGTCCTCGACTTATGATCACAATTGAGCCCAAAATTTATGTTGCTAAGTGAGACATTTGTTAAGTGAACTTTGCCCCATTTTACGACCTTTCTTGCCACAGTTGTTAAATGATTCGCTGCAATTGTTAAGTTAGTAAAACGGTTGTTAAGTGAATTTGGCTTCCCCATTGATTTTGCTTGTCAGAAGGTCATAAAAGGGGATCACATGAGCCCCAGGACATTGCAACCATCATAAATATGAGTCAGTTGCCAAACATGTGAATTATGATCACATAATCATGGGAATGCTGCAATGGTCATAAGTGAAAAACGGTCATATGTCACTTTTTTCAGTGCCATTGTAACTTCAAATGGACAATTAAATGAACTGTTGTAAGTCAAGGACTAACATATTTACAAATAGTTGGCATATAATAATGTACAATTTACTCATTGAGCAACCAAGTCAATTATTATCCATCAACAGGAATATCTACAGTAGATGATCTTTTATTTTAAAAATGGTTTCATGAGATTTTGTTGATTGCTTGAGAAGGACTTTAATACAAATTCACATGCTTAAAAACAATAGAAGCCTGTTTTTTCCCTTTGTTTTATCTGTTTTATAAATGTATTTGTTTGTTAAATGTATAAATTACAAAATAAATACCCATCAGATGTTTGGAAAGTTTACTTTAAACGATCTATTATAAATGGCTTAAAGACCTATATAACGTAATGTCAAGAAATTTCTAAATAATATTTCAGTTTTTAAAAATCAGTATAATTGTTTTTCCAGAAATCAGAAAATATATGAATCTCATCTTTGTATATAGAATTTTTCTTAAAAATACATAAAAAAGACAAATAAGCAGAGACTGGATATTCACAAGACAATCTTGTGTTGGTGAGCTAATTAGCAGATATGGTAAGTCTTAATTCTTTAAAATTTATTTAAGCTTCCAAATTAATTCCAACACAATGAGAATCATCCAGAAATGTGTGTTACCAACTGAGACTTACCCTTCTAGTATAAGGATAGTTTGCTCAATGGAGTTTAGCAGGTTGATATATAGAATGCATCACATTGGAAGACAGACAACTGGATGAAGTTAATAAATATTGTAGTAATACTGTCAAAATAGCTCTGGGAATAAGAATTAGCATCTTGGCCTGTCAGTCCTGGGTCTGAATCTTTTGCATTATTGTTTCATGGTAAGTAGATAAAGGAAATATCTATATAAACAAACATAGGATAATTCCTTATCTGTGATGAATATAGGAAATTGTAACTTGAAACAATCAGAAACTTCTTTCATGCAGATTTTTTTTCTTGGATTTCAATCCCTTTAGTTAATTAGGATGATATTTGAAAAATGCTCTGATCTTATGTATCAGAGCAGATATTGTTGTATTATAAGATTAGTTATAAACAGTGATCTATGTTTATCCAATAGTTCTCAGGAGAAACCTCAGGACCAAATGAAAAAGCTTCTTTTAGCTGATTGGCCATAACTTATAGTTCCCTGCATCCCACAAAAACAATTGTCTATAATTATTGCCATTAACTCTGGTGAGAAACCTAGAATTCATCATTTCTGTCTCCCTGTGTGGTTTTTGCAGCCTTGTATACGTTATCTTTTGCAATTTTTCCTTGGGTTTTGGTCCTTTATAATTACCATGAATTGCACAATATTTGGATTTCTTTTTCTTGCATTCCCTTATGTATGTTATATGTTAATGTTAAAGTGAATTTAAAAATAAAATTCATGATTTTATGTATATTAAACTTTGTGAAATTATTCCAGTTGAAGTGAGTTTTACATTCATTATTTATAAAATATAGGAAGAAAAATACTTATGCTACTTTGCCATTTTTAGCTGTCCAAGATATTTGAATGTACTCATGTATAGGACACATATAAATTAGGGGTGTACAACTTCCATCAAGTAAAGAACTTCTCAAAGCCTTGATCAAGTTAAAAGTCATAACCTTAAAGTGCTCATTGAGAAAAAAAAATTAAAGATATATTACTTTATTTGAACAGCAAAATATATTTTACTCTTGATGAAATTCTAAGAATGACAATACAGCTCTGGTTAGAAAGGTAATTTTAAAGCTAGTGTTTGTGTAACAATACTACCATCAAAAACCAACTTTAGATGTCAAAGCAGAAATCAAAGAGCACAAAAAAGAAACAGTGCTGTTCTCTGTAGACCTACGCAGAACCTTGAAATGTACCAGTAAATACTGAAAGATGAAAACCAGAGAATGAGACAACTTTTTCAGGGAAGAAAAAGGAAGGGGAAGAGAAGTACCAACAAAAATAAACGATTATTTGAGATTTTTTCTTAAATTTTGAACCTCACCTGAATGTCTTCATTATGGAAAGGGTAATTCTTGGCTGTGAAGAAATTCCACCCTATTTTAGGCTTGGATTTGACTAAAGCCAGAGAGGTCCAATCTTGTTCTCTGATTTTATCTTCCCTACCATGGCTCCACATGTGAACTGGTTGCAAAGTGCCTGAATCATCATATGACCATGGGGATGCAGAGATGCAACTTTGAGGACTGGTCATAATCTTTTTCAGCTCTGTTGTTACTTCTAATCATAACTGAATAAGTAATCAGTTAGCAAGGACTATCTGTGGTGGCGCAGTGATTAGAATGTAGTATTGCATGCTAATTGCCAGGAGGAGTTTGATTCTCACCAGGCTCAAGGTTGACTCAGGCTTCCATCCTTCTGAGGCCGGTAAAATGAGGACCCAGACTGTTGGGGGCAATAGGCTGACTCTGTAAACCACTTAGAGAAGGTTGTAAAGCATTGTGAAGTAGTATATAAGTCTAAGTGCTATTGCTATCTGTATTCCTGCCTACTATGTTTTCCCTGTAGCAACAACTTTGTGAGGTGTGTCGGCTGAGAGAAAACAATTGGCCCCAAATCACCCAACCGGTTTCATGCCTAAAGGAGGTCTAGAACACAGAATCTCCTAGATTCTAGTATAGCACCTTACACGAAACTGGCTCTCAGCTAATTAATCAGCTAATAAAAATATATTCTCTTCCATATAAAAACCATATTTAAACTTTTAAAATTTGGAATATGTATCCTGTCATTTTAATATAACTGGAGGGTTTTAAACTTAGAATCGATGCTTTCATGTTGCAGTTAACAGGAATTCTATGATGATTTGGCAATATATAAATGTAATGAATGAATGGCAGCCACTTAATTATAGTGTGAGATTCATGTTTTAAAGTTATATGAAAAAATATTGATGCATTACCAACCATGTAAGATATCCATAATCCACCCACAGAAAAATACAGGCAACCCCCAATTTAAGAAAACAATCGGGACCAGATCTTCTGTCACTAAGCAATGCCAATTGTTAAGTGAATTGTGCCTGATTTTACAACCTTTATTGCTGCATTTGTGAAGTGAATCACACAGTTAAGCAAATCCAGCTTTCCCCACTAACTTTGTCAGAAACCTCTTGGCAAGGTCACAAATGATCATGTGATACCAGCTCCAATAATCATAAATGCATGTCAATTGCCAAATTCCTAATTTTGATCATGTGACTGCAGGGACACTGCAACAGCCATTCATGAGGACTAGACATCAATCACTTTCCAAGTGCTCGTTACATGAATGGTCATAGGACTAGCTATAGATCGACTCCAGTTACACAGACACATGTTTGCCATAATGCAACCACTAGATGGCATTATATTGTTTCAAATCCAGCCTTTCTAAACATGAAGGGAAACACAGTGAAGTAGGAATTCAGACCTATTACTATGACACATCAGCCTTTCCCAGTTAACTGCCTTCCAGATGTTTTGGACTACAGCTCCTATAATTTCCCATTATCTAACTAGATATTGAGAGCATTCATTCTGAGAATATTTCTTTAAACTTCCTAAGAGCAAAACTATAACTTTGCCTACAGAAAAATAAATTCCACTGAGTTCAACAGAATTCATTCCCAGTTTAAATAGGTACAGGGCACCATCTCTCTCTCTTTTTTTTTCTTTCTTTCTTTTCTTTCTTTCTCTTTCTTTCTTTCTTTCTCTCTCTCCCTTCCTCCCTCCCTCCCAGGTTTTTAATGAGAACATACCTTAGCAACTGTTAATATTGCTAGATACAAATCAAATACACCATGAATGGCATGCCATAAGTTCCTACACAAATGCTCTTTAAAACAGCAGTATCCAACTTGGCGGATTAGTGGAAGCGGTGGTGGGGAGGATGGTTTTCTGTGCACGCTTTCACAAATGCAGCTTCGCGTACGGGCTTGTACATCACTTCTGCAGCCCAGTTAAAAGACACATGTCGCTTAAAGTTTGATTTTGAAGCATGGAAAATTTTCTGGATCACTCATGTCAAAAACCCTTTCCGAGTTAGTCATTTAAACCAATTTCTCTCTCTATATGCGGTGATTTTTAGCTTTGGTTAGATTTACATTCAAAAATCTCTCCAATAACTATTCTGCTATTTTATGAGCTTTTATGAATTTCAATCTTTCAGAAAAATCTTGGTAAATTTGCTTCTCATGAGTTGTTAGATTAAAGGGTGATGCCAATTTTTCAACCAAAACCATGCAGTGGAAAATAACTTGCAATGAAGTTTGTTAGAAAATATATTCAGAATAATCCTGGGTAGGGAATGATGAGTTCTCAGTATATATTTGAAGAATGCTGTTGAAAGAGAGCTGTACTTACTTATTTCCTATCTGCTACATTAGACTTGAACCACATCCCACTTTAGTTCCATTGAAACCAATGAGACAAGACAGTGTTGACCAGCTTTAGCCTTGTGGAATTCAATGGGTCAAACACCTCACTAACATTAAGTTAGAACCAATTTTATCTTGTACAGTGGTTTATTATATACATTTATTAAAAAGAAAAAAATTGTCTTGAATTGAATTTTACCCCTGGTAATTACCCAGATCTATCCATGCAGGGGGTTTTGGTACTACTTTGGAAGTGGTATGCTACTGCTTTATTCCTCCTGTTAATTTGAGAACAGAAATTTTAATTTCAGTGCAGACTGGCATCAATAGGTGTTTGCGTTGAGTTGCCCTACTTTCACATTGCTCATCAATTTAGTCCATTGGAATCTGAAGAACTCTACCCAGCACCAATCTGTGCTAAAAAGAACTGAATCTTCAAATGAAAATAGATTCAGTTTGTTTGTCCAGGAGAAACATTTACTAAAAGAGAATGGAGATTCTCATATAGATTGTAACTGTCACAAAGTATAGAAACATATGTAGCATGGTTTGCAAGGGAAGATTCCAATTTCATTGTCAATGAAGTTAAATAAAATGAAAATAATTTCTATGTACTGCAGCTACCATATGTTTGCTGTCAATTCTTTACAGACATCTGGGTTTGTTAACCCAGTATCACTTCAGTGAAGCAACTACATAATTTTCCTAACTCTCTGAACTTTGTAGTCACTAGCTAGATAATCCCAATTTATTACTAGAAAGGAATTGTATTATACTTATGTAATTTCTAAGGTAGCTTTTCCAACTATACCCTTTCATTTTTTTTACAATAGTAGTTCTAAGAATTCTTAGTCACCTTCAGTCTCAAGATATCCAGATAAGTAGAAGAGTCTTAATCAATGGCTGAAAAAATACTAAACTAGATGAAATGGTATACTGACATCATATTCTGTTCCCAAAAGGATATTTATATTGTATCTTTGGAAGGAATTGCAGTTTGCATCATAAATTGAAAATCACCAAAACTGAGAAGAAATCAATATATAACAGCTTCTTTATATATAGAAATAGTATATCACATTATACTATAGTAAAAGCTAATTTTAGAATTACCATTTTAAAAATATGCTTAGATGCACAAATACAGTGCATTTGACTTATTTGACATCTCAATCCGTGGAGTCTGTATTAAAAAAACCTTTTTATAAATTCAATATATTAACTGCATAAATTCAGAAAATTACCTAGTTATTTTGCAATTAGCTTAATATCAGCTTCTAATTTTCAGTAAGTTGACTGAACTAGTATAAGGAGATCTTGTGCAAATATGCTGAACTTTGTAGTGCTTGCTTAGGACAGGGGTGTCAAACTCGTGTCGTCACGGCAGTGTCATGTGACATATCGTGACTTTTTTCCGCTTCATTAAACTGGGGGTGGGCATGACCAACACATGACACTTCTGGCCCACGGCCCGCGAGTTTGACAGCCCTGGCTTAGGAAGAGGAGTTCACATAATCAGTAGTTAATTACTAGAATTCTCACATGCCAATTAGTAGTTCTAGGTTAAGCTATTCATTCTATTCATAAAGACACTGAGGAAAAATTTTAAGAGTAGGCTTTCCACTTTTCTTCAATGGCAAGCTTGTTCTGAATATATAAATGTGCAAATGATATTTGTTACCCATCTTTAAAGATATTGCATTAAATTACATTGCAAATGCCAACTCAACAATAAAAATAATTCAGTAATTTCTTTTCTGGTTTGTTATGAAAGCCATAATCAAAATCAGCATCACAATCCATGATTTATTTAAAATTAATTTGTTTCATCTTAATACCTCTAGTCCTTTCAGGCAATCAAAAAAAATCTGATTTGTGCAAATTTTTCAGAAGACTGCAGATGGAAAGTTGGTTCTTCTTTTTCCTTTAATTTTTAAAAGTGAAGTCTTCTTTATTCCCCACTTGTTGAAAGCAGCCATTATCTTCTATAAATGGCACAGGACAAACAGGCATGACTAAGTGGGATATGCGGCTCCAGAGCCCACTTAGCTTATCAGTATCCATAAGGTCATGAGAGCTGGGTGAATCAGAGTTTGTGAATTTGGCCCAGAGGAAGTCCCGCACATTTTCCTCCACAGTCTGTAGGCTAACGCTAGAATCCAACTTCTCATTCTCCAGCAAAACTGTCAAAATCAGTGCCACATCTTTGAAAGCAGCACTCTCATGGTCACAGTATTTGTAAAAGATTAAGGTGGAACTTGCAGGCAGGGATTCAAAATGATGTACTACTGCTGCCTTTCCTCCTCCATGGAAACCAACACTCAGCTCCTCATCAACTGCTAGCTTTGCAAGATCACTGCTTAGAGTGGATTTAGAAATTCCATCTACGTGGACTGTGCTGCCTCCCAGAGATGATGAATAGGCACCGGCAATCTGGGTGCTCAGGCACTTCAGAGTTGATTTAGCTTGCTGGGCAGCAGTAAAGATTAAGATAGCTGGTTCAGTGTGGTAGGATGTATTAAGGTGTTTCTGCAATATTTTCTGTACTCGTCCCCACAGGTGAGGACTCTGACCTGGGAAGATATCTTTCAGTGGATTGAACTTTGATAGGAAGACTTCCACCACTGGATTTTTCGGCATACTTGGAGGGTGTAAAGTGTAGTAACAATGGCAACTTATGACAATAGCAATGAATGCCACCATTATTGCCAGAACAACTCCATAGCCGAGAAAGCCTAATAATTAAGGGCAGGGAATGGAGAGTGAAGACACAGAAAACCAATCAGAAAACAATCTCACACAAGGACGAAAGTCACATGCCAAAGACTTAGGTAATTTATTGTTAATGGAAATATCTCATCTCAAGTACAAGGGGACAATCTCGAGATAGTAGTAACTAATTCCCACCCCCAAACAATTCAGGTTCAATTCCCCCTTATAGTATTAATATCTTTTGTTTGGCTTCAAGATAATTTTTCTCACCAAACCCCTTACTTTGTTATGTGAACCCAGGCAAATCACAGCTTAACTATGTCATACTATCTTCTATAGGCAAGGAGCAGTTAAACCCAACACGTACAATTTCATCAAAACAGCAGAGTAAATGAAGTATTGCTTTGTTTTACAAAATTCCACATGCATAGACAAAGAAGTTCTTTATACATTGGGACTGTAAAGCTTCTAATGTATTAAAATATGTTTAAGTGAAGATTTCATGGTCCCTTGTTACAGCAAGATTTTTCATTTTACTTGATTTAGTTGTAACATCCTTTTTTACCCAGGAAAATAAGTCTATAAATAAAATAAAATAAAATAAAGAGCAAGGGTTACCACAAATATTATCGGGACTTGAATTTCATTAATTATTGTATGGCTTATTTGATCAGCATTGTAAAAAATCAAGAATATAATTACCATTATCTTGATGAGACTGAGAATTATTTATTACCAGCTTTTTCACTGAGTTCTGTTGATCTACTTCTGGTGTAAGGCATTCAAGTGTCTTCCGAGAATAGACTTCAGATGCTAGTTTGGATGTCGTATGTTGTACATCTTTTAAGAAAAAAAACATAGCAGTATTATGACAAACAACCTGTCCAGTTATAAATCTAATTATATAATTTTAATAATCAGTACAGCAAGATTTTTTCAACCATTGGTCACAGATCTCCTCACTAGCATGACAATGGATATGAGTTATGAATATTACAGTCTAATAACTAAGGAGCCAAAGTCCAAAAACCTGTCCTAATCCAGAGTTCCCCAACCTTTCAGATGTGGGGGGAAGAGGAGATGGTTCTATGTGAGTGGCCAGCAAGCACATGCATGCAACTCCATTTGTGCGAGCAGTGGGCACGCGCACATGTCACTTGCACAAATGGGAGCACACATGGGCTTACCTGATGCTTGTGCAAGTGGGGATGTGCAAATCCACACTTGCCAGCTGCTTCTGTAGCCTGGTTCTTAACAGCTCATTGCCCAGTAGTGGGCCATGGCCTGGAGGTTGAGGACCCCTGCCCTAATCTGTAAGTAATCAGTGAAAGTTCAGCAATAGTTCAACCTTCTCACGTCTTGTGGCCATTCTATGTTCCTAGTTGAAACATCATACCAAACCATTCTATAATTTCTTTGGATTTGCTCCTAGTTTGTTGTGTGAACCCAGTCACCATAATTTATTTAGCAAGTCACAGCTTAGAAAATTATCTCAGTGTCCCAGTCTTACTATTTTCTATAGATATGCAGCAGTTAAGAAGCCCAACATGTGCAATTCCATTGAAACAGCAGATGTAAATGAAACCTTATGGTGTTTTACAATAGTTCAATTTAGACATTTCCTGGACTGCAGAGTGTCTATTAAAATACCATTTTTAAAATGAAGATTTCACGGCCCTAGTTATATCAAGATTATTTTTTTTCATTTTACTTGATTTAGGTGTAACACTCTTTGTTTTACACAGTAAATAAATGGTTATGACTACTACAAATGGTATTATCAAGACTTGAATTTAATTGGGATTTCCGGTTGGCTGTCAGAAAGAAGGGACGTGCGGGCAGACGACTCTGCGGAGCACGAACCTTCACTTATCGCTTGCGGGGGCTTTACAGAGCCCAAAGGGGGTTTGGAGAGCTCCCGAAGGAGAGGGGTCCCTGGAGAGAAGCCTCAGACGGCGGTCTGCGGTGAAATCAGGGTAACCAGAACGAACGAACGAACGGGCGGAAGATCGGGAGACTAGTAATGGCCACCCTTAAGTGCTGACAGCCGATCACACTAGCGGTGACCAAGCGGAACCCAAGGTACAGCTTTGCAAGATTAAATAACATCCAGTAAGCAAAGAAATAAATAAAGATAATTTAGATGCCAATAGACAATTTTGGAAATATCTGAAGAGACGATAAATAGCTCCAATTTAAAAAGCTGATTAAGCGGCGAGACTCATGGCGAGCGGAAGAAGGGAATAGAAGTGAAAGTTTAAACTGTTAGAAGGAGAAGAAGAATATATAATTCAACAGACGCATACTGCTAAAATATATATACAACTTCGGGTTGGGCTCTAATTTGAATTGAAACAAGAAATAAAGATCTGACTTCCCCTTTGTATAACCGAAGATAGCAGCGAGTTGACTGAAACGGACGCTGTGGACTCTTTACAAATCAATTTGTCAACCATGAAAGATTGGGGAAATAGGACGAAAAAGAGACAACTTAATAAACATTTGGATTTGATTTTACCGATTTGCTTTTGACTTAATCAAGAAAGATCGTTGAGCCATACAGAACTCTTTACAGGAAAGAACTTTTGAAGAAATTAATGAGAGAGGAGGAAATAGGAGGAAGAAAGAAACTTCATGAGTCACGCTGTAACAAGAAGGAGCGGAACTGAAAAGTGATACATTAGATACATTAGACTTTCGGTGTTACTTTCCCTTTTTAAGCTTTAACTTTCTAACTCTCAGATACCTACTTTCTCTGATTTCTCCTCTCTCCCTTCTTTTCCTTTTCCCCTTCTTTATATTTGTAAACCTGTTTCTACACATATCCCCCCCTTTGCTTCTTCTTTTTTTCTAATTATATATTTAGAAATTTTTGCTAATATTTTGCTAATATTTTTCTAATATTTAAATATTTACTTACTTAAAACCATTGAACTATATAACTATATAATTGATAAGTGTATTACTAGAATAGTTGACTTAGAAACAAATTATTTTCTACTGTTTATGACCTAGGAATTAGAATATCTAGAATTGATTATTAGTATTTCTTAATTACTGATCTAATGAAACTGCTGGAACTACTTGGAGGTATAGTAGTTAAGTATTGAATAAGTATAATTATATTATATATACTGAGACAATTTTGCTTGCATAAAGGATAGTTTAATTATAGCTTTTAGAAAAGAGGGAGGAGATTGGGATACAAAGTTGATTTGAGTGGAAGGAAATAAGGGGAGAAAGTAAATTTCAACTGTTATTGTGGGAAAACTTTAAGTAAAATCTGGGAAATGACGAGTACCACCAATATTTCCAAGACCGGTACAGTTAGGAAAATGCCTACTCAATTATCAACCACCACAACGGTGCAAAGTCCTTCTGCACAAAGGGCAATTGATGAAATGCTCCCTAAAGAACGCTCAAACTCCTCTAAGGACCTACAAGGTCTATTGTTAAATATGCAAGAAATGATGGTTAAAAATCATGAGGAGATGAAAAATGAAATAGGGTCGGTTAAAACAGATTTGAAAGACAAAATACAAAAGATAGATGAAAAATTTGAAATATTCCAACAGGAGATGAGGAAAAACCAGGAAAAAATATTGGAAATTGAAACAAAGGTGATTAAGGAGGAAAAAAGAATAGATGAATTAACAGAAAAGTTAGTAAGAGAGAACAAAGAATTAGAAACTGCAATTATCCATCTTGAATCAGAAAAAGCTGCCCATTATTTGAGATTCCAAAATGTAAAAGAAGAAAGGGGAGAAAACCTATGGGAGGTCATTACAGATATACTAGCTGACATACTAGAGATAGAAAAAGAGGATCTAATGAAGGAAATCGATGAACTGTACAGAGTTCAGACCAATTATGCAAGGAGATTCAATTTACCAAGAGAGATACATGTTAAGTTTGTTAAGAAATCTCTCAGAGATGAAATCTTACATAGATCTAGGGATAACACCTTGCAATATGCCGATAAAACAATAACAATACTTAAACAGACCCCTAAAAGAATAAGAGATTTGAGAAGACCTTACCAATTTCTAACGGCCAGACTTATAAAACAAAACGTTAACTTCAGATGGCTAGTCCCTGAAGGTATAATGGTCACCTGGTACGATAAGAAATATAAACTAGAGACTATAGAGAAGGCAGAGATGTTTTTCAACCAACAATTAAACAGGAGGGGAAGATGAAGATCGGAGGAAGCTAGGAGAGACGAAAGGAAAAGACTAGAGACACATAAAAGGTAAATATAACGGACAATAAAGATGACAATAACGGGAAATCGGAAATTGCAGAAGAACCCACAGACATTAGAGTTACAAGAAGTACTAAATATAGGATCCAATAAAAATATAAATTTGTGTGATTTTATATCTTGGAATATAAATGGACTAAACTCCCGGTAAAAGGAAAAACTTTTAAATACTTACAAATTCAAAAAGCGGACATTATAGCATTACAAGAAGTTCACATTACTCAAAAACAGAAACATCTATTAGAGAATAAAAACTAGGGAATATGTTTGCAGCTTTAGACCAAAGGAAAAAAAGAGTAGTACTTTATATAAAAGACAAGATCCTTGCCTCACTAATATATTCAGATAAGGATGGTAGGATACTTATGGTAGAAGCCGAACTGGGATGGACCAAATGTTTATTAGTGGTAATTTATGCACCAAATGGTCCCCAAGAATCTTTTTTCCAAAAATTATATGACAAACTTAAAGAATTACAACATCAACAACTATTTATTATAGGAGACTTCAATGCGGTCGTAAATAAATCATTAGATTACAAAGGAAATAATACTAATTTGGAAAGAAAAAAAACTACCAAAATATTTTTCGACCTCACCAAAGAATTTAATATTAGTGATGTCTGGAGAGAGAGGAATATAAAGAAAAACAGTTTACCTATTACTCCAATCGCCACATGTCTTGGTCAAGACTTGACATGATGTGGACGACTAAAAATTAAACTCAGGAATCTTAGATATAACAATGGAACCAAACACACTGGCAGATCACAATATGATTAGGCTCAGATGGGAAGGACAGCAACAACAACCAAATAATTGGACGCTTCAGAGGTCGATCCTAAAAGATGAAATTTTAATAAAACACTGACAAAAGAATTAGAATTTTTTTTCAAGAAAACAATCCCCAAGACACCTCTCTTCAAAATAATTGGGATACTGTTAAAGCAGTGATGAGAGGAGTGTCCATTAAATACATGGCCAGGAAAAATAGGGAAAAAAGACAAAAGAGAATAAAATTACAGCAGGAATACAATGAATGGCATGAGAGACTGCAGGTTGCCCCACAGGACAAACAAGTTAAATTGCAATTGGATATAATTAAACATAAAATAAACCTAATTGATAAGGAAGAACTAGCCCAGAAATTAAAGAGGACAAAGCAATATCAATTTGAAAATGCAAACAAACCAGGACGTTGGTTAGCCTCTAAACTTAAAAAACAGAATGAAAAGAGATGGGTTACTAAACTAAGAAACGAACAAGGGGACATATGCTATAAAGAAGAGGATAAAAAGCAGATTATTCAAAAATATTATAAGGATTTATATACAGAAACAAATCATGTAACAGAAGATCAAATTTTAAACTATTTAAAAAATGCGGATTTCACAGAAATTTCAGAAGAAGATAAAAATCACTAAATCACTTTATAACCCTCCAAGAAGTTTATGAGGCCATCAATAAACAAAAAATAGATAAAGTCCCAGGCCCAGATGGCCTACCGGCAGAGATTTATAAATCACAACAGGAAATTTTAGGAAAGGAAATGGTAAAATTTTTTAATGAAGTTCTAGATAAAGCGAACTGCCCCCAATCATGGCAAGAAGCCAAAATTTCCATTATTCCCAAATCAGGCTCCGATCTAACAGAACCAGGGAACTACCAACCAATCTCTCTTCTTAATGTAGATTATAAAATTTTTATGACCATCTTGGCCAAAAGATTAAAAAAAATACTTAACAAACTTATATCCCCTGACCAAAATGGCTTCCTCCCTCAGAGACATCTAAGAAATAATATTAGAGTAACACTGGACATACTAGAATATTACGAAGATCGAGTGCAGAACAAGTTGCATTACTATTTTAGACGCCCAAAAGGCATTTGATAATGTGAAATGGGATTTTATTCTACAGCAAAGTAAATATTTGAATTTAGGACCCAAATTTGTAAATGTAATCAAGGCTATTTACCAAAAACAAAATGCTACAATACTAATTAATGGGGACTTACAGAAAAATTTCAAATACAAAAGGAACGAGACAAGGCTGTCCATTGTCACCACTGTTGTTCATTATGACATTAGAGGCTCTAATTAGGACAATTAAAAAAGATAGTGACATAAAAGGATTAAAAGTAAAAAGGGAAGAATTCAAACTACAAGCATTCAGACGATCTTCTTTTTATCTTAAAAGAACCTCAATCTTCAGGACCCAAACTATTAGAAAAATTGGATGAATTTGGCTTTGTAGCAGGATTAAAAAAATAAAAAGAAAACAAAAATGATTACTAAGAATATGACAAATAAACAGAAAGAACTACTGGCCTCAATTATGGGCATTGAAATTGTTGAAAAATAAAATATTTAGGAATTATTATATCCCCTAGACATAGCACGTTGAAGAAAGACAATTATGACCTGCTTATTAAACAAATAAGGGAAGATCTAACAAGATGGAATAACTTAAAGTTATCTTTTATGGGCAGGATAGCCACGATTAAAATGAATATTTTACCAAAAATCTTATTTCTCTTTCAAAACGCTCCCATAAAATTAAAAAAATCCTTTTTTGATGAATTGAATAGATTAATATCAAATTTTATTTGGCAAAAGAAAAGACCGAGGGTAAAACTAAAACTATTACAAGATGCAACCGAGAGAGGGGGGTTTGGCTTACCGGATTGGGAGTTGTATCATAGTGCTGCAATCATGACCTGGCTAAAAGATTGGATTAATCATACAAATACAAGAATATTAACATTAGAAGGTTACAACCTTCAGACAGGATGGCACTTTTTTCTTGGACAGGATAGTTTAAAGGGACATAGCTATGTTCTAAAACACAAAGTTAGACAGACACTTTTATACACCTGGTTTAAAATTAAGAAACAAATGTATATTCAAACACCAATCTGGATATCAACACTAGAAGCCTTGATGCACCCACATTTACTACGACATGATAAAATTATTACTTACGAAGAATTATTAGATGAAAAAGGAGATTTACAAACTAGACAGCGGTTAAGTGAACAGGGAATAGAACTAGAATGGTGGGCCTATCTGCAACTCCAATCTAAACATGCAAAAGACAAAAAGGAATTGGGCATCAGCAAAACTAGGATGGAATTAGATGAAATTTTGTTAGGACCAGATGTAAAATGATTAAAAAACATATCGAGTATTACTACAAACTAAATTAGAAGAAGAAACTGTAAAAGAAATGGATGAGAGATTTTGGTTATAACATAGTTTTGGATGATTGGCAAACTATCTGGACTAGAAATAAAAAATAACTTTCAATTCCATATAAAGAAAATCTGTACAAACTATTCTATAGATGGCATATAACACCAACAAGATTAACTAAAATGAATAATAAGCTTTCTCCCTTTTGTTGGAAATGTAATAAGGAAAGAGGTACATATTATCACATATGGTGGAGTTGGGAAAGGCCCAGGAATATTGGAAAGAAATACATAAATGGTTAAGAGAAATTTGTGAAGTAGAGATAAATTTCAAACCAGAATTTTTCTTACTTGGAATTACTGATAAGACTTATCCGAAGGAAACTCTTTACCTAATGATTCATATTATCACAGCAGCGAGGATGGCCTTTGCACAAAACTGGAAAAATACTGAAACTCCAACGGAAGGAATTAACAAAGAAAATTATTGAGTGCAGAGATGGACAAATTGACAATGGAAATTAAAAATAAGGAAGAAACGGACTATTATAAAACATGGAACAACTTCTACGGATGGTTAGGCAAGAAAAAGACTCGATAGACTTTTTGAATTGGACTTAACAAATGATGGACAATGAGTGATACGAGCTTAGCAGTACTTGGTTCGATTTTAATGTATGTTTTTTGTTTATGTTTTGTTTATGTTTTTGCTTGGTTGTGTGTAATTACCAAATAAAATTTATTAAAAAAAAGACTTGAATTTAATTAATTACTGCATGGCTTATTTGATCACCTTTGTTTCGATGTTATAGTAAGTGTACAGAACTAAATAGGACACTCAGTCTATTGGGCAGTGATATCTTTCTTTAAAACATGTACTACCTTAAAAAGAGGGATTTTTAGCAACCTTTGCTCTTTATAGTTTATAAATCTTAGCAAAGTTCTCATCTGAAGAAACACTGCAACAAAAGTTTACTTATTAGCACTAACTGCAACTAGAAAAATGTAATTAGAATCATGTTTATGAAACTTGGACCAATGTCAAATATTTTATTCCACTTGTCTAATTTGACATGGGAGTCTGTCAACCCCATTTGTCTTATATGTTTGCAGTTAAAATATATTTGATACATTTAATAGTATATGTTGTTGTATTTTCTCATTAATTGTTTTACCTGGGTATGTCTTCTCTATGTCTTTAAGATTTTGAACTGTTTCGCTTTCCTTGTCCAAACCATCTTCTTTTGTTTCTTGAGTATGTTTCAGAGAATGCTGGCTTTGCCGGCCCTGTGAATTGATTTTATCTTCTGGAGCAGTCTCTGTTAAAGATTTTTCCTCTTTCTGAGAATCTAGGTGGTCAGTATGGGTGGAACACTCTGTCTTTTCATGTAAAGAATTCAACAAATTTGTATCTACACAACTATCAGGTAAACCAGCAAAATCAGATGGAAGCCTTACAATGCACTCTGTAGCATCACTATCCTCTGTTCCGAGTGGGAGTCTATCAGAATTTGACAGTTTTTCTCCCAAAAAATCCTCTTTTGTTTCTTCTGTCTCATCCTGTTGAAGACTGGCTGAGATATTTTCTACATTGGGGGGCTGAAGAGTCATCTGCCTCTCTGACATAGACTTCTTTTTATTCTTCAGGGAAGTCTGTATGAGGCAACATACAAAATATGGTTTCAGAAACTTTTAAGTTGTTATGTGTTCAAAACTATTTGCTTCCCAGCATAAAGGAAGCAAAGCACTGTATTTCCAGTGAATTATTATAAATGGTTATTTTTCACCGGTTTCTAGTTTTCTTTAACCATTTAAATAATTTTAATTTTCACATTGGCCTTGTTATTCTTCAGAGGCCACAGTGAAAGCTTTTGCCTGAAACATAGCTTACAAATACTTTATATCAGTAAAAAAAATCTCTCTGTTTTTACCAATCAATGCTCTCTCTATATTTATATCCTACCTTTCTGTCACGGATTTCAAAGCTGTAAAACTTCTTTTAAACTTCTGAGAAAAAATCAATTGTCTTAGGATTTTAAAGATAGAGTTGATTTCACTTATGTTTCTCCAGTTACTTCAAACTAGACATTCTACTGACTCCAGCTGAATAAATGATCTAAGCACAATTCCTCCAGCTTGCAGCTATCAATTTGCTTCACATTTAGACAGGAAAAAAACTACTTCATAGTGGAAAGGTCCAGATTTATAAAACAGGCACCTACCACACACTCTGTGTTAAAGTACCTTTAGCTGATGCCTAAATATTTTGTATTGCAAGTGACTCAGATCATGTCTCACCTCATTAAAAAAAAGGTAGCTCTGGATGGATGAATTAGATTAGCTGTGTCCAACCCATAGCCCTTTTGTGGCCCTGGATAGCTAGTAATGCTCCTCACAAAGTAACAAAAAATGTAACAAAAAAGTTTGTTAGCTATATATATTAACTATATTATATACTTTATGGGCAGCCCAAGACAATTCCTCTTCAGTCAATGCAGCCCAGGTCATAAACTAGTTCAGGGGTCTCCAAACTAAACAGCTTTAAGACTTGTGGACTTCAACTCCCAGAATTCCTGAGCTAACATGACTGGAGGAGGAATTCTGGAAGTTGAAGTCCACAAGTCTTAAAGCTGTCAAGTTTGAAGACCCCTGAACTAGATTATGACCATAATATAGAGAATAACAAAAGTTAATGGGAGATCTTGACCAGGCGGTTCCCCCTCAATTCGTTGCCCTAGGATGCAGGAAGCCTTATTCCCTGATTATGCAGAAGCCACACTTATTTGAAATTGGGGTGTGGCTTATTTCTAGACAACGATGCTTCCATGCATCACGGAAGACAGGAGAACTAAAAGAGGCTAACTATTACGGAAAGCAAGAGCAACATAGTTGGAAACAGTATTTTAGGTTTGTCCAGTTAATAATACATAATTGTCCAAGCCGGTGAGAAGTACTTGAATCGAAAAGAGAATGGTCTTCTCTTAGTTTTGGGAAATTAACTCTAAATCGGGGGTGGGGGGATTAATCTAAAGAGCCTTTCACGTATTGCCCAGGAAGCCTCCAGGAAATCGCTTCCAATGTTCACCTTGGACTCGCCCTGGCCACGTTAGCTTGTTACCCTTCGGCGGGCGCTAAGTCCAAAACGCCTCTTACTGTCCTCTTCCTCCAATCCGTGAACTCACATTTCTATCAAGAGATTGAAAAGATCCCCTTGGCCGATCTGCAGAGTGGTGCTTTCGGTGCTACTTTTTCAGCTTTTAACTACCTCGAGCTTAGTCCTTACTCGTAGCCTAAGGCTGGAACAGAAAGGCATCACGGCAAAGGCCATCTTTATGCAGGAGAACTGCAACGGATCGTTAGATAATCGCAAGTATCTCTCTCCCTGAACACAGTTGTGAGAATTTGGAACCACGTCCCTTCCTTCTCCTCCTCTCCCCTCCCCTCCAAAAAAACCGAAAGCGAAAAAATCGAGACTTACCTTTCTGCAGAAAGTTAGTCATGCACGTTGCTCCGTCCTTCGTCGTGTGAAAGGAGACAAGGATTATGATCCTATCTTCCTAAAACTAAACTGAAACTCCTTAGATAACTTCCTTGAATCCGAACATACAACTATCCCAGAATCCTTAATTCCTACTAACGTCCGAATGATTTGTTCCGCAGTACAAGGCCTTACAGAGGGATGCTGGGAGGTGTAGTTTCTCTCCTCCCTCCCCCTTCTTCCATGACTATGAGAAAGCAATTTATGGGAGCCGCCTTTTCAATAGCCAATTCGATTACGTTTCTTTGTAAGGTTGTCTCCTAGGCCAATGTTCATTCCATTTTGGAATGTTATGTTTTATGGAGGATTTTTTTCCTCACTCAGCAGCTCCGAGTGTTATGCCTTATCTCTTGAGCAAGGACAGCATAGCTATATAGAGTGCTGATAGCTGTCTTTGGAAGGACAAAATATTGACTTAAAATGATAAGTAAAATAGGGCTTCTGCTTTTTTAATAGTTATGTACATATGGATGAAAACAATCGAAATGTTGCTGCTTTTGGATAAATTAGAACTGTAGGGTTTTGAAAGCATTGTTGATTCTTTGTCCCAAGGTGATTCCTGTTCATAAAGAAGGTGTGTTTGCAAAAGAGATATTGAATTATGGGTCTTTGCACTCCGCTGATGGATCATAGCTCACATGAAAGTAGGAATATGCAAGTATGTAAAGACAGCTGGGTCTCACAAAGACCAATACTTGTCTGACTTCCTTTGGAAGTCAAATACCACATAAAATGGAAGATTGGGGATGAATGGCAGAGACAATAGCAGATGAGAATTACTGAAAGGAGAAATTATCATGCTTGTCTTAATTTCAATCTTTCTGAAGAGTTTTGGTAAACAGGGTTAGATGAAACAGGCCATATTTTCCAAGCTTCATTCCTTTCTCAGTCATTTCTTCAAAACTGCAAGAAATTGTCCCAATAGAAGAGGGTTGCACTATGGAGTTTTTGTTCCTCTCTGAATTTGTTTACAAGAACTGTATCAGGATGTATGATATGTAGTTGCTGTCCTGAGCCTAAACTGGACTTTGTTCTTATTGGTGCAAATAGCCAATAAATGATGCTGGAACAAGGAAGCAAGCTTTCAGCTATTTCTTTCATTCTTGAGACAAATTAAGTGCTGTAAGTAAAAGACAGCTCAGATCATTATACAAAACATGTCTTTGTTGTTTACAACATGTATATCTATGTGATTCCCCCCCCCAAAAAGGTTGATGTTTATATTGGTTAACTACCTTTATTCCTTTTGGTACAAATTTACATTTATTGTATTTAATACAAGATAGCAGAACCTTCCTAATCCTATCATTGTCAGGAATTTCCTGCTGTATCTCTATGGTTTGTCAATTTTGCAAGGAAGCAAGAGGGGGAGCTTAGAAAATTCAATAGATAATTTAATCAATTCTAACTTTTAGAGGCTTGTTTTATATAATTTGATCAATTCATGGCTTGGTGTTGAAAACATCATTTGAGGCCTTTTCGTATGAATGGGATTCTTTCCTATAAAAGATATTGCTTTTGCGGTTGCTCCCTTAAAAAGAGGGGGCATTCTCTATTTAACGGATTCCATTATTTTATATTCGTTATGATTTTATTTTCTTAACTTATAATCAAATTATCACCTTTGAGGTATGGAAAAAGATAACCATCTTGTACACTTAAGCAACACACTAAAGATCTGGAAATCCAACAAGATTGGACTATCCTTCCCAAGAATTTTTATTTGAGCAGTCAAACTCTTCCTTTTAAAGCAGTGGGATATTTATATCAAATAACCATCCCAAAATTCAATGGGCATTAACCTTACCATGCTGCCACAGCACTTCCCACAGCACTTTTGGAGGGACAATAAAAAAAAAACCCTAGCAGCTGGGACTGTCCCCCTGTGGACAAGGGGCCATTGAAACAATAGCTCACATCCTGCTATAGTACTGTATATTCTATAAGGATTCATGGACTCAATTTATAATACCTTACCTAATAAAATATCCAGAGAATATTGATTGCTTTTATGTGCGACTGCTGTTATCATATCAATATGAAGAAGTTTTTCTGAATGTGACTACTTCTGTTATGCTGTATGCGGACTCCGTAAATGTCCATTGATAACCCACCACCGATTGCAATATATTATTTTGTCATTTATTTTTTACTATTTTTAATGCTTTATTTGTAATGTTGGTTTGTGACAGTAGTAAAAATTGACTTCAATCATATATTTTTAGGTAGCTTTTTGAGGGGGTAAATTTTTTGAATAATAAATTCAGGGTTTTGGGGATAAAATAAACTTTTGTACATATAAGAATTTATTTAGGAACAATTACTTTCAAATTGAATTTTCAGGAATTTTGGAATTGCAACTAGGTTTAAGGCTATGTCCAGGCTAAATAAACTCTGACCATGATGAATTATACTTGAGAAAGTATACAATACAATAATGATAGCAAAGCATGAAAAGTATATATTGTTAAGTACAGAAAAGTATTAATTCTGCACTCCTACATATATAGTCTTGTGCGCACTGATCTGGAATCACAGTTATGTATAGAAATTGATAGATAAATGTGCCCTGGTAGAAATTTAAAAGGCAAGAAATAACTACCATAACATGCTAAATATTTAGCTTGATATGTTGAATCTCATAGTAATCAGAACAGGTACTACTGAATAAAGCTATCATTTCAGTGTGTATAGCAGGATCTGAGATGGATATCTTATCAATTATTTATTATTTTAGAAAAATGCATTGTCCAGCACACATCTGTGAACTTCAAAAAATACTGAGACCTTGAGCATTCAAGGATTGCTACATAATAAACCTATTGAAGTTAAATGTACATAACAGTTTAAGAAAAGTCCACTAAATTGATACTGACTCCTGGAGACTACTAGACACATTGATGCAGGTCTTTTTGGCTCCTAAATGCCCAAATTGTTTGTCATTGCCTTTTTCTGAGGTTCTTCTTCAATTCCCTGCTTGTCTCCCTTTAGTAAGTGTGGTGAATATCAGCCTTGACAAAGTTAGCCAGTTGCTAATCCAGACCATAAAATCTCAGTATTATCATTCTGGTTTACATAATAGCATGAATAGACAACAATAGTTCTTTATTCCTTGAATCTGAATTGCAGCAGCCTTCTTTGGAAATTGCAGTTTCCAAAATATTGTTTTCCAAATAATTTTTCCTTATTAACAGATGGTATACAAAGATGCAAAATTAAAGTATCTATTTGGTTTGGCTGAATCAATTGGGAGGTTACTTTAAAATTTGCCACCTCCCGTTGACCTATTTACTTTTTTAAGCTGATGCTGGGCTGAGCCAATACTCCTTACTTGATTGTGGACTAGATACTGTGTGAGATACTTATCTGGGCTTAGTTTTCGGGGCAACCCTTTTTCTCGAGAAGGATAAAATGTAGCTGGTCTTACTCTTTTTTTGTTGCTATCCTGTTTGTTGTTGTCCTCGGAAAAGGAAAAACCACAGATGACCGGGCCAGGAGCGGCTGTCCGTCAAAAATATAGGACCTTGAAGAGGATCAAATTAACTTTCACCAAGGGAAAGGATTAAATCGTCTGCTTTGCTCCTGGCAAGAAGATACAGGGGAAGAGGACGACAAGTAAGGGGGTAGAAAAAACGTGGAAGAGTTAAGGAGAACGAAGGAACAAGTGCAAAGAATTAAACTACCAATATTGGCTTTCATTTCTCTTTTCAGCCTGCAGCGTAGAGTGAAAGTTGGTTGGTGGAAATCGATTAAAAAGTAAGAAAGAAGACGGCGACGCTGCAGGTCAGTCCCCGGGGTGGCCGCGCACATCGGCGATAGAAAAACCACCCAGAAAGGATTGGGGAGGTTTAGAAAGGACCGGAGAGACGACTATGCTTGGTGGAAAGTTAGTAGCCTCCTCGGACTCCCCCCGCCAGAGCGAGGCGGGCAGGGAAGAGGAGAGGTTGTTCCTGTGGCACGTGACGCCCAGGCCGCCTCTGAGGAAAACCGACTCGCAAAATGGCGGCGGCGGCGGCAGCTTTGGAACGTACTTCTCCATCTCACAGGGCAGCGGCGGAAGCCATCGTGGTGGTCGTCGGCGGGAAGTGAGGTTTTCTGAGGAAGTAATCGAGCACTCGACCCCGAAGACTACGCCGAGCCCGTACGGCTTTTCTATGTCGGGAAGACGGCTTACCAGAAAGGCTGCGAAAGATGAAAAAGAGGCGGCGGCGGCGGCTGCAGCAGAAGAAAAGGAAGAAGAACGTAGCATGGGGTTCCAACCGGAATTGCTGGCCGAGAAGGAAGCAAGGACCGAGCAGCAGCAGCCCAGAGAGGAGCTACTAGCTGGATCTTTCAAAGGTAAGAAATCAGCGCTGGCTTTTCCACGCTCACTGATACCAGTCGGAGGCCAGTGTGCTGGTACTTTGACGCTCGCTTTTATTTTGGTACTGTTTAATTTAAATGCCAGCCTGTGTCTTTCTTTTGGGAGATGTTTCGATTTCTCATTTTTCGATTTCTCAGTCTATTGCCCTCTACAGGTAGTCCTCGACTTACGGGCACAATTGAGCCCAAAATTTCTCTTGCTAAGTGAGACAGTTGTTAAGTGAATCACTGGTTGTTAAGTGAATCTGGCTTCCCTATTGCTAGTCAGAAGATTTCAAAAGGTGATCCCACATGACCCCAGGACACTGCAACTGTCATAAATGTGAGTCAGTAGCCAACTATCTGAATTTTGATTGCGTGACTACAAGACTGCTGCAATGGTCGTAAGTGTGAAAAATGGTCGTCTCTTTTTTCAATGTCACTGTAACTTCGAATGGTCAATGAATGAACTGTTGTAAGTTGAGGACTACCTGTATTTTCTGGGTGACCTCCCATCCAAGTAATGCAGGCCAAACAGCCTTAAAAAGGCATCCCTGGCCGGATGCTGCCATCTGCTGAAAACAGTGATGCTCAATTTCCGGTGTATAAAAAGCTTGCATTTTAACAGTGTGACATAGTGGGCTAAAGAGAATTGTGGGTCACTTACTTAAGTTCGTCCTTCTCCCTTTATGGGAATCGAAAATGCAAGCCAAATCTTCTGACTGATTAATTGCAGAACTGATATATGCTGTAACAGTTCTGCTTTTTAGAAATTTGCTCTAAGAAGCTTGCAGGAACTGTGCTTACCTCTGGTTCAGCCATTCCTGATTGAATCTATTCATCATAACTTTCCAAAAATAAAATTATACTGTTGGTGTTTTATGAATTGATAGTTACATTCTATAGGAATACATAATAAAAGACACCATGAATTGATAATATACCTTTGTTTTTGATTCTTTTTAAAACTATTGGTAATCCCAGTATATTGTTTTCCAGTGCAATTATTTAACATCTTGCTAGCAATAGCAATTTTTAAAAAACATTTCTGAAATATAAAAAGTGAGGAAAAGTGATTTTTGCTGGTAAAAATCACAAGAGATGTCCACAGATACTTTAGCACCTATGCATACAGTATTTCATAGGACTAAGAGTGGTATAATAGTCACCTCTAGAAGAGATAGGTGGCACACAAATCAAATAAATAATATCTGGATATTTGCTTGTTTATGGTTTATTTTTAAAATACTTTTCCCTCTATATATAGAAGAATGTTCCTCAAGTGAAGCCAAAAACAGAGTGTCCAACAAAAAATGTAATGGCAAAATGCAAATACAGACAGGTAATTTTGGATTTCCTTTATGATAATGAACCTTTAATGATATCTCACTTGACAAATGTCTCACTTAGCAACAGAAATTTTGGGCTCAAATGTGGTTGTAGCTCAAGAATTACCTGTACAAGGATCAGTTTCCATTTCAGCGTCTAATATTGAACATACTGAGTTGTGAGGACAAGGATGGATTGTGAGTAAAATCTTGAAAAATGTTGTCTTACATGAGTTGCATATCCTTTAAAAGAGGTAATTTAGATTTGTTTTCTTACTGTTATTGATGGGAAGAGATACAAGTTTAATGCTAGTAGAAGATAACTGGATTTTTTCCCCCAGTCTGAATTGTTCTTACAGTTTTTTTAGATTTGTTTTCTTACTGTTACTGATGGGAAGAGATACAAGTTTAATGCTTGTAGAAGATACTGGATTTTTTTTCCCAGTCTGAATTGTTCTTACATTTTTTTTAGATTTTTTTAAAAAAATCTTTATAAGTGATTCAGGATTGTAAACATTCATAATTGGAGGAGGAGGTTGGGGCCGTGGCCAGGGGGGCCTTTGCCCAGATCCGGCTGGTTCGCCAGTTGCACCCATACCTGGATTGAGATGCCCTGCGCATGATCACTCAGGCACTTGTCATTTCCCGACTCGACTACTGTAACGCTCTCTACCTAGGACTGCCCTTGCATACCACTCGGAGGCTTCAGCTGGTGCAGAATGCGGCCGCGGGGGTAGTGATGGGTGCTTCCCAATACTCCCATATTACACCCCTCCTGCGCGACCTGCATTGGCTACCGGTTGTCCTCCGGGTGAGATTCAAGGTTCTGGTGTTAACATTCAAAGTCCTACATGGCATGGGTCCGGGGTATTTATGAGAACGACTCCTGCCAGCATCAAATACCAACCGCCCTGTACGAGTGCACAGACGGGGGCTCCTCGGGGTGCCGTCTGCGACTCAATGTCGCTTGGTGGCGACCCGGGGGAGGGCCTATTCTGTGGCGGCTCCCACTCTATGGAATCATCTTCCGCTGGAGCTCCGGCTGGCCCCCGATCTCCGCACCTTCCGCCACAATTTAAAGACCTGGTTATTTGTGCAGTCTGGGCTGTGCTGACCTCCTGGGGGGGTTCAATTGTTTTAACTCTGGGGTTTTAACTTCTATTTGACTTGTATTCTGTTTAATTCGCTTTTTAGGTAATTTATTTATTGTTGTGTTTTAGCTGTGAGCCACCCCGAGTCCTTTTGGAGAGGGGGCGGCATACAAGTTAAATAAATAAATAAATAAATAAATAAATAGTTCTTCCTCTTAGACAAGCAGACTTAATATACAGGTAATCCTTGACCTATGGCCATCTGTCTAGCCACTCTACCATAAAGCCCAGATCGGGGGGGTGGCGGGGAGCTGCAGTGATACTTGTCCTTCTGGAACTCTGTCCCATCTCCATACAGATCTCTCGAGTTCAGTCACTGAACATCCAGTTCTTGGTCATCTCTTACTGAGGCTCTTCTCCCCCAATTGCTCATGTTGACCATGTGACCAGCTCTTGGAAGAGTCCTGGTTGTGCCAAACTTCTTCCATTTGAGAATTATGGAGGCCACCACTCAAAGTTAGGATGCTGAATGAAGGAACCTATGACCTGTACCTGAAAATACAGCTGTACAATTACCCATACAGCCATGTGATTAAAAATTCAGGCCTTTGTAACTTGTCTGCATTTACAAGCAAAGTGGCGCTGCAAATCTTATCTGTATATCTCCACACACACACACACACATCTCAGCTGCCCACTGGACCTGCTAACCCAAGTAAAGATGCCCAGATCCAGGAAGCTTCATTGCCATCCAACCTGCCAAGTTAAGTAAGGCAAACTTATCAGTGCAAGCAAACTGCCCCACTTATCCTAGTTGTTTTTCTGCAGCTGCTGATAAGTTGCCCAATCTATGCAAAGCAGAAGGAGGTTTCTAAAGCACCATGAGAATAGAGCCCACTATCATGGTGCTTCAGAAGCTTTCTTTTTCCAAATTGGCCAATTTGGAGAAGGCCTTTTGAAACACCACAGGAGCCGGCTCCATTTTTGTGATCTTTCGGAAGCGTCCTCCTCCAAATGACCCAATTTGGAGGAGGCTTCTGAAGGATTGCAAGCATGGAGCCTGCATGAAGGATGGTGCTAGGTGGCCTTGGTATGCAGTAAAGACAGCACCTCACACAAACTGGACCTTTCTGTCAGCAGCTGGAGAAAAATGGCAAAGGTAAGTGGGTCACTTTGCTTGTGGGGCAGGTGGGCAGCACCTTTCCAACTCATGTATCCTGCATCAGGCCATCTACGTCTTTCCCTACTTCCCTGAGGCATACTGTATTCCTTACCTGTGACTGTTTAACAAGCAAAACCAGGAGTGCAGATTGAGCAAAATAGTCATTGCTTAACGCCACTTTGCTCACTGGCTGAGATTCCAGTCCCAATTGTCATAAGTAGCAACTCTCTGTGTTGATCTTTTTGCTTTGGTATCAACACGGTGACAAGTACACATTATATACAATTTCTGATCATTTCTTTCAAGAGAATAGTATTGCAGTGTTTGGTGCCAAGATCATATAGTGTTTATGCATATTCAGAAAGAGAGAGACACAGATAGCACAACTGATGTACTTCCATGTACATGTAAATAAGTTTGCAGGAAAATGTAGCACACAAAAACATGTACTTTATTTTACATATACATAAATTTGTAGGAAAAAGGCATATTATTAAAAAGCTTAGTGATTTTTTAATATATAAATATATACTATTTCTCATTTTGTCAAGTGCGAACTAGAACTGTAGGTTGTTTTGTCAGATAGGTCTAGCTGGAACAATTTTTTATTTCATTTGTTTCTCTTTTCTTTGACAGAAAATACTAACATTGAAATGTCGGGTGTCATTCTCACTCGACCGCCTATTAGGACTTCAAGAGAAGGTAAATAAAACCTGTGGCAATTTAACAAAGTATCTCTGTCATTTAAAGGGCACAATTACTTAAGTTCTGTTTCGATTTGATAAATGTTTCCAAAGGTAATTCTGGAGTATTTAGAATATATATGTCATATTGAATAAACTAAGTTGCCCAGAATCATTGACTAAGATGGTGGGCGTAGAAATTGAACAAATACAAATAAATAAAAAATATTGTATAACAGGAGAAAAACATGGCATAAATATGTTTAACCACGTTGTTTTTGATTCATGTTTCCACCAAGTTTCCATTTATATTGCTCTGTTTAAATAGTTTGGGAATGTGACTTTCATTTGTCTCCTTGATACAGAATCCCCTAAAATGGTGCCTTGAAATATTTTAGATTTCAGAGTTTTTTTCTTCAACCAGCAGTTTCATGATCCTGACATAACTAATTTTCAGCAAGTAACTTTCATCACCTTCCAAAGGATTATGAAGATAAACATTAGTTTTGAGACAAACATGATTCCTCTTGTAACATTTTGAGTTCAGTCTTCCTCCATTTATTTGATCCTGGATTTTACCTCATAGTCTGCCTTCTTTTGCCTCACACTGTACAGATAATCCTTGACTTAGAGTAGTTCATTTAATGATGATTCAAAGTTACAACAACATTGAAAAAGTGACTTACGACCATTTTCATACTTAAAACCTTTGATCATGTGATCAAAATTCAGATGTCTGGTACCTGGTTCATACCTATGACTGTTGTGTCACAAGATCAGGTGATCACCTTTTGCAACTTTTGACAAGCAAAATCAATGGGGAAGCCAGATTCACTTAACAACCGTGTTACTAATTTATCAACTGCAATGATTCACTTAACTATGACAAAAAAGGTCAAAATGGGGCAAAACCCACTTAAACAAATGTCTCACTTAACAGAAATTTGGGGCTCAATTGTGGTCATAAGTCAAGGACTGCCTGTACATTATTTCTTCTCTTATTAGGATTGTCAGTTACAAAATTTTTATTAGTTTATCAGAATGTAAAATATAAAGAAAATGAAACTAATGGGAACCTAGGAGAGGAAAAAGGGAAAAGGTAAAAAAGGCATTGACTTCCGACTCTTTTTAGCATAATAGTAACACTACAGCTTCATATTTTTACTTTTAGACAATAATAAATACTAGCCATTTCTATAACAACAAACCCATCAATCAGCAAAATCAAAGTTTCATATATTTTTTTTCATCACAAGCACAAGATCCAGAAGCGATATCCATATGGGAACAACATTACATATGTTCTTTCCCTAGAACAGAGCAATCACTTTAACAATCTGCACTCCTCCCCCCCACCTTCTGCCTTCCTGGGGGAAATATATATTTCAGTTTGTACATATTTATAAACTATCATAATTAGATTAACAACATTTACTAACTCAAATTCTTTAACCTTAAAGGAGAAAATCAATTTAAAAAAACACATTTTAAGACTCTAGAGTCTAGACTTTTCTTTGAAAATATTTCTAAAATCCATAAATTTTAGTACTAAATTTTTACTTCTTTCTAACATTCATATTTTCAAATTCACTTTCATTTCACAAACTTTGACACCTTCAAGCATTGTAAATGGGAAAAAAATCAAACCACTTTATAAACACAAACTACATTGGAACTTTCTTTCAATTACATACATGTAAAAATCCATCCTAACTCCAATAGCTCATTAAGTTTAAGTCACTCTCTCCAGCTTATCTTCATAGCGTAAAATCTTCTCTCTGGAATGTCTATCAAGTCTTTTCTCAAAGAATTCTCAACCTTGTTAGCATCCATAAAGAAAAAATCCTAAACTTGTTCTCTTGAGAATTGTGGATTTGTTTGGAGCTCTTGTTTCAGTTGTGCTGATAGGGTTATGTTTAATCCATCATCATCATAAAAATATCAGATTTGTATTCCAAAATTGCAGTTAAGTCCTTTGTCAGATATTTGTGAAATTGCCTCAATGGTTTGATAACCTTCTATTCATAATTGCACCTCTTGCTCTTATTTTATATCATCTATAAGAGGGGTGTCAAACTCGATTGCGTTGAAGGCCACATCAGAGTTGTGTTTGACCTTGGGGGAGGCATGGCCAGAATGGGCATGGCCAGCTTGACATCACCCCTGTCGGGCACCTGTGATGGCCGGGGTGGCCTGGGGGGATCTTCCTGCAGCCCTCTGCCAGTGAAAACGGAGCCCGGGAGGGTCGTGCACAGCCCTCCTGAACTCCATTTTCACTGGCAGAGGCACTGTGGGCTGGTCCTTTGCTATTTCCAGGGTGGTCCTGCGGTTCAGATCTACGCACCCCGTGGGCCGGATGCAGCATGAGGGCCTTGAGTTTGACACCCCTGATCTATAATATTCATATCTTCAAACATCATGCTTCCTTATTTTAGCTTGCCTCCAGCAACCCTCTTTATATTTAACAATATAGTCTCAAATATGGTGCAGAGTTTCAAAAAGGAATGAGAGGCTGTGACTAAAAAGAATGTCTTTTAGCTAATATAGATAATAATCCCATAAATCGATTAATCAATGAAGGCACAACTTATTTTGTGTTTGAAACATAAATTCCAAAACATCTGCTTTATCAACAATGAAATAATTGCAGCTCTGTACCTCAGCTGAACGCCTCACGCATTGCTCCAAAGCCCAGCTTCTCAAGCTTCTTTCAGACTGCTGCCATAAGGAGGATTTTGTGAGGTAATTCTAGAACTCTCTCTAATCCAGGAGATTCATATAAACAAAAGGAATCCTGATCTTTCTGTCAGTAAGTTAAAAAAAACAACAGTCCAGAACAGAAAAAACCATGTTCACAGGGAGTCCCTTATTAGGATTGTCATAAAGATTAGCCAAGACACTGCATGAATAAATCCAGTTGAATTATTTTTCGTTTTAATTCATGTTAATCTGTGGGAAAAACAAAACAAAATTGTATTGACCTTAAAAATGAAAGTAACTTTCATCACCTAATTGATCTTTATTCAGCCGATACATAACAATTTCCTAATATAGGAAGGTCTCAGTGAGGTTAATGAGTTCCACAAAATGGTGATGTAATTCAAACCCACACTGTTCATAGTATTTCTATGGAAAATATGGTAATTAATTTCATCTTGAGAAAGATAAACAGTGAAAACTTTAAACATTTTTATATGAATATTAACAAAATGTTACAGTAAAGGATACAAATTAATATGCCTAAAATTTAAGTTTGTGATTAACAAAATCATAGAATAGTTATAGAAAACAAAGTAAAAAAATCTGTAAATTGAGGCATTCCAACATCTCCTATTTTAATCTTCTCATAACCACATTCATGTCATTCGGTTACATCAAATTTTTGCTCTAATGTAATAATGAGTCTCTTATTTTTAAACTTGTAATGTTTTCCTCTGATAGGAATTTTCTGCATTTTGTTCAAATAAAGATTTGCTGCATCTAAAACTGTCACTGTCACTAAAACTGCACATGCTTGCTTTAATTGTACAAACTAGACTTCCATTAACTGAATTTGGTATCACATTTAATGTGATTTAGTATCAATTTACAATTCTCACTAATGTCACGGTTTTTTTTTAACCTGCACTAACTGTGACTTACTATATAGGTAATCCTCCTTCCCTGCCTGTAACTCCTGAGCTCAAGAGAACTTTGAGAGGTAAGCAAAGAAAAGGTTCTAGGGCCTGGTGGGATGGGAAGCAAGCCTAAAGCCTGTAGGAACACAGTGGGAAGGGGAGCGGGCCCAGGAGTTGCGGGGATCCTGCACGGCAGGGGAAGTGAAGCACAAAGGGTGGCGAAAGCCTGGAGCAGAGGCTCCTCATGCCCTGCTTAATGACTTGCACAGTCATTTAACAACAGCATCAGGGAGAGCAGGGACTGGAGGTTGTTAAGCAGGTTCCGTTATGGTCATTGGTCAAGGACTACCTCTGCAGCCCATGTAATAGTAGATGCGGAAATAATGCATCTCCCAGCAACTCTCAATGTATATTTTATGAGATTGAAATCAGGTGACTTTGCAGTCACTTATTGATAACAAACTGATAACAAAGGTTGCTAATTTGCCTTTGATGCATATTGGTGGGCTGTAGGAGACAGACAGATAGCGGAATCTCTGGTTTTATTTGTGCATGCCTGGATTATGTCAATAGTCTCTTTGACAACTATTCCCAATTCCTTTCTCTGTTCCCTGATCTTAGTGCTGTTTTGGGCCTGCCAGTCAATATTCGTGTCTCACAGTACACTTTTTTTTACGAACTCCCTTTTTAAGACAGAAGCAGCTAAAACTATTGGTGCTTGTATTTAAAGTTATCCACTTCAAATATCTATTTGTCCTTATTTCTCTTTACAATCCTGTTCACTCTTTAGGTTTCTTTGAGTAGAGCTTTCTTTCTGTTTGTTGTTCCAAGAATACAATCTTCATGTTGTGTTCTTAAAGGAATGAGATCCTTAAAGCTGGAAGAACTTTAAAAAGGGCTTAAATACCTGAATATTCAACTACAGTAGTAGGATATTGTAGGGTATGGTTAGTCATCCTACTGTCATTAATCTTGGCAATTCCTAGACTTGCTTTTTTACTGTGGATATTTTTCATATCTTAGAAAAACTGTTTTAAGTACACATTGTTGCTGTGTTTTATCTTATTTTTTGCTGGTTTAATTAGCTAGCAAATTAATTTGGATGAAATTTTGTAATTGGTGAATAAATATTTTTAATCGTATCTGTTCTTGCATTTAGACATACTGTAGTAATGAAGAGATGGGACCTCTTGGATTATATCTTTTAATATGATCATTTGTTCTATTCAGGTTCTTTTTCAGATTCAGTGCAGAATTTGGAAGAATTAAAGCACAGAAAACAAGGTATTTATTAATGTTGTGCTCTGTCATGTAGAATTATGTTATTTGATTTAATTATTTAATATTTGCATATTTATATTAACTATGTGTACTTTTTATGATTCGCCACTATAAATGATCATTAAACTGCCACATTGACTGGTTTTTAAATGATAATAGAGGACAGGCCCTCTATTGGTTCTTCTGTGTTACTTATTTTTGGAATTGAATAACTAAGACTGTAGCTTTATTTTCTAAATTTTAAAAATGTAAATACCATTTTGTATTAACTTGAATACAAAAGTTATGTGGGGGCGCCTGCCCTCTGGAATCAGCTGCCCCTGGAGCTCCGGGTGGCGCTGGACCTCCAAGCCTTCCGCCGTGGCCTAAAAACTTGGCTATTTCAACTGGCCTACCCGGACTGATGGGGGGGTAGGGTTTTTAAATGGGTTAATGTTTTAGTTTTATGATTATGAGATTTCCCTGGGTTTAATTTTATTTTTAACATTTGTATTATATGTTTTTTAGTATTGTAAGCCGCCCTTTGGGAGATAGGGCGGCATATAAATCTCATAATTAAATTAAATGTTCTCTTTTATTATCATAAAATGGTAAATTCAAAACTGGCTAAATGCCTATCTGCATATCCAGACCTAAAATATTTTCATTCATTTCTAGAGGTTATTGTATTACTTTCTAAGTACTATAGTCTGTTGGATTTGATTTTGGAAGAGTTGCTTTGAAATGCAAAGATAACACCTGTGCAATCCTGGAAATGGAGGTGGCAGTTTAATGAATTGTTCTCTTGGTTTTCTGCTTGTTTTGAAGTAATTGTTCAAAAATAAATCTTTAGCATTGCACTGGTCTAGTTTCAAGGATGGGGATAGGGAATCATATTTTGCATCTGTAGTAGAGCTTTCCAAAATCAAACAAAGTCTGTGCCCCCAGGTTATTTTAAGTGTGAAGATTTTTCTTGTTATAAAGGAAATTCACAGATAGTGCTTAAATTAAGCATTCCCATGATTCATCAGATTATGTAATCTCAGTTATATCAATTTTGTCTGAATGATAGCAAATTATGGTCTTACCCTTTACATATCTATAAAGATGTATAATTTCTTTGGGTTTTTTTAGTGTATGGTATATATAGCCAGGAAAGTCTATAATCCTTTTTACCCCAAAGTAGTTCTGGCAGCCTAAGATTGCTAGTTCGTTTTGTTCACGCATGCACTCCATCCATGGTACATCAAAGAGAGTGAACTACGATAGCTGGCTAGCGGTGTTTGGAGGATTTCTTTGTTAAACTACTCTGCTAGATCTAAGATATATGACAAGAACCTTGGTGGTGCAGGCTGTTAAATGCCTAGCACTTAATTCCAGCTGCCTGCAATTAGTGCAGGCTCAAATCCCACCAGGCTCAAGGTTGACTCAGCCTTCCATCCTCTCGAGGTAGGTAAGTTGAGGACCCAAGATTGTTGGGGGCAATAAGCTGACTTTGTAAAAATGCCGCTTAGTAATAAGCAGGCATATACAATGGAATGAAGGCTATTGCTGAGTGCATTGGGTTGCGCCCCAAAAATTGTAAGCCGCCCTGAGTTTCCGGAGAAGGGTGGCATATAAATATGAATTTAATAATAATAATAATAATAATAATAATAATAATAATAATAATAATAATAATTTCAAACTAGCCTCTTTTTAATTAAACTAATGGGATTTGATTTTAGAATAGTTGGATTAGAATATGTTTTTAAAACTTTTTCATGTACTTAAAAATTTAGCCCCCATTTTAAGAAACACAAAAATATTTGAGAGGGACCACGATTGAGAGGGTGGGAGATATTTGTGCACATAAAGCCAGAGCTCTATCAGGATTACTTCCTAATATGCTTGGATATATGGCTATTGACCTGTTTAAGCAAATTGGAAAGTTCAGAATACAGTCTTAAAGGGCTCCAGCTTCTGCAAAGCAGGTCATTTGCACCACCCTTTCCTCTCTGCCTGCATAAACAAAGCCCAAACCCAATCTATCTATTATCTATCATTTTTCTCCCCACTTTGCTTGGAAGCAGCAAGTTCTTCAATGCTCCTTCTCTGTCTCACAAGCTGGAACCCTGTCATAGCCAGATCATGCTGACTGTTCAATTATTTATGCAAAGCAGAGAGGAAAACATGGGGTAAGGTCTGACAGGGATGTAGCACTGTCTTACAGAAGTCCAGCAACCCTCATGTCATTTACATTCAAAACTGGATAGTTTCTTTCCTGATAGACAAAGTGGCAGCAAAATTTGGATTTTCTACAGTTGCTGCTATAAAGAGCAAATATACACAAAATATATATGGAACCCAAAAGTGGAAGTGTCTGTCTAAGAATTAAAACACAGATTTTACAAATTATGTAAAAATGAACTTAAATTCCTTCAAATTAAAATTATTTTTAAATTTGATTGTACTATTGTTTGTTTCCAATGAAAAATTTTTACAGTATAAAGTTGCAAAGTTCTGTCGTTGTTTTGATATATAAATTAAAAAGTAATTACTGAAAGTGATGTATTTATCTCTTGCTCTACCCAAATCTCAAATTATTAGCAAAGGCTGACATAATATTAGGGGATCACAGAATCCCAAACCGTGAGAAGCTCAGTGCTGTACAGAAGAAGGATCTACAGGCTGCTTTAAAAAGTGAGACTCATTTTTTATCTTTTAGAACTATATAGTGATAACCAATATAGTCTACTATATATGCCCTGATTTCTGAGATATCTGCGGAATGAGACAAATTCAGATGTGCTTGATTATGCAGAATGACTTAACATCCTTTTTCTATTTTGAAGACTAGGGATACAATCTAATAACTAGATTTCAACTGCCAGAGACAAGCAACTAGTGATAAGATGTAGATATGGGACAGCAAGGAGCATTAAAAATACAATTTGCAGTTAGCCCTTACTAGGCTTCTGGATGTAATTCTGTGGGTAGTTATCATCTATAAAATCATTTAATGGCATAGACCCTAATGGAGGGGTTGCCTGATTCCTGTAGTGTCCATCTGCTTTGTGTGCTCCGACAGCATTAACCTGCTTCAGGTGTCACAGCCAAACAGTGTCATTAAGAGGAACAGAGAACAAAATTTACTGTTGCTCCATTTATGCTGTATGATAACATCTCTCCCCCTCTGAGATCCACATGATCTCCATCATGCCCATTTTCAAGTATTCTTTAAAATCCCAGCTTTTTCCTAGGCCTTGGGTTAAGAGTGATTGGTAGGCTCTTTTGAACTGAAGAGAGATGATTTCATTCCCTTGGGTAGCTGTTTTATGAATGTTGTTTTTATGTGGTTGTTATTTTAACTTTGTGAAACCACTTTGTTTATAGGGTTGGGCAATCTAGAAATTTAATAAATAAAACTGTATTTTCAGATATTAATATTGCACATTGATTGTGGAGGGTATAGGTTTGAGTCACTTCCATGGCAGAGGTTGTTTGGTCAATATATTAGCAACAACCTAATATATATTGATAAATAAACTAAATCAGTTTGGTTAGTTGTATAGGGTGTGATTAAAATATAGTATTTAAACTATATGCTTTACTTTGACTGAAATGTTTAGTTGACACTTTTCTAATGAGTTAAAGTTCTTTGTAGTCTGTTTTCTGGAACACTTGAGTTCTTAAGTTCTTAGGATAAATGTCTAGAAAGACTCAAGTAAATAAAGATATAGACTTAATATAATAAAATATGAGTGCATTACTGAAAATTTTGTTTTTTCCCTTCTTAAATTTATGTACTAGTTTCTAAACCTGAAAGAAGATACTCACTTACAGCAATTGTGATATTCGTGGCAATTTGCATTGTTGCTGGTGGATGGTATATATTTTGGCATTCATCAATCCATGCTTCGGAAATTGATTATAAAGTTCTACAAACATTTAAAAACCAAATGAAAGAGCTCAGGAACACCTATCCAAGTCAAGATGCAATAGTGTGGAACAGAATCCAAGGTACTTTTGAGAAACGTCTAAATTCTTCTCACTCTCATTTGGAACCAGCTATTTTATTACTCACCGCTTCAAAAGAAGCTGAAGATGTGTTGAAGTGTTTAAGCAACCAGATTGCTGATGCTTTCTCATCTTCTCAAGGTGCGCTTACAATTAAAATTGATGGGGCCAGCACAAGAGCTCAAGATACTGATGCTGTCAAACTTACTGTTGATGAAAAGCTGAGCTCTGGTTTTGAGAATGGTAACAAAGCAGCGGTAGTCCATCGGTTTGACTCATTACCCGCAGGTTCCACCCTGATTTTTTACAAGTACTGTGATCATGAAAATGCAGCATTTAAAGATGTGGCTTTACTATTAACCGTTCTTCTGGATGAGGAGTCCCTAAACAAGAGCTTTTCCTTGTTGGAAGTTGAGGAGAGAGTGAAAGATTTCCTCTGGGCTAAATTTACTAACTCAGACACACCAAATTCTTATAACTACATGGACACAGACAAGTTGAGTGGCTTGTGGAGTCGCATAGCCCATCTAGTCTTACCTATATGGCCAGAAAATTCCCTCCCTCGAGAGAAATGCTTGCAGATGAAATAACTTAAGAAAAGGGAGCAAGAAGAAAATACATTGCAACACAACATGTATTGTATAAATCTATGAATGTTTATATAATGAGAAAATTGCAATTTACTAATCAGAATTACTGAAGTTATAGGTGATTCAATATCAGAATAAGATTTCTCCTTTATAAGGAAGCTGATAATCTATAAAGAACTTTTAGATCTTTAACACAATTCTAGTGGTTTATTGGAAATCAAGATTCTATACTGAGGGGGGGAAATCTTGTTGCTCAGGCCCACCCAATTTTGTGTAATATGAATTTTTTTAAAGCATCAAAATCCTTACTGTGATTGTGGACAACAAGGTAAGAAATTGTAATACTAGATTCTATCTTTCTGCTTGAAGTTTAATGGACTGCAAACTTGAAGTTGAGACCAGGTTTTCCTATAGTTTAAGAATAATTCTGTCTTACTCCATTCCCCAAAACTGCATTAAAAAAATCTTGTAACTGTATATTCTGTAAGTTTCTGCTTGGCTACAAAATTATGTAAGATGTAAGCCTGTGTCAATTCAATGATAGGCTGTTTTTCTCATTTGAAAACGGCCTATAGACATGTTATATGTATAGTTTCAAATAATTATAGTTACCAAAATCCACAAACACAAGCCTCTTCAGTTTGTTCAGTTAGACTATCAGTACTAGACAACCAAAGGCTTTCTTCAGATTTATGAGAAATTTGAATTTTTTTATTTGAAATTTATTTATTCGGTCAATGACCAGCAACATTAAATAATAAAATGGGCTATATAAAACAGTGATAGGAAATACAATCAGGATTGAGAAAGAGAGGTAGGTGGATTATATATTAGCAACTATAAAAGAAATCAAATATGGTATACTCCATAAACATCTTATTACAAATACCCCATTTATTTATCTGATAAAAGTGGGGGAGTCCCTTGGTGCTCTCTGAGCTTCCTTGTTTTCTTGCAGATGTTTCATTGCGTTAACTAGGTAACATCAGTGCTGGGACTAGAGTACCAAGGACCCCCTACAAATATTCTCCTTTATTAGTACTGATAAAAGTAATGTAGGTAGTCCTCAACTTACAACAATTCATTTACTGACCGTTCAAAGTTACAATGGCACTGAAAAAAAGTGACATTGTTTTTCACACTTATGACCATTGCAGCATCCCCATGGTCACCTGATCAAATTTTGGATGCTTGGCAACTGACCATATTTTATGATAGTTGCAATGTCCTGTGGTCAAGTGATCACCCTTTGCGACCTGACAAGAAAGTCAATGGGGAAGCCAGATTCACTTAACAGCCGTGCTACTAATTTAACTACTGCAATGATTCACTTAACAAATGTGGAAAGAAAAGGCATAAAATGGGGCAAAACTCACTTAGCAAATGTCTCACTCAGCAAGATAAATTTTGGGCTCCATTGTCATAAGTTAAGGACTACCTTATAATAAAACTATACATTAAAATATATGTTCTCTAAAAATTAGCAAAAAATAACTAAGCAAAGTATCAATAAGAATAAAGACCTTTAACTAGTTTTTCCTTTTTATCATTGCAGCAGCACAAAATTTTGCTACTGCACGAGTGGTGCATGGATTCAAATACTGAAGAAGATGGTTTGTAAAAAAAATTATTTGATTCCCCTAGAAATCTCTCAATTAGAGGGAGTAATGTACATTGATGTCCCTGTGAAATGTGCAGCACAATAAGACATGTGATATATCTTCATTTTTCCCATTGCCACATGTATATATTCGCTCAGCTAGTGGGGTGTTATGCAAAGCAGAAAGGAAAACATGGAGTAAGATCCAACAGAGATCTAGCACAGTCTTCCAGCAGTCCAGCCATCCTCATGACATGTACTGTACAGTCAGAACTGGATCATTTTTTTCCTGCTAAATAAACTGGTAGCAACACTGGGACTTTCTACAATTGCAGCTATAAATAGCAAATATTAACACAAAATATAGATTGCTTTAACCTTTGTGAAGCCACTTTTTTGTAGAGTTGGGCTAATTTAATAAATAATAAAATCATATTTGCAGATATTAACACTACATTGATTGCAGAGTGTATAGGTTTGAGTCACTTCATGAGAGAATTTCTTTGGTCAATTCAAAGAGTTTTTAATTTTTTAACAAAAACCTAATAATATAATGATAATTATGGACCACATGTTTAATCAGTTTGGTTATTTATTTTGAATATATGTTTTATTGATACATTTTCCTTTTAAAAAACAAAAAATTCCATGTCTATCTGAACAGCGTGTTGTCTGGGCACAATTAATTTTAAGTAAAGATACAACAATAACCAAAGTCATATTAATCTTAAACATATCACAACATAATAAAACCATTAGTTTATCCATCTTGCAAAATTTCCAATACAAATTTTTATTATCTTTTTAGATTCTGTTTAGTTTCTAACCTCTGTTTCTGTTAATCATTGGTAGAATAAATCCCATGTTAAAAAGTATTCTGTTTCTTCCTTTTCTTTTATCTTAAGTGTCAATCTATCCATCTGAGCATGTTCTAATAATTTTGTATTACACTTTTATCTGTCGGGACCTTGTCATTTTTCCATTGTTGTGCAAACACTTGCTGCCGTTACTACATGCAAAATTAAATATGTATTCCCTTTACTATACTGTTCTGGTAGTATACCCAGCAGGAATATTTCTGGTTTCAAATCTGTATGTTGCTTTATCATTTTTTCTAACCAAGTATGTATTTTAGTCCAATTTTTTTTTGCCTTTGGACATGTCCACCACATATGATAATATATTATGGAGTATCTGGTTATACTTCCAACATTTAACTGATAGATTTTCAGACATCTTTGCCAACCTCTCTAGTGGTAAATGCCACCTATAAAACATTTTGTATAAGTTTTCCTTATACTGTAAGTCATTGACATTGTTAGCTTGAAATTTCTATCCCACAATTTCTGCCATTTATCGAATTCTATTGAATAACCAAAGTTTTAACCCATCTCATTGTTCCTTTTACTTGCTCTTTTTCCATTTTAATATTCAGTAAGTAGCTATATTTTTAATTAATTTTTCATCTGTCCCTTGTAATATCTGATCTAGTTCTGTTGGTTCTTTATAAAAACCACACATTCTTGCATCTTTCTAATATCTTGATTGTATTTGCACATGTGACCACATACTAAATCAATCCCTTGATTAGTCAGTTTTGTTTGGATTTAAGTTCCCCTTCATCATTCAAAATGTCCTTATACCTTACAATTTTTTCCATATTTATCATATTCAGATGTATCAGTGCCTCCATCGTGGAGAACCAAACTGGTATTTTCATATAATGTCTTTCTTTAATTTCCCCCCATACTAACAGTAGTGCATTTCTAACAAGGTGTCTTTGAAAGTATCCATGTATTTTATTTTTCACATATCATAGAAAAGCATGCCAGCCCAGTTGGAGATCATGTGTCTCCAAAGTTAATAATCTTTTATGCTTCAAATTTATCCATTCTTTCATTCAGGCAAGTGCAGAGGCCTGGTAATATAGCTCCCAATCTGGCAACCCAAAGCCCCCTTTAAGTTTAGTGTCCTATAGCAGTTTCAATCTTATACTTGCTTTTTAACCTTACCAGATAATTTTAATATCAATTTATTTAGTTCTTCAAAATTTTTTCTAATTTTATCAGAATTGTTTGAAATAGGAATAACAGTCTCAGCAAAATGTTCATTTTTATTATGGCTATCCTTCCTATCAATGATAGCTTCAGGTTTTTCCATTCCTCCAGGTCTAATTTGATTTGCTGTAACAGTTTCATATAGTTATCTTCTTTAATAGTTGCACATCTTGCTGTTAGCTGAATTCCCAAATATTTAACTTTCTTAACTATCTGAATATCTTCTCCACCAACATTTTTGTTTGTTTGTTTCTCTGTAACATTTTTAGTTAATATTTTAGTTTTCTCTCATTTTCTAGACCAAGCCAAATTCTAAAGTGTTAGGGAACTTCTGGAAGCCTGGCATTCAGACAAACCAGCCATCAATAGACACATAGGGATAAACCACATTTACACACAATTCAAAAGAGACAATAAAAAAGGCTAAGAAGGAAACAAAAAGACCAGAATGCATCCTTTCTAGCAGCCTACATGCTGATAAGCAATCAAGCAGAAAATAATACCCTAACTAAGGCACTACCGAGAAGAAAACTATATACCCAACACTGGCTAGGGCTAGGCAAAATACAGATAGTCCTTGACCTATGACCATAATTGAAACCACAATATCCATTGTTAAACAAGACAATTGTAGAAGAGGACTAGAGAGCAGATGGAGGGCGACTTGCTCTGGATCTGACCGAGCCCAGTTAAGAGCCCATATTCGGACTTACCTGGTAGCGGTGGGGGCGGCGAGGAGATCCTATTTCTCCGCCCTCATAGCATCCGCAGACAATCGCCCAGCTGCCCTGTTTGGGGTTACCCGCTCCCTCCTCCAGTTGGGGGGGGCGGTGGACCCGTTGCGGGGCAGAGCTGAGGAATTTAGTTTGTATCTGCAGGATAAAATCGCTCGGATCCGGGAAGGGTTGTCCTCGGATTGGCAGTGGCCTGAGGATGGTGATGCGAGTGGCTTGGCTAATGTGATCTGGACTCAGTTCAATCTTGTTTCTGAGGATGAAGTGGACAGGATTATGCGGCGGCTGAGTTCCACCACATGTTTATTGGACCCGTGCCCTTCCTGGTTGGTTTATACCTCCAGGGAGGTCACGTGCGGCTGGCTCCGGGCAGTTGTCAACGCTTCGTTAAGGGAGGGGACATTCCCTACCGCTCTGAAAGAGGCGGTGGTGAGGCCCCTCCTGAAGAAGCCTGCCCTTGACCCAGCCGTGTTGAACAACTTTCGTCCAGTCTCCAACCTTCGTTTTTTAGCGAAGGTTGAGAGTGTGGTGGCCCAGCAATTGCCACTTTTCCTGGAGGAAGCGGACTACCTGGATCCGTACCAATCGGGTTTCCGACCCGGGTACAGCACGGAGACAGCATTGGTCGTGCTGATGGATGATCTCGCTAGGGCACGGGACAGGGGTTTGTCCTCTGTCCTAGTCCTGTTAGACCTCTCAGCGGCTTTCGATACCATCGACCATGGTATCCTATTGCGACGTCTCGGGGGATTGGGAGTGGGAGGCACTGTTTTACGGTGGTTCTCCTCCTACCTCTCGGGATGTTCACAAACAGTGTTGGCAGGGGGGCAGAGGTCGACTCCAAGGTACCTCACTTGTGGGGTGCCACAGGGCTCAGTCCTCTCACCCCTCCTGTTCAACATTTATATGAAGCCGCTGGGTGAGATCATCCGTGGCTTTGGGGTGAGTTATCATCAGTATGCTGATGATACTCAGCTATACATTTCCACCCCAGGCCACGTCAGCGATGCTCTCTCCGTGATGTCCCGCTGTCTGGAAGCGGTACAGATCTGGATGGACAGGAACATGCTTCGACTCAATCCGGCCAAGACAGAGTGGCTGTGCATGCCGACATCCCAGTCCAGTTTTGAGGTTCCATCTTTGCTCATGGGGGAGGAGGTGTTGCCCCCCGTGGACAGGGCACGGAATCTGGGGGTCCTCCTGGATTCACGGCTCAAATTGGAGGAGCAAGTGGGGGCCGTGGCCAGGGAGGCCTTTGCCCAGATCCGGCTGGTTCGCCAGTTATGCCCATTCCTGGACCGGGATGCCCTGCGCACGGTCACTCAGGCCCTCGTTATCTCCCGCCTCGACTACTGCAATGCTCTCTACCTTGGACTTCCCTTGCGTACCACCCGGAGGCTTCAGCTGGTGCAGAATGCGGCCGCGGGTTGTGATGGGAGCCTCCCGATACTCCCATGTTACACCCCTCCTGCGCGACCTGCATTGGCTTCCGGTTGCCCTCCGGGTGAGATTCAAGGTCTTGGTATTAACATTTAAAGTCCAACAGGGCATGGGTCCAGGTTATTTACGGGAACGGCTCCTCCCAATATCAAATGCTAACCGCCCCGTAAGGGCACACAGGCGGGGTCTCCTTGGGGTGCCGCCTGCAACACAATGTCGCTTGGCGTCGACCCGGGGGAGGGCCTACTCGGTGGCGGCTCCCACTTTGTGGAATCTTCTTCTGCTTGAGCTCCGTCTGGCTCCCGATCTCCGCACCTTCCGCCATGATTTGAAAACCTGGCTCTTTTTACAATCTGGGCTGTGCTGATTCTCCGGCATTGGGGGTGAGGTGGGGATTTTAAATTTTAATTCGGCTTAATTGTTTAATTCTTTCTTAAATTAATTTATGTATTGTTGTATTTTAATTGTAAGCCGCCCCGAGTCTTCGGAGAGGGGGCGGCATATAAGTCGAATTAATAAATAAATAAATAATTGTTAAAAGAGTCATATCCAATTTTATGACCTTGTATGACCAAATATGAATTTCCCGAGAACCTCCAAATCCCACTCGTGGCTGGCCCCGCCCACCCTGCCTCTCCCCTCCCAGGAGTTCCCACACAGCCCGTTTTGGATGCAGGTAAGTGCAGAGGGTGCATGGAGGCTCAGGGAGGGTGAAAAACGGGCCTCCCAAAAGTTTGGGAAGGCTGGAAATGGGCACATTTCTGGCTTCCATGGAGCCTCCAGAGCCCGGGGAGACCGCTTTTGCCCTCTTGGGGGTTCAAGGAAAGCCTCCAGAGCCCGGTGAGGGCAAAAACGCCCCCTCCCCTCGGTGGTGCAGGAGGCTGACTAGGCCACATCCACCATGGCCATGCCCACCCAGCAACTGGGCAGAGAAACTGTTGCTAAGATTTTTGAAGCCCACCCCTGGTTGTAACTGCAACTACCAGTTGGCACTTTTTCCAGTGCCGTAACTTCAAATGGTCACTAAAAAAATAACTAAATCAAAGACTAATTGTACTGTGCTGTGTATAAATAGGGAGCAAACCTCATGCATTGGAACTGATTGCGTTAAAGATGAAAGATGTTGGGTAATGAAACATCAGCAAGCAAAGAACCAAGCTTAGACAGCACCAAGGACTCCACATTTCAACCCTGAGCAATAGAGATTCTCTTCCTTCGGATCTCATCCGGCAAATACAGAAATGAAGACATCGAATTTTCCACCGTGTTTCCCATGTGGGAAGTTGAAAATGTTCTTTCATTTTTTAACAACTGTAATAATTAAATATTGAATTAATTTTAATTCTTAGGCTAAAGCCAGAAGTGGATACAATTTTCCCATGACAGCCTTGGTGTAGATTTGTCTCTCATTTCTGCTGCTTCTAGTGTTAACTAGCCTCAAGCTGACCAAATAAACTTAAGTGAAAGCATATCAGCAAGTATTTTCTGTTGTGGTTTTCCAGAACTTCTTGGGCCTTTTTGGACCGAGTGACATACTGTTTTCCTGATGGACTATACAACATGAGCTTCATAATCAACTTGTCATCAATAGTTGTAATTATCTAGATGCTATCTTAAGTTGGGTGGGAGCAAGGGAGGAAAAAAAGGGTGGAGGAAAAATTAAGAAAAAAGGTATGCACGAAGAAAAGGAAAGAAGGGTCAAACAACTAATATGATTTATGCCAAAATGCCAAAAATGAATAGACAATGGTAGACAGGATAAACAAAGGATAGACCAAGATTGCACATGACACACAGGCTGTCACCTGTACTAACCTAGACAGCACAATTCACTAAAACAAAAAGGGGTTTTGTGAATTATGCCAATAAGAGCTGGGTGACAAGTGCAGGAACATAATCATCAAAAGTTAAATAGTCCTCAGTGATGGCCTATCAAGTGAGATGTCAGAAAAGCAACCACCAAGAATCTAGTTGAAGGTGTGCATTTAAGCATTAGTTTAGAAATTAGATCAGCCAGCACTGATAAATTTTTTTAGATGCACACCTTTGTTTCTTTGTGTTATAAAGCGGAAACTTTTTTCCCTAAACAAAGCAGGCTGCAGCACTACCAAGCCATCAAACCAGACTGTGGCACGTGCCAAGGATGGAAAGCTTTGCTTGCTTTTCTACCCAGCTGAGCAAAGAGGCTGGAGAGGGGCATGGCATGAGCCCAGTGCCACCCCCTCTCTAAGACAAAAGGCCAGAATCTGCTTTCCCCACATAAAATAGAACATGTCATTTTCATGCCAGGAGAAGTCTTCCACCCAAGGTATTTTTCTAAAACCAGCGTTCTGGGGAGGCTTGCTGATTCTACAGCAAAGACAGCTAATATTTGGGCACCTTCAAAAAAAGCCTTCCGTTCCTTCCATTCTAGGTTAAACTGAAAGAAAAGAGCTTGCAAAGGACCACATAATTCTGTACTAAACCATGTCCTACCAAATGACCTTACCCAATGGTTTCATCTGCTGGTATTAAAAAGGAGCAGCAACAGACCCTAGTCATTCAGACCATGTTATTCAGTGGTGGGATTCAATTTTTTTTACTACCAGTTCTGTGGGCGTGGCTTGGTGGGCGTGGCAGGGGAAGGATACTGTAAAATCTCCAGTCAGAGGTGGTATTTGCGGTTCTCCGAACTACTCAAAATTTCCACTACCGGTTCTCCAGACCTGGTCAGAACCTGCTGAATACCACCTCTGATGCTATTCATGTGCTTACAGAGTGCTTGGAGGCTGTGAATTTTTGGATAGGAAGGAATGGGATGATTTGCCTCCATGGCAGGCTCTTCACTTGGAAGCAAAGAAAAAAGGGACTTAGAAGGCAGCACACAATAAGGACTGAATTCTCACATTCTGCTGCCATTTTGCCAGCTGTGTGTAAGCTGGGAGAAGAGAAATTATCTGGGCAAAGCAAAGGAATTGATTACCTATAGGGGAAGATAGACCTTTTCTTTATATTCTTAGATTCAGAAAAGATAGATCTTTTTTTATATTTTTAGACCCAGAACAAAATAACAATTGATAAACTATTATCACCTGTTCAAAATTCTCTCACCTTCAAGTTCCTTGTTCTCTTCCTGCCTCAGGAAGAAGTCTTCTGCTAGGCACACCATCTGGGAACAGATCTCTGCTCCACATTCTCAAATTCAGCTCTGCATCTCTAGGGTTAGGATGGCCAGGAACTGCTATAGGACCATCCAATCTAGCACCTGAACTTCCAGGGTTTTTTTTCTGGGTGATGTATGACAGGATGCCAGCAAAGGGTAGCAGCTGAAGATGGCAGAGCTGATAGCAGGAGTTACTAGACTGTTAAACTGGAAGCTAAACAAGACTATGTACCACTATTCCTAAAAACTATAGTACAAGTTCAATGTAAGCATTGATAATCAATTATCCCTTAAATGATTTAGGATTTATGAATGTAAAGTAAAACAAACTGATGGACTTGTTCATAATCTCACAGATGGTTCAACTTTTATTGCAATTGCCAGCAGTAGAACATCTTCTGAAGATATGTTGGCTGCCTCATCCCCATTCACATTTTTTTAAAAAATTAAGTAAAAACATGCATATTTACCAAGACAATTGCAGATAAGCATAACTTTTAGTTTACTTATTACTTTGCTTCTTTTAAAATGAATTTTGCATTATGTTTTGTATGCATTATTGAGTGCAAAAAAACCTAATTTATTTTTATTTTTCTGTTGTAAATGATTCTGAGCTCCTCCAGGATGAAAACAATGAATAATAGATCAAATTCTCAGGCTGCTGCATATTTTATTGAAAGGAAGCCTTAAATCAACTATTTAAAAAAAAACAGTTTTTACTAAAAGGCTTCCTAGCCGAACTCATTAATGGACAGTAAAACTACCACCAAACACACTGAGGCATTTAAACATTTAGGAATTACTTTTCAATCCTCTGTAGCTTGAAGGAATATCAAAAGCTGATTCAAAATCAAATTCTTTAGGAAAGGATTCTACCAACTTCTGTGTATCAGAAACAAGCCTTATAGTGACGTTTACAAAATTATTGTGCTTTTTTCTTTCATCTGAGTGAAGCAACAGACTAAAGGCCACTTCCCGCTTGGGCAATAGGAGCAATTTCCATCTTCGCTCATGTTAATAATGAACATATGAATAATGAACATGTTTAGATTATGTGATAATAATTTCTCACACACGTATATATCTATATATATAATAGCTAAAAACAGTAAAAATCAAACCAACTAGAACAATTAAAAGGCCACAATAAACAAATATTTTAAGTCTGTTAATAAACAAAAGGTAGATGTTTGCTGCAATAAGGAAAATTCTTGTTGAAGGTAAAAAAAATCAAATATATGTATGCTATGGTCAAAATATCACTACTTTTTCAGCAATCATTAGGCAACTGATACTGATATCCTAGGTTCAAAAGTGATTTGTATCTCATCCCTTTCTGATTACATCTTTATTTTTAAGAAGAATATATGTAAAAATGTATGATTGTGTGCATGCTGAGGGGTTGAAAGTTGTGCTCAAAGTCAAAAGTTTTTGAATAACAATTTAATCTTAACCAAGTTTTGTGTGTATAGGGGGGAGGGGAACAGATGACCACAGATGTTTATCTGGATGTAACAAATCATTATACAATAAGCTTCATATAGAAACATTCACTTTCTCTCTTGGTTTAATGCAAAGAGTTCCTTTAGAGCCCTTTGTATATCATCCCAAGAGACAGTTTCCAATTCATTAGCGGCGAGGGCTTCTGCTAATTCGTATAGCTCCGAGTTGCAGTAGGTCAGGAAAAGTGCTTTTTTCTTGGCATCCGGTGCTGCCTGGAGACAGTTTACTTCCATGTGCATATTAAAGCGGCCCATATAAGATGACTACTTTTCTTTTGCTAGGTATAGATGTCAGGTGGTGGGCCATCCTGGTTTATCTGGTGCAGTATTCCTCAAGGGGTCTGCTAAGATGGTTGCGGATGCCACGAGGTTGTCCTTTGTTCTTTCCTCAATATCCCACCTTCATTACCAGTGTTGTATTTGTAGGTGGGAGGAAGAGGCAGGACGCACCCGTTCCTTTAAAACCTTTGTGAAGATCCCAAAACAAAAAGTAGCAGAGCTGCAGCCAGCGCCAGCTTTTAACCCCAGCGCTGTCCAACATTTCAGCCACTAATGGGACTTTATTTCTCCCGCCAGCGGCTGCTCCAATGGAGTCTGACGTCAGACCCCACTCACATGAATATGTAATACATGAATATTAGTCATGAATATTTAACATTTAAAGCATTATTTCCTGTGTGTCTACATACACACACACATAAACACACACACACGAAGGTATTTTGATGTGTTTTAATTGAAGAAAAAGATTGATAATTCAAGTAAAAAAGCTATTTTTTTTACTAAGGGAGCTAATTTCTCTCTGGCCTTCATAATTTGCAGAAAGACAATGGAAATGTCAAAATTGCTGACAGAAAAAGAGGAGCTGGAATTAAAAATTCAGGAGCTTTTGTGAGAAGTGAGAACTTTCCCCATATCCTACATTCATAACTTTACGTTGCTTCTGAAAATCATTTTAAATTTGTTTGTGCCTTTGTGCTATTTTTAATGTGTTGTAATTGAATAAAAAGGTTGCTAATTCAAGCAAAGAAACCTAAGGGGCTAATTTCTCTCTGATTTTCATAATTTGCAGAAAGACAATGGAAGTGTCAAAATTGCTCACTGAAAGAGGCGCTAGAATTGCAAATTCAGGAGCTTACCAATGCAAATCTCCAACTGGTGAAACAAAAAGATAAACTCTGCGAAGAGTATGAGGAAAAGCTCAGCAGGTGAGAAAATTTTAGATAGCAACCCTGACTTTCTCTTCCTTTCCCAGCTATTTTAATTAGTTTTAATTTTAAATAAGTGTTATGATTCAAATTAAAAAAAACCTGAGGGGGCTGATTTCACTCTACTCTTGATATTTTACAGGGAAAATAGCTCAGATGAGTCTGGGCAGCTGAACAAACTCAGACGGGAGAATGAGAATCTCAGCTGCAACGTTCAAAAATTCACTGGAGAAAAAGCAGAGCTCCTATGAGAAAATAATGACCTTAAAGAAGAACTTTATAGGACAAAAATATTTAAATGGCAATCTTGACATTTTTTTTCAAATTCAAATTTATTTATTAGAGCCCTTAGGCCAGAAACACGGAATAAAAGAAATATTCTATTCTCTCATGTGTATGTATAAATGAATAAGAGAAGAGCAAAAGGTATAATGCAATGCAAAAATAATTAGGAATGTAGGTATGCTTAGTAATTCAAGTAAAAAATTAAGAGGGCTGGTCCTCAAAATTTACAGAAAGACAACAATGATGTTGAAACTGACATTAGAAAAAGAAGAGCTTCGAATCAAGACCGAGATGCTGACATTCAAAAATCTTCAAATAAGTGATAAGAAAGAGGCGCTCTGCAGAAAATACGAAGGAAGACTGTGGAGGTGATAAATTTTTAGATAGGCATCATGGTGTTCTGTTCCAGAATTTCATATTAAGTTCTCCTGATCTTAGAAAGCTTGGAAAAACCTGAAAATCTCCTTACATTACAAAGAAATTAATGAATTATGGCTCATTATATGTTTACAAAAACAAATCCAGGAGTTAATCTCATGAAAGTGAATGGGAAGAAACGTATAGGAGAGATCTTTCAACCTCCAATCTCCTTCAGAATATACACACACACACACATGCACCCATGAAGGTATTTTTAATGTGTTTTAATTGAAGAAAAAGAGTGATAATTCAAGTAAAAAAGTTATTTTTTTACTAAGGGAGCTAATTTCTCTCTGGCCATCATAATTTGCAGAAAGACAATGGAAATGTCAAAATTGCTGACAGAAAAAGAGGAGCCTGAATTAAAAATTCAGGAGCTTTTGTGAGAAGTGAGAACTTTCCCCATATCCTACATTCATAACTTTACGTTACTTCTGAAAATCATTTTACATTTGTTTGTGCCTTTGTGCTATTTTTAATGTGTTGTAATTGAATAAAAGGTTGATAATTCAAGCAAAGAAACTTAAGGGCTAATTTCTCTCCGATTTTCATAATTTGCAGAAAGACAATGGAAGTGTCAAACTGCTGACAGAAAAAGAGGAGCTAGAATTGAAAATTCAGGAGCTTACAAATAAAATCTCCAACTGACCTAAGAAAAAGAAGAACTCTGTGAAGAACGTGAAGAAAAGCTGAGTAGGTGAGAAAATTTTAGATAGCAACCCTACTTTCTCTTCCGTTCTCAGCTATTTTAATTAGTTTTAATTTTAAATAAGTGTTATGATTCAAATTTAAAAAAAACCCGGAGGGGGCTGATTTCACTCTACTCTTGATATTTTACAGGGAAAATAGCTCAGATGAGTCTGGGCAGCTGAACAAACTCAGACGGGAGAATGAGAATCTCAGCTGCAACGTTCAAAAATTCACTGGAGAAAAAGCAGAGCTCCTATGAGAAAATAATGACCTTAAAGAAGAACTTTATAGGACAAAAATATTTAAATGGCAATCTTGACATTTTTTTTTCAAATTCAAATTTATTTATTAGAGCCCTTAGGCCAGAAACACGGAATAAAAGAAATATTCTATTCTCTCATGTGTATGTATAAATAAATAAGAGAAGAGCAAAAGGTATAATGCAATGCAAAAATAATTAGGAATGTAGGTATGCTTAGTAATTCAAGTAAAAAATTAAGAGGGCTGGTCCTCAAAATTTACAGAAAGACAACAATGATGTTGAAACTGACATTAGAAAAAGAAGAGCTTCGAATCAAGACCAAGATGCTGACATTCAAAAATCTTCAAATAAGTGATAAGAAAGAGGCGCTCTGCAGAAAATACGAAGAAAGACTGTGGAGGTGATAAATTTTTAGATAGGCATCATGGTGTTCTGTTCCAGAATTTCATATTAAGTTCTCCTGATCTTAGAAAGCTTGGAAAAACCTGAAAATCTCCTTACATTACAAAGAAATTAATGAATTATGGCTCATTATATGTTTACAAAAACAAATCCAGGAGTTAATCTCATGAAAGTGAATGGGAAGAAACGTATAGGAGAGATCTTTCAACCTCCAATCTCCTTCAGAATATACACACACACACACATGCACCCATGAAGGTATTTTTAATGTGTTTTAATTGAAGAAAAAGAGTGATAATTCAAGTAAAAAAGTTATTTTTTTACTAAGGGAGCTAATTTCTCTCTGGCCATCATAATTTGCAGAAAGACAATGGAAATGTCAAAATTGCTGACAGAAAAAGAGGAGCTTGAATTAAAAATTCAGGAGCTTTTGTGAGAAGTGAGAACTTTCCCCATATCCTACATTCATAACTTTACGTTACTTCTGAAAATCATTTTACATTTGTTTGTGCCTTTGTGCTATTTTTAATGTGTTGTAATTGAATAAAAAGGTTGATAATTCAAGCAAAGAAACTTAAGGAGCTAATTTCTCTCCGATTTTCATAATTTGCAGAAAGACAATGGAAGTGTCAAACTGCTGACAGAAAAGAGGAGCTAGAATTGAAAATTCAGGAGCTTACAAATAAAAATCTCCAACTGACCTAAGAAAAAGAAGAACTCTGTGAAGAACGTGAAGAAAAGCTGAGTAGGTGAGAAAATTTTAGATAGCAACCCTACTTTCTCTTCCGTTCTCAGCTATTTTAATTAGTTTTAATTTTAAATAAGTGTTATGATTCAAATTTAAAAAAAACCCAGAGGGGGCTGATTTCACTCTACTCTTGATATTTTACAGGGAAAATAGCTCAGATGAGTCTGGGCAGTTGAACAAACTCAAATGGGAGAATGAGAATCTCAGCTGCAAGGTGCAAAAATACACTGGAGAAAAAGCAGAGCTCCTGTGAGAAAACAATGACCTTAAAGAACTTTACAGGACAGAAATATTTAAATAACAATCTTGACATTTTTTTTTTCAAATTCAAACTTATTTATTAGAGCCCTTAGGCCAGATATACTGGATAACAGAAATATTCTATTCTCTCATATGTATGTATAAGTGAATAAGAGAAGAGCAATAGGTATAATGAAATACAAAAATAATTAGGAATGTAGGTTTGCTTAGTAATTCAAGTAAAAAATTAAGAGGCTAATATCTCTCTGGTCCTCAAAATTTACAGAAAGATAGCAGTGATGTCAAAACTGACATTAGAGAAAGAAGAGCTTCAAATCAAGACCGAGATGCTGACATTCAAAAATCATTTTATGTTTTTCATTCTTCACGGAACTGCCAGCTTTCCAGGTGTCCAGAAAATATTAGCATACATTTGGGCCCAGATTTAAGTTTAAAGATGCGTTCCCATCAGGTAAGCAATCTAGCATGTGAGGAAGCTTTTGAGTGTGCATGACCAAGGAATAGTTCACTTCATAATAAAAGGTGAAGAAGCCCAGTTTGAGTGATGGGGTAGTGGTGGGGTAGTGAGTGGGCTGATATGGAAATATATTCCTGACTTGTGATGTATTTTGGCTTCTCTAGATTGTTCACACAAAAACTGAACGCCTGGAAATAGATCTGAAGAGAACGAGGGACCAGTTATATGTAAGTCATGGCATAAATCATGCCTTTATGTGGTGCACAAATGTTTTAGATATCCGCTCTAGAATGACTTCTGAAAAGTGTTTAGTAACAATTTGCTGTTTATTATCTTGATGGATTATCTGGCCCTCAAGTCTTTTAATACTCACCTAGTTTATTTAGGGATTACCTATCATGAGATAATCATAAATTCATAAAACGGAAGCACTCCTTCAAATCTTTGCATAATTCTATTAAGTTCACACATTAAACACAACATTTCTCTTTTCTACATTGGCAGTGGGACTGGCCATTTTATCAAACAAGTGATGAAAGTTATATTCTAGTAAAGCTTGGAAAATAAGGTGGGAATAGCAACAGTTGAATTTGTTTTTTAAACAAAACCTTTCTTCTAATGTTGCTTTAATTTTTCTGGTACTGTAGGTAATTCTGCTTTTTCTAAATATTTTTTTTCTGGAATTTCCTCTTGATCATATAGTTTTGAATTATTATGTTAGTACCTTATGAACATAACGTACCATTTGTACCTTATTATTCTTGACAAATGTATCTTTTCTTTTATGTACACTGAGAGCATTTGGACCAAGACAAATTCCTTGTGTATCCAATCACACTTGGCCAATAAAGAATTCTATTCTATTTTATTATTTTCTTTTTGTCATCATTTTGATAATAAACAGTCCTTTCATCATCTGTTAGCTGTGAATCTATTTCTTTTCTTTCTCTTTTTTCCATCTGTATGCCAGCCATCTTCCTGGCTTGTTTGCATTTTCAAAAAAAATTGTTTAGATCCTTTAATTTTTTGTGCTTGTTCTTCTTTATCTATTAAATTCAACTTATGTTTTTTTTAGGTCCATTTGATTTTTTATGTTCTTTTTTTGCGGGGGGGTTTTGTAATTCCAGCTCTAACCTTTTATATTCCTGTTCTAATTTCTTTTGTGCTTGCCTTTTCTTTTTATTCCTCTTTCCCATGGATATTATAGTTAATCCTCTAATATATGTCTTTGCTGTGTTCCATAGTCTGCAATGAGATTTCTTCTTCCTGTTTTTTTCTTTTTAAGTCCAATTCTCTTTGAATGAATTGAATAAATTCCTTTTCTTTCAATATTGATTCATTCATTGTCCATCTCAACTTTTTTTGTCCCTTCCATATAACTTTTGTCGGATTATGATCTGCCCAAGTACTTGTTTCGATATTTATTTCTTGTATGTTAAGTGTTAACTCTATTGATGTCCACATCACATCTATTCTAGATCAAGACATGTGTCTGTTTGAATAGAATGTATATTAATTTTTCTCCGAATCTGTTTCTCACCATGCATCTTGAATACCTAATTCTTCCGCCATTTTAAGTGAAATAAGTAAATAAAATTGAGATGGTTCATATTTTGTGTGAACCACTGTGCTTTAAATTTCCTAAACAAATTAACTAAAACTAGGTCTGTTTCTACCCCAACATGAATAATCTTTATTGCGTCTATCTACATCTACAGCATTAAATTGGGAGTTGCACACTTGTGTGCAGATCTTGACATGCATAGTTTTTAATATGCACAAATATGCTTGTCTACACCCCTGCCTCTATTACTAAACAGGAAGTTTAATATCTTCTCTACAATGATATCACAGAGTATTTAGTTTATGGAAAACAAATTCATGTAATTCTTTTCATAACCATGAAATTTTCTTAAAGAATGAAGAATATCGAACAAGCATCTAATTCACAATTCATTTTATGTTTTTCATTCTTCACAGAACTGCCAAGTTTCCAGGCATCCAGAAAACATTAGGATGCCCATGGGCCATGAGGAACCAGCAGGCATGATTTACAGTATAAGATACGATCCCATCAGGTAAGCAATCTAGCATCTGAGGAATTTTTGAGTGGGCATTACTTAGAAATATTTCATGTCATAATAAAAGGTGAAGAAGCCCAGTAGTGTGGTCATAGTGGGAAGTGAGTGAGCTGATATAGAAATATATTCCTGACTTGTAATGTATTTTGGTTTCTCTAGATTATTCAGACAACAAATCAGCAACTGGAAGTAGATTGCCTTAATCTCTGAGGAAGTAACTTATTGGGATTTGTTGACAGGCATTTGTGAGAAGTATTTTTAATGTGTTTTAATTGAAGAAAAATGTTGATAATTCAAGTTAAAAAAGGGAGCTAATTTCTCTGTGGTCTTCATAATTCACAGAAAGACAATGGAAATTTCAACTCTTGACAGAAAAAGAGGAGCTTGACTTAAAAGATTCAGGAGTTTATAAATAAAAATGTCCAGCTGACCAAAGAAAAAGAAGAGCTCTGCGAAAAGTATGAAGAAAAGCTGAACAGGTGAGAAAATTTTAGATAGCAACCCTGACTTTCTCTTCCAGAATTTCATATTAAATTTTCCTAAGCTCCTTCCTCTGGACATACTTAACACAACGTTCTGGGTTGAATTACATTGCCTGGAACAAGGTTAGGGAAAAGAAAATGATTCTTTTCAACCTGTTCCAAACATTCTGTTTCTCCAAGCCTGGCTAGTGTGTTTTTCTGATGGCAGGAAGGCCTTGTTTCTTCAAAGACTTTCACTTCCAGAGACTTAGTTTTTGATTAAAACAATTGCAAAAGAAGAGAAGAGAGCACTAGGTCCCAGATAGGTATTAGACATCATTAATCTGTTCACAGGAAATCTTCATGGCCCAACCGGGTTTTATCTTCTACCTACTACTGTCCTTTTCAATTATGCCAGGTCTTGGCTTCCACTTTGATAAATTTTCACAAATTCAGTCTCATCCATCATTCTGTACACAGGAGAAACTTTGCTTCTGGAAATTGTTTTGAATTGGCTTATGCCTGTTTTCATATGTAAGAGAAAAAAGAAAAAAATATTTTTATGCTCTGAAGATTCCTTGGTGATAATAATAGATTATGTAATGCTAAATACTGAAAATGACAATCATTAATTTGTACTAATCAAACTCTTAAATATAAATGTCTTAACCTTAATGCTGAAGGAGCTAATCAAATCCCATTAGAATATAATAGAGGTAGTCGGCATAGATTTACTGATTCATCACTTTTACCGAGAATTTCAAAAGTACCCAGTAAATCATTCCAGTATTGATTCCTGTAGCAAAACTACATTAACTAAAATGTAAGAATATGTATAACAAACAAAATATTAGCTATTTTAATTAGTTTTAATTTTAAACATGTTTTATTATTCAAATAAAAAACCCTAAGGGAGCTAATTTCACTCTGCTCTTGATATTGATATTTTAGAGAAAAAAATAGTTCAGATGAGCCTGGGAAGTTGGACAAACCCAGCTGTTTGTCCAACTGGGCAGCTGTTAACATTTCTTGCTTGTATGTGCCTTGCCTTCCCCCGTTTCCCATTAGGAAGTCTGAACCAATCATGTGCATGCAGGAGCGCACCTCTGCACAACCCACAGTTGGAATTTCAGAGGTGTTTGTGTCAGCCTGTATTGCTTCATGTTCAGGAGCTCAAAGTACTGGAGAGTCTTTGTTCCTCTTTCCCTCCATCCATTAACTCTGTAAGATAAAGGGATGAGAAAGTATGATAAAGTACCCCAGGAATGTCCATGTTGGTCTTGAATTGGGAGGCTCCTTGTTCCTCATCTAATACCTTGATTGCTGCATCACAATTGAGTTGAACTTTCAACTTAAGTAGTTTACTTAAGTTTTTCCTTGTGGAACCATTCTAAAATTTCTTAGACTTACCTTAGGATCTCCAAGGAGAGCCAATGTTGTTCTGAAGCTGTCTAGGGCTTAAAACTGCCTTTTTCAGATCCAATGGGGACGATAAAGTGCAGGCTTTGAAAACCAAAGATGGGAGGAAAAATTGATGGCTGTCAATTCTCTAATCTTCTCTCCCTTCACTTTAGAATGTTCTCCTGATGTTCAGCTGAAAAACTTTCATCTTTCGATTCTGTCTTCTGAAGCACCAGAGATAAAATCAATTCTCTCTTAGGTTCTTCTGGAGACAGTAACTCCCTTTTCCTTTAAAATTCTCTTTACAAGACTAATCAGTAACTCTCTCAACATGTCCTAATGCTAGAGTAAAAAGGCGACCCCACAGAGAAGAGAGGAAGATAGGATGACCCTCCCTCAGCCACCTTGTTCACAGCTGAACTGCTGCAATAATCAAGAGAGTCACATAGATCTGTTCCACCCTTGACATGGGTCAGTTGCCACTTGAGAACATTAAGCCGTCTTATGTTCCTGGCACAGACATGTCCCAAGGATTTCTCAACAGGCAAACTAGGATGGTAAAGTTGGATGGTAATTCACCAGAGAGATGAAACAAAGCAGACACGCGCTAGAAATTGGGAGATGCTCAGAGTTTTTGGAATCATTTGTGAGTGGTTATTTAGTAGATGGACGCTTGTTGAAATGATGTGACCTCAAGACAGTCATTGTTACAGAAAGGACCCCACCTACTGAGATGGTCTCGTGCCCTGTAATAGTTCTACTCCATCACACTCCAGAGGCAAAGGACATTTGGTATAATCTACATAGTAGAAGCACCCCTAAAGTTCAGCTTGATAAACAGCCAGGTATTTTTGAGGCGTTCTAGTTGTTCTGAAATTAGTGAAAAAGGAAAGAATGTTTCAATGGTGTTGTAGCCCAAGCTCCAATACCACATGATAGTGGTCAGCCAATGATCAATTTGAGCATTAGGGGGCATAGGGGGGGTATCTGGTATCTGCCATGACACTGTGGTGCCTGCAAGGTGCACCTCTAGCATCTGTCTGCAGCCAGATAAAAGATTAAGACATAATAGACCATGTCATGAAACACTGATTGTGATGACTTTGACTGCTACACACATATATATCCAGGATCCCAATCCTTGTGTTGAGGAGTTGAGGTGCTGAATTGCAGAGAGCTGAGGTGCTGAATTGCGAGGTGTTGAGGAGCTAAGGTTCTGAAGTGCAGAGGTTCTGAAGTGCAGAGGTTCTGAGGTGCTGAGGAGCTGAAGTGCGGAGGTGCTGAAGTGCTGAGGAGCTGAAGTGCAGAGGTGTTGTGGAGTTTTTGCAATGGAAAACGATTTGTTGAGAAAATTAAGAGAAAACATGAAACGTCTCCAAAAAGAGGTAAGAGAAAATGTTTGTTCATAGGCTAAATGCTATTGCCAAGTGTTATGGAATGTATAGAAATGTATAGAAAGGTAGGTAGGTAGGTACCGTAGGTAGGTCAGTCCAGCCAGTGCCTGAGAATAAGACACAAATAAATGGAAGGAAAGCAATGAGAGAGACCTGGAGTCTCTATTGTATCTTGGGCAGCCATGTAAGTTGGATGAATGCATCAATGAACTTGCAGAGCTAGTTTAGGTCATTGTAAATATTCATTTAACATATTTAATAGGTCAAGTTGCCAATGGAGATTTTACCTGACTTTAGCAGGAGTACTTTTCATTTTCTCTGTACTTTTCACTTAAAATGAAAAGGCTATTTGGGGATATAGTAGAACACCCTATTTGTCCCATTCCTATCCCCAAGATGCTTTTTCAAGAGGCAACTGGACTTTCTTTTTTTGTTTTCCTTGAAGATGTATAGATTCTCATCCAAGAAGCTTCTTCAGTTCTGGACGAATATCAAAATCTTATTTTGTTCTCTAGTGTGAATTTCCAGGGAAGGGTGCAAAGTTTAGATGCTAGAAGATACAGTTGGCATCTCAGATTTGAAGATGAAACTATGTTTAACATCAACCTAAGTCACATAGAGCTGTTGTTAGAGAACTTAGTGTCTTTAATTACTGTCAATTTGTTTTTTAAAAAATAGGGTATTTTGTCATTGCAGGAAGAAAGATCCAGACTTCCCCTTCTGTCATCTACCACAGAAGAAAGGAGACGCGCTGAGGTATATAATGTATACTTGTAGCTCACCTTAGAATATGTTTATGAAAAAAATGTAGAGAAACTGTAAATAAATGTTTTTTTTCACAATTGATAATTGTTAATAATGCATGTGCAATGTATTTTGTATAGTGTATATGTTTGTTTTATATTTCTATTACATATATGAGATCCACACACACATCTATTCAATGCAAACTAATATTAAAGAATGGCAATTATCAGAATTCATGCTAATTCTTGGTTAGTTCCTTCCTTGCTACATTAACTACTTTCTTTGGCCACATACAATAGTGAAATAAAATTTAGATGATTCATATTTTGTTTGAACCACTGTGTTTTACATTTTCTAAACAAATTAACTAAAACTAGATCTTTCTTTTTCTATCCCAGCGTGAATATTTATTGCGGCTTTGAACATCTGACAGGGGTCTTCAAACTTGATAGCTTTAAGACTTGTGGACTTCAACTCCCAGAATTCCTCCTCCAGTCATGTTAGCTCAGGAATTCTTGGAGTTGAAGTCTACAAGTCTTAAACTTGCCAATTTGAAGACCCTTGATCTACAGCAATAAATTGGGAGTTGCACATCTTTGTGCTCATCTTGACATGCATGATTTTAATATGCACAAATATGCTTGTCTACACCCCAGATACTTTTCCTAAAGAGGAAGTTTAAACTAATATCCTCTTTACACTGACATCACAGAGAATTTGGAATTTGGAACACAAATTCATGTAATTCTTCCCATGATCATGAAATGTATCTCCCTGAAGAACTTTTCTTAAGGAAGAAAATTAACAAGCAAACATCTAAAATTCATTTTATGTTTTTCATTCTTCATGGAACTGCCAGGTTTCCAGGAGCCGAGAAAATATTAGGATGCACCTGGGCCAAGATTTAAGTTTAAAGATGTGTTCCAGTCAGGTAAGCAATCTAGCATATGAGGAATCTTTTGAGTGTGCATGACTGAGGAATAGTTCATATCATAATACGAGGTGAAGAAGCCCAGTGGCAAGTGTTGGGGTAGTGGGGGTGGGGGTAATGAGTGGGCTGATATGGAAATATATTCCTGACTTGCGATGTATTTTGGCTTCTCTAGATTGTTCACACAAAAACAGAACGACTGGAAGTAGATCTGAAGACAGCGAGGGACCAGAGTTATACGTAAGTCATGGCATAAGTCATGCCTTTATGTGGTGCACAAACGTTTTAGATAAACTCTCTAGAACAGTGGTACAGAACCTGTGGGTTGCGACCCCTTTGGGAGGGTCAAACGACCCTTTCACAGGGGTCACCTAAGACCATTGGAAAACACATATTTTCAATGGTCTTAGGAACCGAGCCATAATTTTATGGTTGGGGGTCACCACAACATGAAGAACTGTATTAAAGGGTCATGGCATTAGGAAGGTTGAGAACCACTGCTCTAGAATGACTTCTGAAAAGTGCTTAGTAACAATTTGCTGTTTATTATCTTGATGGATTATCTGCCCTCAAGTCTTTTAATACTCACCTAGTTTATTTAGGGATTACATATCATGAGATAAACATAAATTCATAAAATGGAAGCACTCTTTCAAATCTTTGCATAATTCTATTAAGTTCACACATTAAACACAACATTTCTAATTTCTGCATTGGCAATGGGACTGGCCATTTTATCAAACAAGTTATGAAAATTATGTTATAGTAAAGCTTGGAAAATAAGGTGGGTATAGCAACCATTGAATTTTTTTTAAACAAAACCTCTCATAATGACTGACAATTGTATTAACACCCTTGTTACCTCATGCTCCCTCATAAACAAGGTACTGTCTTAATCACTGAGGAAGCAACTTGTTGGGATATGTTGACAGTTAGGCATTTGTGAGAAGTGAGAACTTTCCCCGTATCCTACATCCATAACTTTACTTTGCTTCTGAAAATCATTTTGAATTTGTTTGTGCCTGTCGTGGAACGTATAAAAAAAAAGAAAAATGTTTAAAGCATTATTTCCTGTATGTTTACACACACACACCCATGAAGATATTTTTAATGAGTTTTAATTGAAGAAAAAGATTGATAATTCAAGTAAAAAAGCTATTTGTTTAACTAAGGGAGCTAATTTCTCTCCAGTATTCATAATGTGCAGAAAGACAATGGAAATGTCAAAACTGCTGACAGAAAAAGAGGAGCTGGAATTGAAAATTCAGGAGCTTACAAATAAAAATCTTCAACTGGCCAAAGAAAAAGAGGAACTCTGCGAAGAATATGAAGAAAAGCTGAGCAAGTGAGAAAATTTTAGATAGCAACCCTGACTTTCTCTTCCTTTCTCAGCTATTTCAATTAGTTTTAATTTTAAACAAGTGTTATGATTCAAATACAAAAAATCTAAGGGGGCTAATTTCACTATTTTACAGGAAAAGTAGCTCAGGTGAGTCTTGGCAGCTGGACAAACTGAGACAGGAGAATGAGAGTCTTAGCTGCAAGGTTCAGAAATAAGCCATGGAAAAAGCAGAGCTCTTGCAAGAAAATAATGACCTTAAAGAAGAACTTCATAGGTGAGAAATGTTTAGATAGCAACCTTGACTTTTTTTTTCAAATTTAAATTTATTTATTAGAGCCCTTAGGCCAGATACACTGGATGAAAGAAATATTCCATTCTTTCATAAGTATGTATAAGTGAATAAGAGAAGAGCAATAGGTATAATGAAATACAAAAATAATTAGGAATGTAGGTATGTTTAGTAATTCAAGTAAAAAATTAAGAGGGCTAATATCTCTCTGGTCCTCAAAATTCACAGAAAGACAGCAGTGATGTCACAACTGATATTAGAGAAAGAAGAGCTTCAAAACAAGACCGAGATTCTGACATTCAAAAATATTCAACTAAGTGACGAGATAGAAGCACTCTGCAGAGAACACGAAGAAAGACTGTGGAGGTGAGAAATTTTTAGATAGCCACCATGAACTTCATGATGTTCTGTTCCAGAATTTTTATGTTAAGTTCTCCTTATCTTAGAAAGCTTGGAAAAACTTGAAAATCTCCTTACTTTATAAAGAAATTAATGAATTATAGCTCATTATACTTTTACAAATACAAATCGAGGAGTTAATCTCATGAAAGTGAATGGGAAGGTATGTAGAGAAGATATGTATATGTATAGGAGATCCCCTATACCTCCAATCCCCACTGGACAACAATATTTATACACTTCAAGAATGAAAGCTAACCGTCTGGTTTTTTTCTAGAGAGAAACAACTGAGAAAGGGCTGCCGTGCGTTCTTGATAGAGAGAGACCAGATAGACCAGAGACTTAGAAGTAGAGAGTGCAAAAGAGGCTCTGAGGGTGTCTGCCAAAAAAGGGCAGACATTACAGAGGACAAGAAGGAAGCTCATGAAAAAATGGTGGAATATCAATTAAATAAGAAATGGCTTAAAGCTTCAGTAGACAAAATCAAAAAATCTAAGGAACCCAGGCCAAATGTACTGAGATGGCTTCAGCAATCTCTGAAAATCCTGAAAGAGGATACCTCTAAACTGTCAAGATACACCCTGCCAGAATGGCTTAAAGCATCCACGATCAACCTCCCAAAGGAATGTGATGAGGCATCCAGGGAGGATGTGAATGGTTGGCTGCATGTATTGCTAAGTCATCTCCAAGAAAAAGGGCCAGAAACGTGTTATTTAGATGTGCAAGAATGGCTTGAAGCATCTATTATAGGCATTCAACATCTACGAAAGTCCAAGTAAGAGTCTTGAGGAAGCCTAAGAAAGGGATGGCTTGAAAAATCAATAGAGAACCTCAAGAAGTAATGTCCTGAAGGATCTGTAGTGAATATATTAGGATGGCTTCAAGGATCCTTAGAAAGCCTTTTACTTTCTGGAGAACCTAGACCAGTTCTTGAAAAATGGCTTTGACAATCCTTGAAAAACATGTAAGGGAAAGGTTCTGAAGTATCTAAAGAAGATGCTAAATAATGGCTCAAAATATCTGTAAAGAATCTTGAGAAGGAAAGATCTAAAACACCAAACCTAGATAGCTTGAAGCCTCTATTAAAGGCATTCAGGATCTACAGAAGTCCATGATAGATATTACAAGAACTCTAAGGAAGAGATGGTTTGTCAGTAGAGAATCAATAGAGAACCTCAAGAAGCAATGTTCTGAAGGACCCGTGAAAAATAATTACAATGGCTTCAAGGATCCTTAGAAAGCTTTTCATTTTCTGAAGAACCTGTACCACTTCTTGAAAAATGGCTTCAACAATCCTTGAAAACTTGGAAAAGGTCCTGAAACATACAAACAAGATGTCAAAAATGGCTTGAAATATCTGTAAATAGTTTCAGAGAGGAAGGACCTGAAGTGTCCCATCTAGGTACTCAGGAATGACTTGAAGCATCTATTAAGGGCATCCAGGATCTCAAATACTCTTAAGGAATCAAAAACAAGCATGGTAGAGGAAGGACAGAGTGATTTGTGTAGAACCTGTTTGCTCTGAAAGAAACTTAAGGATGGATGGATGGTTTCATTAGCAAGTTCCAGAAAGCATGGTTCTATCACATCCAAAACAGATATGCAAGCATGGCTACAAACATCTCTGAAAAAACTCAGATGAGAATCTCCGGAAGAAGCCAGAAACAATCCAGAAGAATGGCTCTAGGAATCCACAGAAAATGTCCTGAAGAAATCGAGCAATATGTGAATGAGTAGCTTGAGATAGTCTTAAATCACCTCCATGAGGAAGGGCCTGAAACCTCCCATCCCATCCCATCTTGGTACAGACTTGTCTCTCATTTCTGCTGCTTCTAATGTGACTGGGATCAAGATGACCAAATGAACACACCGGAAACCTATTGGCAAATATGATTGTTTTGCTTTTTAAAAACTTCTTGGGCTTTTTTTGGATTGAGTGGCATGCTATTTTCCTAATGGACTATGGTATTACAGCATGAGATTCATACCCAATGAACGCTTGTCATCAACAATTGTGATTATCTAGATGCTGCCTTAAGTTGGGTGGGAGGAGAAAAGAAAGAGAGTGGAAGAAAAAAGGAAAGGAGAGATTTATATGGAGGAAGAAAAGGAAAGAAGCAGGGCCAAACAACAAGCATGATTTATGCCAAAATACCAAGAATGGATAGACAACGATAGAGTACGGACAAACAAAGGATAAACCAAGATTGCATATGACATACAAGCTGTCACACTAACCTACAGAGCACAACTCATAAAAACAAAGAGATCCTTGGGAATTAGGAATTATGCCAGTGAGAGCTGGATGATGCCTGAAGATAACCATCAAAGTTAAATAATTCTCAATGATAGCCTATCAAGAAATCTCAAGCCAAGTAAGATGTCAGAAAAGCTGTCACCAAGGATCTAGTTGAAGAAATGCATTTAAGCATTAGTTTAGAAATTAGATCGGTCAGCAATGACAACAATTTTAGATGCACACTCCTGTTTCTATGTGTTATGAAGAGGAAGCAGTTTTCCTAAACAATACATATTAGTGTTTCACAGTCGCATGTGAATTTACCCTACATAGATGTAAACAAAATGAGAGATGATTCTGTAACTTAGTTTACGGATCAGAAAGTCTGGAAATAGCTTCCCCATGAACTCAAGAGTTATCTTAAACAAGCCATGATCATTTAGCTCAGCAAATTTAGGAAAGGAACAAGAGAGATTTATTTGTCAGGGCTGTGGTAAGAATTTCTGAAGCATCTTGATGAGAAGCACTCTGAATACTGTACCATCTCTGCTGGAGAATCTGTGAGCCTCTAGTAATTTGGGGGTAAAAATTCCCAGCTCATGAGCCTTCCCTCGGGGGCTGCAATCCAGGAACATGTGCAGCACTGCTGTTCTGAGAAATGCTGTGTTTTGATCTGATTTTTACAGAAGGTTTGTTCAGTGACAGCTCAGTTTCAGCATGTGCTGCCCTCTTTTGGACTATTTCAAATGGATCTTCACTGTTGATCCTTTCGTTTCTTTGAGCTGCATGTATAAAATGCAGCTGTCATTGAAAACCCAGATGTGAAACCTGGAAGCTTTGAAAGTGAAAAGGAATCAGTCAAAATTAAAAGTGTTCCCTTGACTGCAGCATTACTATCATAACAATGCAGCTTATGTGCAAGGGAAGGGGTGCCTTATCAGGAAAGTTCTCTGATTTCTATGGGCCATGGTCTGGTCTTGCCATGACTATGGAATTTAGGTGGCAAACTTTAAAACCATGAAATTGCCCTTCCAGCAGTGAGTTCTGCAGTGGGTTGGAGCACTCGGAGCTATACACCCAGGACCTCAAATTGCTTGAAATGGGATTGCCTGCAGCTGAAGAAAGACCATTAGACTTGATAGTGTGGGAGTATGAACAGATTTCCAGAAAATCAGGAATCCTTTCAGCAGTTCCAAAAGAGCTCCACACCCATTTGCACTACCAGGTGACCCTGAGGACACAGACAAACCCCCAGGTGGCCTCAAATACTCTCTAAAAGAAATCAAATGACCAGCTATCTGCAAGAAATATAAATCCTCCCATGCTCCAACATTCAGTCAGAGCTTCTTGGATGAGAAGCAAAATGTCTTCAAAGAAAAAACAAGAAAGTCCAGTTGCCTGTTGAAAAAAGTGTCTTTGGACATTAGACTTCAAGTTTTCTTTGCCTGCTATATATTCTTAATAAAGCCTGAAATCTCCTTGTTAACTGGTATGTTCATTGTCTTCAAATTCTCAATGAGCCACTTATCTTGCACCTGGTTGTTGCCTGACACTTGGCCAAACACACACACACACACACACACACAAACATATCAGATTTATCCCATCAGATTGATTTCCTTTCAATAACAAAGTAAATTTACAATCAAATGAGCCACCCAAAGAAATTTGCTATTCAGAAGCAATTGGGCCAAGAGACCAGGATTACTAACAAACCCAGCTCTCACTAGAAATCAGCTGTATCCATCAGATATCTGGGGCTGACCACCAGAATGGGCCTGGTCTTGCATAGGTAACCTAAAGCAGGCAGCAGCACTACCAAACCATCAAGCCACATTGTGTTACATGCCAAGCATAGGAAGCTTTGTTTGCGTTTCTACCCAGTGATCTTTGCAGCTGATTAAAGAGGCTGGAGAGGAGCACGAGCCCCTTGCCACTTTGTTTGTAAGGGAAGAAGCCAGGCTCTTGCTTTCCCACGTGAAATGGAGCACATGATCTCCATGCCAGGAGCAGCCTTCTTCCCAAGACATTTTTCTAGAAATCAGAGTTCTGGGCAGGCTCACTGGTTCTGCAACAAAGACAATTAGTATTTGGGCACCAGCAAAGAAGGTGTTACGTATTAGCATACTCACTTGTGATTGGAGGATTTCCTGGTGGAGGAAAGTCAATGAGCCATCACTGGACACAAGCCGTGAGCAGCCAGCTATAAAGGCTGCCACAGTTCTTCTGCAAACAGTTCTTTTGTGGTGTATCATATGGAAAATTAACGCTGTTTCAGAACGTTGGTATCCTGAGTACTCCCACGCGATCCAACAGAAAGCCTTTCGTTCTTCCAATTCTAGGTTAAGCTGAAAGTAAGGGGTGTGCAAAGAACCACATAAAATGACCTCATCCAATGGTTTCATCTACTGCTGGTGTTAAAAAGGAGCAGCCCACAAACTCAGACCACACTATTCATGTGCTTACACAGGACTTGAAGGCTGTGAATTTCGGGGTAGGGAGGAATGTGGTTTACCTCAAACCTGATTCTCAATGGGGTAAGTGCTCCCCAAGAAACAGCTGGTAGGCAATTTGGGTCCCCTCTGGATTCACACTTGTTGCTCAAGGAGCAACTGGTAACTATGGTTAGCTGGCTTTGCAAAGAGCCATCAAATTTGCCCATTCCTAGATTGAGAGGGTTTGCTCACAATTACTCACAATTTGGTCCCTTCATACCTGGACTCATGTAACGGCTGTACAGCTCATCTTCTTTTGGCTATCACGCTGCATGGACTTTCAGTTTTTTTCTCAGGTTCAATACAAAGTGCTGGTTATCACTTTTCAAGCCACAAATAGCACAGAGCCAGGATACTTGCAAGAAGGCTTCTCTCTAAAGGTACATGCCCATATGACTGAGCCAGATAGAGTGAGTGCCTCCAGGTCCCCTCGCTTAGATGCTGTCACCCAGTGAGACCTAGTTAGCACACCTTTCCCATAGCTGCCCCTGCCAAGTGATAGAGGATTTTCTATGGCATTCAGCATCCTCCCTCCATCCCCTTATTGTGTGATAAGGATCTTGCAAACAGCTGGTTCTTCCTTCAATGGATGGGATGCTTTGAGACTAGGTAGAGTTCAGGAGGTGTGGAGGGAGAATGGTTTTGCTGGTACCATACGAGGTACAGTTTGTGGTTACTAGCATTTTGTTGGTTTTTACATTTTGTTATGCACTGACCCGCCCAGAGATGTTGTATATAAGATGGGTATCCATCTTAAATAAAAAGGGGTCACTACTGTGTGATCATCTGTCCAACAACAAAATCAAACTGATCCCAATAAATGAGGAATTTGCATTCTGTCCGTGTGAGCCAACTGGGAGGGGGAATAAATCTCTCTGACTGTAACCTTTTGTCTGTTTCTTATTCTCCACCAGGAGAGCCTGCAAATTTTATATTTGAGTTTAGGGGCACGTATACACACCTTTCCATAGAAGTGCTAAAAACACTTCATTATTTACACTCACAGCCTCTGAATTATTCCAAAGGTATCTTGCTGTAAGAAGTTGATGACTCTGAAGGTAAAGATGTCTGGCTCTCAGCTGAGGAAGGCAATGCTAAGAACCGAAGGTTTCAGCTGTTGGAAGAAGAAAGGGCAAACATAACTAGCAAACAATGCCGTGTTAATGGCTCTCGCACACTGAAACTGTAAAACCTGCCCAACTTGATAACAGTCTCTCGTTGAGACAGGTGCTCTGCCAATGGATGTGCAAAAATCTGATCTCCAAAGGGAAAAACGACAGACTTGTTTAGAAGTCCCAAAAGGCCTTTTATGGGGAGGGAAAAAAATTCTCAGGAATTGTTGTCCTTTTGCCCCTTTTCTTTCTAATGAAGGCAATAGTTGAACGCTGCCACAGCATGAAGGACAACCGCAACGGATAACCGAAAATTCTAGGCGTCTGTGTGTCCTAAGGCCACGCAAACTGAGCCTAGGTAGGACTAGGGCTTGGAAGTGGAGGAGTTTGCCGATGACAGTTCGTCGCTTCCTAGAAAGTCGATATCATGCAAAGAAGGCGAACCCTCCCAAGAGCACCGATTCAACCATTCTGACAGTTTGTCGCACAAGCGCGCGATCTCCCGCTCTCCTCGGAGGTTCTTCGGCGGCGCATGCGTCGTTGCTAGTCCCGCCTCCGGACTGCTTGTGTTTGTGTATGTGCCGGTAAAATTCGACAAGCGGGAGGCATTTCCCCACCTCTTTTACTTTCGGATGGGAGGAGGAGACCTGGAGGCAGTCCGGGAACCAATCAGATGCAATGTACTGGTTTCCTGAGGCGGGACGACAGTGACAGTTTTTATCTTCTCCGTCAGAGCCCAATTGTTCCTCTCTGTTCGCAGTTGGTCGGTGTTGAGGGGGAGCGGGGTAAGCGATGCGTTGATTCGCAAGGAGGAAAGACCCTTTTTCGTCGCCGTAGTTGGCCCGGGCAGGACTCGGCAATGTCCACCCTCTAGCCGGGCTCATCGACCTGCTTGATCACCAACTCGGCGTGCTTGGGCACCGCGATGGCCAAGATCCGGTGTCCGGATCCTCCTTGCGGCGGGGGCCTTTCTCGCCTGACGGGGACCCGAGTCGAGAGCGGCACTGGCGCAGCCGGCAGCGGCACCAGGAAGAGGCCGCTTCGGACTCCGCTTTGCAACGGCCTCCTGAATTCCTACGAGGACAAAAGCAACGGTTTCGTCTGGCGAGTGGCGTTGGATGGATGGGGAATGTGCTGCTACTCCCGTGTGTTTGGGGGCAGGGCTGTGGGGGGGGGGTAATGCCACCCTACCTTATGTGCTCAGGACTGTTGCTGGCATGGCTAGGAGGAGCGGTAGCTCATCTAAGGGCTTGGCAACGGTGACCGCATCAAAGCATTGGGCAGGGCAGAGAGAAGGGAATGGCCAGTTCGCATAACTCATGACTGATGTAAGGTTTAAGCTGTGGATTTGGTACCTTGTGGTTTTCTCTCACACACGTGCACACCTATGATTTCAAAATAAGTTCAGTGGAGCTAAGGGGGGCTTACTGTACTGCAGTCATTCTGCAGAAGAGTAGATGGTGAAATTTCAGCTGTCCTGCATTTGCCTAAAATCAGATTATTACAAATCAGCCAGGATTGAAATATCCGTTTTGGCAGTAGCAGTTCTGTTTTGATTACTGAGTGACGGTGTGTTTTCGGCCATTTCAAGTTTCCATTCCCTTTTCTGAAATCAGCATAGAAGCATGTTGTGGGTGCTTCACCAATTAATTCAGTGTGTTTACTTTGGAGCACTATTCCAGCAGAACCAGTCAGTAGGACTTTTTTAACTACCCCAGACAAAAGAGACTTTAATCCACATTTTTTACAGAAGATGCTTGTGCAAGGGATGTGCCTCAACTTCTGTCTTTTCTTCTAAAACAGTATCTGTAAGTTGGGCAATATAAATTTGATACATTATTATTTTTAAAGAAGTCTCTTAATTCATAGAATAGACATTTTAATTTAGGTCACCAACTGCCTGATCAGCAAACATGCTTACTGCCTTCTGGGGACTAGTGGAGGAGGGATAGACAACGCTGAACACTATTTCTATGCTAGATAGGATAAAAGCACCTTGACCAGCTGCCTACCGGGTTTTTGTGCTATTCTTCATAAACGCATGTAAACTCCTCTAAAAACATTTAGGTTGCTGGCTATCCTTTTGTATTTTGATATCCAATTTCACAGTTAGCCATGACCTAAATGAAGAATATATGGTTTCATTTGATAGTCTGGATTCTACTGTTATAGGAGCTAAATAAAATAATTGACCATATGCAATTTCTCTTCAACATGCATGATTCTGTGTATCTGCACTATGTCCTGAGCTTCTTCCCCCCCCCTCCCATTTATTTTCTTCCTTGCATAGTTGCTCCACCTAGGTCTAAACAACTAAGTTGTCCCTTTCTGGATCTTTTTCAACGTTGTACTTGGAAAACTGTGTAACCAAAGCTGTCAACAATATTAATGTTGAATCATGGAATTATAATGTGGATGTTACAACATTTATTATAGGTTTACTCTGCAATGATCTACAAATGAAAGCATTTACATAATAGCTGTACTGTCATCTGTATCAAGTCATCCATCACAAATGTAATATCTTTTTTTCTGATTAGCCATCACCAGATCAGACACTATCAGAAAGAATCTTTTCCAACTAACACATTTTTAAAGACATAACACATAAGCTTTGGAAACTGTAGTTTCAGGCTAACATGGCTGTCATCCTCAAGTGATATTCAGACAGTATCTAAAAATAAGGAAATCTCTGCACTTCTGGGATGATGAATTTTGCTCAGGGGTCTTTGGTATGTGAATCCTTCAGAGCCTAGAAATAAGAACTCCACTTTCACATGCTTGCTGATCTTAGCAAAGAACTTTAAAACAAATATAACTTGTTTTGCAGAAAAAAAGTTTATTCCTCAAGAAGACTTATTATTTTATATGTTCAGGGTGTTTAATTACTTTACATTTTGTAATGTTTTCTGCAAACTTGGCTAGAAGAGAGATTAAAGCAACCAGTTACTTATTTTTAACTTCTTTTTTCAAGCCCTTCCTTAAAGTTAAAAGTTCTTAGGCAAAGATGTTAATCTTAAGGAAATGTTTTCTGCTTTGGTTAACGACTCCTTTCTATTTCTTTGAAGGTGTATTGATTTTTCAGTCATGATAAATTTAAATAAAGTCATTGTTTACGACAGTGGTTCTTAACCTGGGCGATATCGCCCCCCAAGGGGTGATTTTGTTTTTCAGGGGGGCGATGGAATGAAAAGGGGCAACGTGGGGGCAAAGGAACGGAAGGGGGGGCGATATGAGGGCGATGGAGCGAGATATATTGGGGGAGAGAGAGAGAGAGAGATCTATATTGGTAGATAGGTAGGTAGGTAGACAGGAAGGCAGGCAGGCAAACAGACGGAACTTTTGGATGGATGGATGGATGGACGGACAGATGGACAGACAGAAATAATACGAGAGCGGCAGCACTTTGGGAAAGCGGTGGCGGAGGCTTTTCCCAACATGCTGCCGCATTCGAGGCGCCGGTTCAGGTGCGGTACAACAGTCATGAGGTGAGCCTGCAGGGCCGGCACCTCGAATGCCCCCCTGCCACCTCTTAGCGTCCCCAAGGGGGCCGGCAGAGGGACGCTAAGAGGTGACGGGGGCATTCGAGGTGCCGGCCAGCCCTGCAGGGTTTTTTTTAAATTACATTTATATGCCGCCCTTCTCCGACTCAGGCTTACAATTTTTGGGATACAACCCAATGTGCTCAGCAATAGCCTTCATTCCATTGTATATGTCTATGTATATGTGTATAAGCGGCATTTTTACAAAGTCAGCTTATTGCCCCCAACAATCTTGGGTCCTCAATTTACCTACCCCGAGAGGATGGAAGGCTGAGTCAACATTGAGCCTGGTGGGATTCGAGCCTGCACTAATTGCAGGCAGCTGGAACTTAAGTGCTAGGCATTTAACAGCCTGCACCACCAAGGCTTCCTATTGACTAGCACTGCTCCAGAGCCATTGCCTCCAATGCGGAAGCAGTGGCACGTTATGTGCCGCCGTGCCGCGTTCGACGCACCACCCCCCTGCCGCCTCTTAGCGTCCCTTTGCTGGCCCCCTTGGGGACGCTAAGAGGTGGCAGGGGGGCGGTTATGTTGGGGGAGGGGGGCGATGACAACTTCCTCAATGGCTCAAGGGGGCGATTCTTTCAAAAAGGTTAAGCACCACTGGTTTACGATATAACCATGGTTCTCATTTTTTCCAGATTATATTTCAATAGGGTATATTTGCTAGATTTCTGGAAAACTCTGAAAATTGAACACATGCTCACCAAATCATGTGCCACCATGCATGTGCTTACTTCCAGCAAGTATGCCTCAATTCCCAGTTTGAAATGATGTTCTGCAAGGCTATATGACCTTATCCCTACTTTCAGTGTCATACAGTAGACAAGTAGACTTCCAGGTGTGAAGAAAGAAGTTTTTTACAGAAAGCAGAAAGAATGAAGAAAGTTTTTGAAAGAAAGCAAGTATAGAATGAGGAAATCCACCATAATAACCAGTTTGAAGCCTGCTGACCACAGTGTAATATTTGCAGGTAGTGGCACAGATGTCACAGGACACAGCAGTAAAGAAATTGAAGCTGATCTGAGAAAAACCTAAGGCTTAATTTGAATAATGTAAAATAAAAACTCTTAAGAGCCAAGGTGGCGCAGTAGTTAGAATGCAGTACTGCAGGCTACTTCTGCTGCCTGCCGGCTGCCTGCAATTTGGCAGTTCAAATCTCACCAGGCTTAAGGTTAAGCCTTCCATCCTTCTGAGGTGAGTAAAATAAGGACCCAAATTATTGAGGGAAATATGCTGACTCTGTAAACCGCTGAGAGAGGGCTATAAAGCACTGTAAAGTGGTATATAAGTCTAAATGCTATTGCTGTTGCTTAATCTAAGAACATGGAAAACTTACAAGAAATATCCACAGTCCAGTATCACCCACAGCAACATACTAACTGACTAATGAAATCCATTCACTAAGAAATGGATTGTATATTTTTCATTTCATTTGTATGCTATGCATTCTCCTCATATAAGAATGTAATTTTTCCTATTATTCTAATTATTATCCTGGTATGATTTCACCTCCTTTTCAAATGGCCTGCAAATTAGAGCCTCTTCTCCTTTCAGTTAAGTATGCCCTCTAGTGGTTATTGCTGAATATTGCTGAAAGAAACATTTTCTGAATAGCATTTCCACTCCTTAAAGAATGCAATGATAGCACAATATTTGAGATGCTATGTCAACTACCAGCAATCTAACTGCAGATCTCCTGCCATTTGATGATACAATAACGCTATACATAGCAGCCCGGGGCTTATCCCATTTCAAAGTAGCCACTTTGTCCCCATGCCAGAAGACCTTCAGGAACCCTCCTCCTCAGTGAGTTTAAAATAATAGGTGGGTTTGTTGCAGAATGCATGGGGAAATGTAAAACAAGCGCTAGCCAAAGCAATGGAGACTCAGAAAGTGCAGGCAGACAAGAGGCAGTCACCCCAGAGACAGTTGCACATTGGAGACAAAAGTGTAACTCCCCACAAAGTACCTGAAGTCGAAGCTGCCCTACTGAAAGCTGGGTCCGAAATTTATAGAGCCTTTCCCTATTGTGAAAATCACAAACACAATGATAGTGGAATTAAAACTGCCATGCCTACTGGAAAAAGTGCACCCAGTGTTCCACTGAAGTTTGCTTAAGCTGCTGGTGGGGTCAGAACTGGGCCAGTTGCCAAGATAGCTCCAGGTCTGGAGGTCTGATCATAGTGGAAGGGGAGACACATTACGAGGTTAAAATGATCCTGGATTCCAGGCAAACTCCAATAACTAGTCCAATGAAAGGGATACCCAATGTCAGATGCTAGATGGGTGAAACTGCAGAATATGAAGTCAGATCGATTGATCAGTAAGTTTCGTGAGATATACCCCCAGAAAGCCAAAGGACCTTCCTTGGCATAGAGAGAACCCTGGCTTTCATTAATATGTGTGCTTGTGTGTGTGTGTGTGTGTGTGTGTGTGTGTGTGTATTTGATGTTTTCCAGGTCCTCCTCACTTTCTAGTGGGATCTGTCAACTTTTAAACGGATCAAGCCTGCCACAGCTATCTTTCTGTTTCCCAGCTTGTCACACAGTGTGGGAGGGAGGAGGTCTGGAATGTCAGACCAGACAACAACAGATCATCCCGGGGGAACCAAGGTCATCTCAACAGATGTTGGCCAGAGACTGAGGGGTTGCCCGAGAGATGCCAGAACAAGGACAATGTGACCTATGACAATGATTATACCGAATGATTATACCAAAACAATAATTATACCGAAACCGCGGGAAATATTTAGAGCTGGTTTTGTTTTCATCCATGCTGAAATGATATACTCAATAAAACAGTTCTTTGAGAAAGTTGCAAGTTTCAGAGTGCTGAATTGGTTGGGTTCATTAGTCAGAACCTTGACACTTATGTTAAACTGCACGGTTAAGCTGATTTTTAATTGACTGCACATTTCACAACAACCATTTCGTAAACAGAAAAGACCCTTGTGGTAACCACTCATGAAAGCATACAGCATGCAACATATTCTCACATGCTCACCAGCCCCAAACCATTACACAAACAGGATAAGAAGGAGAGACACAGAGACAGGGTTGCCAAAAGACCTATTGTTGCCAGAGGTGAATGAGCAAATGCCTCCTCTTCTTCACTTAGAAACTCTGAGATCCCTTCTTACCCCTTGTAAGTTTTTATGAAGTGAAAAATAGGGTGACATTTAGCGGCTGTGCATTTCATGCTCCCTTACTTTGTGCTGTGATGCATATGCTAGACATTTGGTACCTTCCTGGAAATTTCTTTTTACGGGGACAAAATTCTCCCACTGTAGCAATTCCTAGATTAAAAATTCAGAATCTGAACAGAACAAACACCTTCTGCATCTGAGGAGGAGGATGGATCAAAAGTGAAGAATTATATTTTAAAAAATTCTGCTCAGCAAAATGTCTTAGTAAGGAAGGGAGGCAAGAAACTAGTCTTATTTCGTATTTCTAACTTGCTTCTAAACTTCCCTTTACAAATCCAATCCTGTCATTGTTAATTTTAAGGTTTGATGATGCTTTTGAATTCCAGGTCAGTATGTGGTAAGATCTTCCTTATACATGACTTAATTGTAGATGAGGTGGTCTGGTGTGAATAACCAAGATTTGAGTGAAAGTTCCCCTTTTAGAGATTGTGATCTGGTAGGGACAGAAATGGTTGCTGTGGGATGTGTGGCCAAGACTTCAGGACAGGGGTAGGTGGGATGG